>BKCH01000115.1:135000-550000 GCA_008635985.1 Ficus erecta | reverse complement strand
GAAGGGATTTAGGTGTGTTTTCAAAATTTTTGAAAAAAAAAAAAAAAAAAAAAAAAAAAGTTTTGTTCTCTGTTTTTATTTTATTTTATTTTATTTTATTTTTTTATTTTTTGAAATGGTTTTCAACGATTTTTGGCTGTGTATGTCATGAGCAAGATTCAATTGAGCTTGAACAATTCATAACATGATTGAATAAGTAATCTTTCAACTTAGAATTAATTAGTCATTTTCCTTAAAGAATAGTTATGACTAAATTTGGTAGACAAAAAAAAAAAAAAAAAACTGGTGAGATTTTGAGCCTTTAGACTGACACATCCATATCAGTCTCACTATTTTCTTTCATGAGCGATATTCATCCATGGATTTGTTTTTCTAGAACTTGCCTTGACTCTCTTTGAGGCCATACTGACACATGCATATATGAACATGATTAAGGCCCTCTTTGTTATAAGCCACATAAGCCAAATAGCCTACCTTGTAATTATTTTTCCCTTTGTTGAACCCCTTTGAGCTTTATCAACCTTTGTCGTTTATTATGAACCCACGTTACAAACTTTGAACACGAAAAACAATGTCTTTACCCAAGCCGTAGAACTAGTGGAGCATTGTTCATCATGATCTATGAATGGGTATGCAAGTTTTAAGTGTAGGGGTGTCTGGATTTGTGGTATGGCTGTAACTGGTGAAATAGAACATGTTTTCATTCTCAATTTGTGAGTTCTATTGTTTGTGTTAAAAATAAAAAATAAAAAAAAAAATAAGAAGAAGAAATGATTGCTTTTTGTCCATGTTCATAATTCCTTCAAAAGTTTCAAAAAAGGGGTCTGTTTTTACGTGATACATATAAGTGAAAAAAAAAAAAAAAAAAAAAAAAAAGGTCGAAGTTGTTGTGAAGGGTTGTCTCCTGCTGCAAACGAAAAGTGTTCCTTTGAGTGATCTGTTTTCCAATGCAGGAGTTCTACATGGTTCAAATGCTTTAAAGCAGAATTGAAGAAGTTGCTGAATGGAGTGATTGGTTTTACATATCTTAAAGCTTGAGTTGATTCATTTTTGCTCCATTAGTTTCGATGGCTTTTGAGCTACATTCCCAAATATTTCCCACCTTGACCCTAAACCCCGTTCTAACCCTTACTTTTATTGGATAACAGAATATAGTACGAGACAGTATCCTGACGGGATTCAGCTCAATATCGGACATAGTGAACACAAACAAGGTAAGTACAACTCCGCCTACAGCATAGGCTTTGTTGTGGATACTTGCCTAAGTATGATAAAAATGCTATGTATTATAAATATTACATGCTAAGTGTTATAAAAAGTCATATGCTATATGTTAGGAAATGTTATGAAAAATGTTATGCTATGTGCTATGGATTACGAAATGTCAAATGCTATGTGATATGTTATGTAATGTGTTAGAAACATGTTAAGGTTATGATATGCTAAAGATAAGATTATGAATTAATTGTGTGATACATCACGATGCATGTTCACCAATTAACAAGAATAAGATCAAGTATGAGACAATGAAAGTTATGATGGCAAGCAAGCTTGCCTGTGTCGTACCGACCCGCGTTAGGTCGGGTTGGACTATGGATTGAATTGGAAATGGACTGACCGCCCCAACCAATTCATAGTTGCGCGCCCGGTACGAACACTTACGTTATGGGGCCCATAAGATAAGATAAGTTAAGATAAGAAAGATATGAATGAATAAGAAAGCATAATAAAGCATAAATGACTCATGCATATGCTAAGATAAGTTACGATATGTTATGGTCTATGTTAAGTATGTTATGCTTAGTTGTGTCGCGGTATAGGATAGTTGTACTTGCTGAGCGAAAGCTCATTGTCTTACGTCTATGCTGTAGGTAAGCAGCCTGGCAGCAACCCATGATACAAGATGGAGGGCGTGGACTGGCGGACTGTGAAACGTGGGAACAAAACCGCTACGCGTTTTCGATAATATTATGTAATTATATTATGAGTTTTATTTTACACCCGAACAACTTTATTTAATGTCCGATATGCTTACGTTTATATTTCGTGTGCATGTACACTGTAAAAAAAAAAAAAAATTCCGCTGTTCAAGCTAAGTAATTAAGTACGATATGTATGTATGTATGGTAACGGCCTGTGCTAGGCGGGTCGTTACAGAGTTGGTATCAGAGCGGTTCCCTGCGATCAAAGTTTCACAGTCAGCCTGCCATCGCCGCCATCATTGTAAGTTAAAAATTTTATTTTCATATATTAATAATTATAATGCAAATATGTGTTATGATAGATATGCGGTTATGGATCCTGCACAAGTAGAGGAGGACCGACGCTCGACTACATCATTCTTCGCGTCACAGCCCTTGTTTTTCGACGGCACGAGACGGACAATGTCGCTATCTGTATGGATGTACGACACGAAGTTGATTTTTCGCACTAGCCATATCGTGGAGCGTCTACGGGTCTCTTTGGCTAGTCGATGTCTCGTTGCGGACGCCCGTCTCTGGTGGATGACATGGGGCGAGAGAGCGTTGCCAGAGCGCACTTGGGCGCATTTTCGTGCCCTAGTGATCGCGCGATATGGGCCGATACCGGAGGAAGGGGCTGACCAGCCCAATCGCAATCCCGAGATTTATCAGGATATGTACCACGAGCGATTCTACAGTTTAGTCGCAGATTGGCATGCATATCCCCAGGAGTCCATGGGGCACTATTGTCGACGATTTCAGGAGGCGATGTTGCCTCATATCCCACAAGACATACCTAGTCCAGGGCTGCAGGCCTTGACGATCCTCCGCACTGGACTACCCCTTCAGATTCGGCAGCACACTCCAGATCCCACACTAGACATGACTCTGGGGCATATGATCGAGTACATACTAGGTGCGGAGGTCATTCTTCACGTCATGCAGGCCGACGCTTACGTGGTAGAGCCACAGGCACTAGCCAGAGCCAATTTATGAGCCAGAGCCGGTATACGAGCCGGGTCCAGTTCACCTAGAGGACCCGATGCCCGTCGATCTGGGGCAGGAGGTACCTGATCAGGAGGTCGAGTTCGAGGCCGATGCTGATGACTAGGATGAGGATGACAACATGGATGCTCCAGATGACTTGCCTGAGGACCCTCCGATCATCGTCATATCCAGCGATGACGAGGATGATGAGGAGGAGCCTGAGCACGAGCCGGGGTTCGTAGGATGGCTCGATGAGGGAGATGATTTTGAGGAAGATCCAGAGGAGATTCCGGATGATGACGGAGATGTAGACTCCGATGTTTCAGCAGTTACGGTAGTGGAGTTAAACTAGGGATAGATCGACTGGTCATGTATATATATATATATATATTTTTTTTTATTTTGAGACTGTTTGTGCTAGCTTATTATTTTTGAAGATAGGCTTGTACTTATGTATGATGGTAAAGTGTTAGACACTTCCATCCCATATTTTTGACCCTGTATATACAATACGCTGAAAAGATATGTACATACGTTGTTGTAAATATGAATACTTTTTGTAAATGTACAAAAAGACAAGTTCAGAAATGAGAAATATGTTAAACTGATACTTTGTGATTATTAATGCTATGACAAGCATATGTATGTCTAATATTATGTTATGTGATGCAAGAGCCATGTTATGATTATAAATGCTATGTTAAGTATGCGATGTTAAATATTATGTTATGACACAATAAATTATGTATGAAAGAAAGGATATTAACAGTATGATAATATCTTTTCTGATGATTTGATAGGATGGTACGCCCACGTCGAACAATGCCTGTAAATCCGCCCGAGCCGGATTTTGCGACAATTGTAGCAAATCTGCAAAGGCAGCTGCTCAAACAGCAGCAAGAAACGAACAGGTTGCGGGAACAGATAGCCCAAATGAATCAGAGACCCCAAGTGAATGAGGTTCCACCTCTCGTTCACCAAGTACCTCCAGTCCATCAGGTACCTCCAGTCCATCAGGTACCGCCAGTAGTACCCCAAGTCCCAGAGACCCAACTAGAGATTCCCCGGAATGCTGAGATTCCGATGGCACCAGTTGGAGGACAAGTTAATGTACAGCCAGTGCGGGAAGATCTGCTCTACGAGCGATTCAGGCGGATGAAGGCGCCTGAATTTGAAGGACCAACCGATCTCGTAGCCGCCGATAATTGGTTGATTGATATCCAAGTCATCTTGGATTTCATGCGGCTCACGGAACAAGAAAGGTTCTCTGTGTTTCATTTGCCTTGAAAAAAGATGCACAACACTGGTGGATGACGGTGCAAATGCATCGGGATGTCATGGCCATGAGTTGGTAGGATTTCGTAACCGAGTTCCATGCCATGTATTACAATGCAGAGATACTGGCAGCTCAACAAGATGAGTTCTCCAGTCTGCGACAAGGATCGATGACGGTTATGGAGGCCGTGCAGAAATTTGAGCAGTTAGCCCGTCTGTGTCCGGAACTGGTTCCGACTAAAAAGGAGAAAGTTAGGAGAATGATGATGATGTTCTGCACAGACATCTCCAAACAAGTGAGTGCTGGTAATAGCCCGCCTACCCTGGTATCTGATTATGTCAGCAGGGCAATAAGAGCTGAATATTGGATTAACCGGGATAAAGAAGCACGGGCTCAGTTTTTCAAAACTAGAAAGGAGGAGAAGGCTATGGTAAAGCAGACGCAGCCTCGTCAGAATTCTGAGTCAAATCAGAAAGGCCAGACCAGTAGTCCCACCCAAAACACCAAGCAACCTGGCAAGAACAAGAGAAAAGGAAATTTCATGGGCCAGGGACAACAAAGAAATTTCCCACAGAAAAAAATAATCGTGGAAGGGAGGGTAAAAATGTCGACTACCCACCGTGTGCTAAATGTGGAAAGAAGCACCCGGGTGTGTGCAGAATGGGGACAAATGCTTGCTACCTATGTGGCAAGGAGGGGCATTACGCCAGGAACTGCACCCAGAACCCCCAGAACCAGAACCAAAACCCTCCACATTCAAGCCGGAATATGAATAGTCAGTTACACGCAATCCAAGCCAGACTGGAAGGACCCTCAATCGCGCAAGGCAGATTGGAGACTCCTGAACCCCAAGCCAGGATCTATGCTTACACGAGAGGAGATGCCGAAGCAGGAACTTCTCATGCGGTGACAGGTCAGATCTCTATCGCCACTCATGAAGCTATTGCCTTGTTTGATTCTGGCGCCACTCACTCATTTATATCATTGGAGTTCGCCCAGAAGTTAGGAAGAGGTGTGGATAAATTAGAGCAGCCTTTCAAAACTTCTCTGCCATCCGGAGAAATTTTATTGTCTGATTTCTGGATACGAAATATTTCCGTAACTATTTGTGGTAGAGAATTATATGTAGATCTCATCGTCATTAAGCTTCAGGATTTCGATGTGATCTTAGGAATGGACTTCTTGGGCAAATACAACGCCAAGATCAACTGCCGGAAGCGTTGTGTGGCTTTCAATCCCTACGAAAAGGAAGAGTTCAGTTTTAATGGACAGTCTCGGAACTCAGTAACCAGATTGATCACGGCAATGAAAGCTTGGAAGATGTTAGCTAATGGCTGTTGTAACGACCCGTCTAGCACAGGCCGTTACCATACTTGCATACATATGGGCCCTTTGTAATAACTTAATTACATGAAAAACAGCAGAATTTTTTTTATACTGTGCTAACTCGCACATACTGTAACTAAAAGAATGATATACAAATATCAAATCATATACTTAGAAAGAACAAAACGCGTAGCGGCATCTTTTCCCACATTTCACAGTTCGCCCTGCCATGCTCCTCCATCTTGTATCAGCAACTGCTTGCAGGTTACTTACCTACAACATAGACGTCAGACAGTGAGCTTTTGCTCAGCAAGTACAACTAACTATACCGCGACAATTAAAAAAAAACATGACCTTGCATCATGTACATAGCATACCCATTCGTAACATACTTAACTATACCGTTCGTATCCATTTATTATGAAGTATGACATACTCTTTCATAACTAATCGTAATTTCTGACTCATAACATGGCATAATCATCCGTACTCAAGATAACATACTCATCATACTTAACATAGCATAATTTTCATACATAATATCACACATCGTAACATATCATGTCACACTGAAATATAAAAGCATAATGTATGCATGGTCCGGTTATGCTCATATTATGCTTTTCTTATTCATTCTATCTTACTTTCTTAGTTTATCTTACTTATGGGTCCCTTACTTGAGTGTACGTACCCGGCGCGCAACTATGGACTTACTCTTGCCATAGCTCAACCCGACCTCGGACGGGGGGCACGACACAGGCGACTTGTCGCCAGGCAACTTGTTGCCTTCTTTCTTTCTTTTTAACATGTCATTCTTGACTTGTTATTCTTATTAGAATTAGTAAACATGCATCGTGATGCCAACTAATCTTACTTCATAATCATACCACATGCTTCATATCTCAATCATCATAACATGACATATCATACATCATGAACGTACCTTGGCATAGCTTGCATCATAACTTGGCTTCCCATAAACCATAACTTGAACATATCATAAACACATTACTTCATACAATATATTACACATATAACAACCAATCTAACATACCACATGGCATACAGCAAAGCATCGAATCACATAACAATGCAGCAATACGGCATACATCCCTAGCATACATCTAACATACTTGACAGTATACATCACATACTTAGGCAAGTATCAACACAAAGCCTATGCTGTAGGCGGAGTTGTACTTACCTCTTTCGCTATGTCCCACGTAATGCTGCTCCTCTTCCGAGTACAGCTGCAGGTTACTTCCTGTTCGATGAAGGACACAGTCTAGTTAAACTCGTGAAATGATGGTGACCTAACCAACATGCTTACATGATCCTAGTTGTATGTCCCTTCATGCATAAAATCTTACTTGGTTACACTTAGTAACCCTATGGTTATAAATTTGTTTCTTTAAAAGGTTACATTGGGTAACCTTGTATGCTAAGCCCACAACATACCATTAGGGTTAAATCATCTTCCAACCTTAGGCTTCTTCTTTAATCCACAACTAATGGGTTATGTCCATTGACCCTTTATCTTAACTCAATGGGTATCCTTTAGGGTTACATTAGATAACCCTTTAAGGTTAACTAAGTCAATATTGTTAGTCAACCAAAGTCAACTTCGGTCAACTATGATCAACCCTCTTTGGGTCAACCTTTGGGCCTTGGGCTTGACCCAGTAACTTGGGTATCCTTCCCGGTTACCATGCGTAATCGCTTTACTTACTAAACTTTAGCTTGAAAGTTTTATTTTTCCTTAACTTGGAAAATTTGGGGAAATTAATCCCAAAACTCTTTACATGACTTGAAAACAAATCCATATTCTTAAAATGGGGTTTTGTACAATCATTTGAGGTTGAAAACTGTCGTTGGAACAGTCTCCATCGTCAAAACAATGAAAATTAGAAAAATATAGTTTTTCTGAAACAGTTTTTAGAAAATCCTGTGCAGGAATTTCCTGTTCCCTGCACCGACTTCAGAAAACCATGTTAGTTTAAAAATCCATTTAGAATTTGAAAAATTTTTCTTCATGAAAGTTGTAGCTCTCGGAAAATACTAAGATTTTCATGTTTTACGAAAAAAACAGTTCCACTTGTATCCTTGTCATTTTTCATTTGAAACTGGCTGGTCGTGTGAACTAGGTCTGGGCAGACTAGTCTCGGATTTTTATAAAAACGGAGGCCATTAGAGCCTCATTTTGAGAAACCGTTCACGTTTGCCCCTAGAAAAAACTCTTCCGAACAACTTTCATGTTTTACGTTTCACCCAATTCTGTAATATCCAAAATTTTTACGAACTCGTGATTTTCTTGTATATAAGAAATCTAAAGCTCGTATTATGTGTTTATG
This sequence comes from Ficus erecta, assembly GCA_008635985.1. Classification (NCBI taxonomy): domain Eukaryota; kingdom Viridiplantae; phylum Streptophyta; class Magnoliopsida; order Rosales; family Moraceae; genus Ficus; species Ficus erecta. The sequence continues at coordinate 542,099 of BKCH01000115.1, read as the reverse complement.
TGTAATTGTATAAAAATTATGAATACCAATACAAAATTCATAATTTTATCAGTATAGAGTTGAGTTCTCGGTAAATTAATTACGAGACTCCATAAGAGGCCTTTTAAGGAAAAACGCGTGATGGAATTTCATAAATTTATGATGGTCAAAGTTTGATCGAAAAAGTCAAAATTGACCAGAATAGTCAAAGGTTGACCGAAGAAGTCAAACATAAGAAGGTACAGTGATACGATAAGCAGTATGAGAAATATACTGTGAAAACCGTCTTTACAGACAAGATAGTATAATTAAGTTTTAAAACCACCATAAAAAAATCAAGCACCTAAAATAGGATTAAAAGGGCCAAAAAGTTTTTAGAGAAGAAAAAAAAAAAAAAATTTCGGTACAGAAAATTTTATAATTTTTTAATACAGATAAATTTTGGACTGTGTTGGAGCACAGCAGTATTGTGTGTAGTAAGCACAGTACTGGAAATATCTGTATTAACACTTAATTGGACTGTTTTAAGGAAAAAGGAGGCAAACAAGCCCTAAACTCTTGCTTACCTCACCAAAAAGCCTAATTATGACATCATTAGGTAATTAAGAAAAATTAGAAAATTTGGGACTTATCTTCCCTTGTGGTGGCCGGCTGTCATGGGGCTAAAAAGAGTTTAAAATTTCCTCAAGGACTTGTGTGCAAAAGGAGAATCAAAAATAATTGCAAAAAGACCCCAAATTTCACCTATAAATAGGCCAAGGGGGGGGGGGCTGTTTTTGGCTGAAAAAAATAGAGAAAATCAGCAAAATTCTGGCCATTTTCTTCCTCGAACAGATCTGATAATTTAGGAGAGTGAGAATTAGGTGGAGATTTGGGAAATTAAATAGGAAGAGAGAGAGTTTTGGTTCTTGGAGCACCCATTGCCTAGTGGAAGTTTTTTTTGGCAAATCTTGGTGTCTTCTCTAGTTGGTGGCCGACGGTTTCTAAGGAGGAAAGGTAAGGAATTGTGTTTTGGTTTGTGGTTAGCTTTGGTTCAAGAGAATACCAAAGGATCAACTAAAATTTTGGTGCAAAACTAGGTGAAAGAACCGGTTATTGGAGCCTAGGTGGGAGGAATTTTTGAAAGCCAAACCCTAACCCTAGAATTTGGGGTTAATCAAGGTAATCATCCCTAAACCCTAAACTCTTTCCTTTGAGCATTCAATTTGAAATTTAGTTGTATTTCAAGTTGAAATTGTAGAGCTTAAGCTCATATTTATTTGGTGCCCTAGTTTAGGTTTTAGATTGTGCTTGATTTAGCTTTAAGGGTGGTTTGATTTTATTTGTGCTTGCATGATGTAATTTCCGTGGATTGTGCATGCAAATATCTGAATTTGGAATGTCCCCAAAGCTGCCCTAAGATTGTGGTTTGATCATAATATGTTAGGGTGCAAGAAGTGTATGAATAGATGCACATGTGAGCTTTAATTGATCCAAAGTCAATTAGGGTTTGCATGGAAGTTATAGAAACTGTAATTGGGAAAATTTTACGTTAGAAAAATGCTGCATGCTTGTAATCTAGGCTCCCGCGTGTTCGGTTGAGTTAGATTATGCGAATAGGACGTAAATAAAACCAAAAATGAGGAAACTGTCCAATTCGGGTGATTTCTGCCCAGTTTTATTGAAAATGAATTTTGAGGCCTTTAGAGGCCGAATTGGGAAAAACGTAAAACACAAAAGTTGCTCCGAACAGTTTTTCCTAGGGGGATACGCGAACGGATTTGCAAAATAAGGCCCCAATGGCCTCCGTTTACCCCAAAACCTGTGGCTGATCCCCAGACCCAGTTTTCACTCAGTTTTTCGGGTCAGCCAATTTCAAACAAAAACTGGGACGAATCTAGGCCGAATTGGAATTTCTGTAAAACACAAAAGTTTTAGAATTTTCCGAGAGCCACAACTCTCGTGAAGAAAAATTTTTCAGATTATGAACCAATTTTTAAACTGGGATTATTTTTCGAAGGGTGTGCAGGGAATCCGAAAATTTCTGCACCACTAGCCTTACAAATGTTTTTAGAAAACTGTTTTTTCTACTACAAACTATTGTTGTGATTATAGAAAACTGTTCCAAAGGCAGTTTTCAACCTCAAATGATTTTATAAAGAACTAATCTAAGAGTTTGGATTTTTACGATTTAAGTAAAGGATTTTATAAGTTAAAAATGAAGTTTTGGGATTAATTTCCCTAAATTTTCCAAGTAATGGAAATTAATTTTTCAAGTTAAGCGACTATTTACGAAGGGTAACCGGGTGATATACCCGAGTAACTGGGCTTAGCCTCAAAGCCCAAGGTTGACCATAGTTGACCAAGGGTTGACCATTAGTTGATCAAATATCAACTTTAACCCAACATTTAAGGGTTATCCAAGTAATCCTATAGGATACCAAAACATGTGTGGGGGGACATATAACTAGAGTGTTGGAAAGGTCACCAACATTTTATAGGATTCTAATCCTATACTCTTTTTAATAGCAGGAAGGAACCTGCCGTTGCAATCCGAGTTAAAGCAACAAAACCCGGAACCTAGCAAATCAGGCAAGTATCGAACCTCACCTACAGTATGAAAATAGTAAAGACTATTTTCAAGTATACTATTTTCAAGTATACATGCTATGCTATGCTGTGAGATGTGATGCCATGATGTGTGATGCTATGCTATAATGTGCTAAGTTATGTTATAACATGTTATGCCATGTTTACAAAAGTGCCATGTTTGTAAAAGTGCCATGTTTACAAAAGTGCCATGTTTGCAAAAGTGCCATGTTTACAAAAGTGCCATGTTTACAAAAGTGCCATGGTTTTCAGAAATGCCATGTTTTCAGAAATGCCATATTTTCAGAAATGCCATATTATCAGAGATGCCATGATTACAAAAATGTCATGTTTACAAAAATGCCATGGTTTCGAAAAAGGCCATGTTTTCAGGAAAGCTATGCTATGGCCAATGCTGAGTATGATATGACGTAGTGACATCATGAAGTATGTTCACTAATGTTAAATTACATGGTAAGATAAATCAGTTAGGGTGTCGTACCAACCTCCCTTGATCGGGGAGGCTACATATTTCAGTTGTGACATTTACCTTCCGCCAGATCGTGAAGGGTTCAGTTTAATTCCCAGAACTGTTAGGGCCTTGCAAACCCTAGCTTTGTCTGGAGGCTGCGCGTTTTGGTACGTACACTATGGGCCCACAGATTAAGATAAGATAACAAAGATTGAGTCTATAATTGAACATAAGACATTCAATCAACCATAAATGGTTCATGCATGAGTTTCGTGATGATTGGCATGTTATTTTAATAGAGGTTTGAAATATTTTGTGAGATTATGTTTGAACTTGCTGGGCGAAAGCTCACTATTATATTTCATACTGTAGGTAAGAAGCCTGCAGTTTAATTGGTGGGCTATGCGGACGATGCGGCGGGTGAAGGGCGGTGTGGGATACCACTACGCATAAATTTTCCGCATTTGATTTTCAGTAGTATGTTAATATTTCAGAAATAAATTATGTTTTGTTATTTGTAAGTAGTTTGAAGACACAAAAAGTTACTATCAGTATAGTCTGTTATATAACAAGCTTTTCTTTATAAGATAACTTTTGTGTATATGTTTTAAAAAAAAAAAAAAATTTATCTCAAATTTTCAAGTAAAGAATAAGTATGTATGGTGTCGACCTGGCTTGGGAAGTCGGGGCGTCACAGTTTGGTATCAGAGCGGTATCCTGCCAGCCTACTTCACATCGCCTCACATCGCTTCTGCAACGGTCCAAGTAAGTTAGGTTGTTTTCTTACTATTAGAATTAGTTAAGATCTTATGGGTATAGTAAGTATCTTCCTTCAACGATCATGCTGGAAAATGTTGGACACGGGGATAACGTTGGGTGGTGCCTTAGCTTGGTGATGGCAATTAGATGACATACGGAAATAATCGAAAGTTTTATATCTTTCCAACAGTTATGGTTATGTACTCCTGATGTGAAGGGATATGAACAAGATCGTGATTAATTCAGATATGTTCATGTTATGCTTTTATATGGAAAGAAGATTATGGTTCTATATAAAAGAAATGATTTTATTAATTTTAAAATAAAAGAAGCTAAGTTTATTTCCTTATTTTCCGTATAGAGCCATGCCACCAAAGCGTAGAAGAGCACCGATCCAAGACGTTGATCTTGCGGCCCAGCTGAATGAGCTAAGGCAAATGATGCTAGCCCAACAACAAGAGATAGGGGGGCTTAGAGCTCAGTTAGCTCAGCGGAATCAGGGACCTCCTGATGTCGAGGTACCACCAGCACCTGTGAATCAGCCTGCTGCATCGGAAATTCCTGATGTTGACCCGGTGATCCCAGAGAACCCCATAGCTCCCGAAGTACCTGTTGTACCTATAGCTGTTCCACCAGCACCCCGAGTTCGCACTCCGGAGGAACTATATGACAGTTTTCGGCGCATGAAGGCACCAGAATTCGAGGGGTCTACAAACCCAATTGACGCCGACAACTGGTTGATTGACCTCCAGGTTATCCTGAACTTCCTCAGACTCAGTGATCAAGAGAAAATCCTCTGTGCATCCTTTGTGCTAAAGAAAGATGCTCGCCTTTGGTGGGAAGCAGTCCAGATCCGGTGGGATATTAACCAAATGACTTGGGAAGACTTTGTGGAGGAATTTAAAGAAAAATACTTCAACACCGAGGTTATGGAAGCTCAACAGGACGAACTCAGTAATTTTCGCCAGGGAAATCTGTCGGTAGCTGAGGCAGTGCAAAAGTTTGAGCAGCTAGCACGTCTCTGTCCTCACCTCTTCAGTTCCGAAAGGGACAAAGTGCGAAAGATGATGAAGATGTTCCGCTCGGATTTAGCAGTAGTGATCAACAGTGGACCCTATCCACCAACCACCGTTGCAGATTGTGTCAGCCGAGCAGTTCGAGCTGAATATTGGGTAGGGCAGAACAGAGAACAACGGGCTAAGTTCTTTAAGGAAAAGAAAGAAGAGAAGGCCCAAGCTAAGCAGATTCAGGCAAGACCAAGTCAAACTCCATCACAGAAAGGTCAAGGAGGACCTTCGAGTCAAAACAACAACAACAAGCAGTACGGCAACAACCAGCAGAAGAGGAAGTGGAATGCAGGAGGACAGGGGAATCAACAGAATTTTCCCCAGAAGAAGAATACTCCTGATAGCAACAGTTATCCCACTTGCCAGAAATGTGGGAAAAAGCACCCGGGAGATTGCCGTGCTGGAAATGGTCGTTGTTTTCTATGTGGCAAGGAAGGCCACTATGCTAGAAGCTGCAATCTCAATCCCCAGAGCCCGCAAAATCAACAGAAAGGACAGAGATCTCAACTTCACGCTGCACAGATGAAGCTCGAGGGACCTGCAATCTCTCAAGGCAGGCTGGAAGCTCCGGAACCTCAAGGACGCATCTACGCCTATACAAAAGAGGATGTTCAAGCTGGACCTTCCACCGTGGTGACAGGTCAGCTTCCTTTTGCCCAACAAGATGCTTACGTGTTAATTGATTCTGGAGCTACGCATTCATTCACATCACCTAAGTTCGCTAAGAAACTAGGTAGAGCAAGTGATAGAATCGGAAGAACATTTAGGACTGCATTACCCTCCGGGGAGATTCTGTTGTCTGAATATTGGATACGTCACGTTCCAATAATTATATGTGGTAGGGAAATGTATGTCAACCTGATCATCATGGACCTATACGACTACGACGTCATCCTGGGTATGGATTTTTTGGGAAAGTACAACGCTATTATCGACTGTCCGCGACGTACTGTCACATTCAAGCCAATCGGAGGCGAGGAGTTTATTTTTAGAGGATCAACTCCAAAACAGCCGAAAATGTTCATTTCTGCGTTGAAAGCTAGAAAATTGTTGACAGAAGGATGTATGGGGTTCATAGCCAACATGGTGGATAAGACGCAAGAGACTGAGAGCAGACCGGAAGAAGTACCGATAATCAAGGAGTTTATAGAGGTCTTTCCTGAAGAATTGCCAGGGTTGCCACCAGAACGAGAGATCTCTTTTGAGATTGAATTACTTCCTGGATCAGCACCAGTATCTAAAGCACCTTATAGGATGGCGCCTGCCGAACTTAAGGAACTGCAGATTCAACTGCAGGAGCTCCTGGATCGAGGATTCATTCGTCAAAGCTATTCGCCATGGGGAGCCCCAGTTCTGTTCGTTAAAAAGAAAGATGGCACTCTTAGGATGTGCATTGACTATCGGGAGTTAAACAAGATAACCATCAAGAACAAGTATCCGTTGCCTCGGATCGATGATTTGTTTGATCAGCTAAGAGGAGCATCAATTTTCTCGAAGATTGACTTACGATCCGGATATCATCAGCTCCGAATTAGGAAAGGAGATGTCCCCAAGACGGCTTTTCGTACGCGATATGGACATTACGAGTTCCTCGTTATGCCATTTGGACTGACAAATGCTCCAGCAGCCTTTATGGACCTGATGAATCGAGTGTTCAAGGATTACTTGGATAAATTTGTTATCGTCTTTATAGATGATATTTTGATTTATTCAAGGTCAAAGGGGGAGCACGAAGAGCACCTAAGGATCACTCTGCAAATTTTGAAGCAAAACCAGCTCTATGCCAAATTCACTAAGTGTGAATTCTGGTTGGAAAAGGTCCATTTCTTAGGACATGTGGTCTCCAAGGATGGTATATCTGTGGATCCGGTTAAGATCGAAGCAGTAAGTGATTGGCCAGCTCCAAAAAACGTCACCGAAATACGTAGTTTCCTTGGCTTGGCGGGCTACTACCGACGTTTTGTTGAAGGATTTGCCAAGATTGCAGCACCGCTCACCGCACTTACACGGAAAGGAAAGAAGTACGAATGGACTGCAAAATGCGAAGAGCACTTCCAAGAGCTGAAAAATAGACTAACTCGCGCTCCGATCCTCACAATTCCGAATGTGGAGGAAGGAAACTTTGTAATATACAGCGATGCTTCCAAGATAGGATTGGGAGCCGTTCTCATGCAGAATGGAAAGGTGATCGCTTATGCTTCACGACAGCTTAAGGATCATGAGAAAAACTATCCGACGCATGATTTGGAACTTGCGGCGGTAGTATTTGCGCTCAAAATCTGGAGACACTACCTTTATGGTATTAAGTACGAAGTTTACACGGATCATCAGAGTTTGAAGTATATCTTCACGCAAAAGGAGCTTAACATGAGGCAAAGAAGATGGCTCGAACTGGTGAAGGATTATGACATAGACATCCGTTACCATCCGGGGAAGGCTAACAAAGTAGCAGATGCCCTTAGTCGGAAGTCATCTTCCACGTTAATGTCCCTACAACCGTTGATCGAACCTCTTCAGAAGGAGCTAGTGGAAGCTGGAATAGAGCTTATCACGGAAAGTTTAGCTGCCCTAACCTTCCAACCTACCATTTTAGATGGCATGAAGGAGCGACAAGAAGGAGATGCCTCGCTGCTCAGAACAAAGAATGAGATCTTGGAAGGAAAGGAGTCGGATTTCAACATATCTGATGAGGGCATACTCTATCGGAAAAATAGATTATGCGTTCCTAACGAGGACGAATTGAAGGAGCAAATCATGAAGGAGGCTCATGAGACCCCGTATTCCGTTCATCCTGGAGCTACAAAGATGTACCAAGACTTGAAGGAAAGCTTTTGGTGGCCCAAAATGAAGAATGATGTTGCAACTTTCGTCAGTAAATGCCTCACGTGTCAAAGGGTCAAGGCAGAACACCAACGTCCAGGGGGAGAATTGCAGAAAATTTCCATCCCAGAATGGAAATGGGACCAAGTGACCATGGATTTTGTAGTTAGTCTACCCCGAACTCCCAGTGGCAACGACGCTGTTTGGGTAGTTGTTGATCGTTTGACGAAGTCTGCACACTTTATTGCCATCAAGCTTAGCTTTTCAGTAGAGCAGCTGGCAGAATTATACGTCGCGCAGATCATTCGCTACCATGGGATTCCGAAATCGATTATCTCAGATCGTGATGGACGGTTCACTTCTAAATTTTGGAAGAGTGTACATCAAGCCATGGGTACAAAGCTCACTTTTAGTACGGCTTTTCATCCTCAAACGGATGGACAATCAGAGAGGACCATTCAGACCCTAGAAGACATGTTGCGAGCATGCGTGATGGATTTCAAAGGAACTTGGGATAAGAAGCTTCCTTTGATTGAGTTCTCGTACAACAACAGTTTTCAAGCTTCAATTGGAATGGCTCCTTATGAAGCTCTCTATGGGAGAAGGTGCAGATCTCCAGTCCATTGGTACGAAACAAGAGAAAAGGAACTTGTGTCTACGGACTTTATTCGGAGAACTACGGAAGCCGTAAAACTTATACGCCAACGGATGGAAACTGCATTTAGTCGACAAAAGAGCTACGCCGACAAGCGCAGAAGGCCTCTGGAATTCCAAGTAGGGGACTTGGTTTTTCTCAAAGTTGCTCCATTCAAAGGAGTTATGAGATTCGGGAATAAGGGGAAATTGAGTCCAAGATACATAGGGCCATTCGAAATACTGGAAAGAGTTGGTAATGTGGCCTATAAGTTGGCTTTGCCTCAAGAGTTAGCATATGTACACAACGTATTTCATGTGTCGATGCTAAAGAAATATATCTCGGATCCATCCCATGTATTGGACCACGAACCAATTGAGGTTCACGAGGATATGACATATGTGGAGAAACCGGTTCAAATTTTGGCACGAGAGGAAAAGGTGCTAAGGAACAAGGTTATACCTTTAGTTAAAGTCCTATGGCGAAATCATGAGATTGAGGAGGCAACATGGGAACGCGAGGAGGATATGAAGAAAAACTACCCCGAATTGTTCTGATTTTCGAGGACGAAAATTCTTTAAGGAGGGTAGATTGTAATATCCAAAATTTTTACGAACTCGTGATTTTCTTGTATATAAGAAATCTAAAGCTCGTATTATGTGTTTATGTGTAATTGTATAAAAATTATGAATACCAATACAAAATTCATAATTTTATCAGTATAGAGTTGAGTTCTCGGTAAATTAATTACGAGACTCCATAAGAGGCCTTTTAAGGAAAAACGCGTGATGGAATTTCATAAATTTATGATGGTCAAAGTTTGATCGAAAAAGTCAAAATTGACCAGAATAGTCAAAGGTTGACCGAAGAAGTCAAACATAAGAAGGTACAGTGATACGATAAGCAGTATGAGAAATATACTGTGAAAACCGTCTTTACAGACAAGATAGTATAATTAAGTTTTAAAACCACCATAAAAAAATCAAGCACCTAAAATAGGATTAAAAGGGCCAAAAAGTTTTTAGAGAAGAAAAAAAAAAAAATTTCGGTACAGAAAATTTTATAATTTTTTAATACAGATAAATTTTGGACTGTGTTGGAGCACAGCAGTATTGTGTGTAGTAAGCACAGTACTGGAAATATCTGTATTAACACTTAATTGGACTGTTTTAAGGAAAAATGAGGCAAACAAGCCCTAAACTCTTGCTTACCTCACCAAAAAGCCTAATTATGACATCATTAGGTAATTAAGAAAAATTAGAAAATTTGGGACTTATCTTCCCTTGTGGTGGCCGGCTGTCATGGGGCTAAAAAGAGTTTAAAATTTCCTCAAGGACTTGTGTGCAAAAGGAGAATCAAAAATAATTGCAAAAAGACCCCAAATTTCACCTATAAATAGGCCAAGGGGGGGGGGGCTGTTTTTGGCTGAAAAAAATAGAGAAAATCAGCAAAATTCTGGCCATTTTCTTCCTCGAACAGATCTGATAATTTAGGAGAGTGAGAATTAGGTGGAGATTTGGGAAATTAAATAGGAAGAGAGAGAGTTTTGGTTCTTGGAGCACCCATTGCCTAGTGGAAGTTTTTTTTGGCAAATCTTGGTGTCTTCTCTAGTTGGTGGCCGACGGTTTCTAAGGAGGAAAGGTAAGGAATTGTGTTTTGGTTTGTGGTTAGCTTTGGTTCAAGAGAATACCAAAGGATCAACTAAAATTTTGGTGCAAAACTAGGTGAAAGAACCGGTTATTGGAGCCTAGGTGGGAGGAATTTTTGAAAGCCAAACCCTAACCCTAGAATTTGGGGTTAATCAAGGTAATCATCCCTAAACCCTAAACTCTTTCCTTTGAGCATTCAATTTGAAATTTAGTTGTATTTCAAGTTGAAATTGTAGAGCTTAAGCTCATATTTATTTGGTGCCCTAGTTTAGGTTTTAGATTGTGCTTGATTTAGCTTTAAGGGTGGTTTGATTTTATTTGTGCTTGCATGATGTAATTTCCGTGGATTGTGCATGCAAATATCTGAATTTGGAATGTCCCCAAAGCTGCCCTAAGATTGTGGTTTGATCATAATATGTTAGGGTGCTAGAAGTGTATGAATAGATGCACATGTGAGCTTTAATTGATCCAAAGTCAATTAGGGTTTGCATGGAAGTTATAGAAACTGTAATTGGGAAAATTTTACGTTAGAAAAATGCTGCATGCTTGTAATCTAGGCTCCCGCGTGTTCGGTTGAGTTAGATTATGCGAATAGGACGTAAATAAAACCAAAAATGAGGAAACTGTCCAATTCGGGTGATTTCTGCCCAGTTTTATTGAAAATGAATTTTGAGGCCTTTAGAGGCCGAATTGGGAAAAACGTAAAACACAAAAGTTGCTCCGAACAGTTTTTCCTAGGGGGATACGCGAACGGATTTGCAAAATAAGGCCCCAATGGCCTCCGTTTACCCCAAAACCTGTGGCTGATCCCCAGACCCAGTTTTCACTCAGTTTTTCGGGTCAGCCAATTTCAAACAAAAACTGGGACGAATCTAGGCCGAATTGGAATTTCTGTAAAACACAAAAGTTTTAGAATTTTCCGAGAGCCACAACTCTCGTGAAGAAAAATTTTTCAGATTATGAACCAATTTTTAAACTGGGATTATTTTTCGAAGGGTGTGCAGGGAATCCGAAAATTTCTGCACCACTAGCCTTACAAATGTTTTTAGAAAACTGTTTTTTCTACTACAAACTATTGTTGTGATTATAGAAAACTGTTCCAAAGGCAGTTTTCAACCTCAAATGATTTTATAAAGAACTAATCTAAGAGTTTGGATTTTTACGATTTAAGTAAAGGATTTTATAAGTTAAAAATGAAGTTTTGGGATTAATTTCCCTAAATTTTCCAAGTAATGGAAATTAATTTTTCAAGTTAAGCGACTATTTACGAAGGGTAACCGGGTGATATACCCGAGTAACTGGGCTTAGCCTCAAAGCCCAAGGTTGACCATAGTTGACCAAGGGTTGACCATTAGTTGATCAAATATCAACTTTAACCCAACATTTAAGGGTTATCCAAGTAATCCTATAGGATACCAAAACATGTGTGGGGGGACATATAACTAGAGTGTTGGAAAGGTCACCAACATTTTATAGGATTCTAATCCTATACTCTTTTTAATAGCAGGAAGGAACCTGCCGTTGCAATCCGAGTTAAAGCAACAAAACCCGGAACCTAGCAAATCAGGCAAGTATCGAACCTCACCTACAGTATGAAAATAGTAAAGACTATTTTCAAGTATACTATTTTCAAGTATACATGCTATGCTATGCTGTGAGATGTGATGCCATGATGTGTGATGCTATGCTATAATGTGCTAAGTTATGTTATAACATGTTATGCCATGTTTACAAAAGTGCCATGTTTGTAAAAGTGCCATGTTTACAAAAGTGCCATGTTTGCAAAAGTGCCATGTTTACAAAAGTGCCATGTTTACAAAAGTGCCATGGTTTTCAGAAATGCCATGTTTTCAGAAATGCCATATTTTCAGAAATGCCATATTATCAGAGATGCCATGATTACAAAAATGTCATGTTTACAAAAATGCCATGGTTTCGAAAAAGGCCATGTTTTCAGGAAAGCTATGCTATGGCCAATGCTGAGTATGATATGACGTAGTGACATCATGAAGTATGTTCACTAATGTTAAATTACATGGTAAGATAAATCAGTTAGGGTGTCGTACCAACCTCCCTTGATCGGGGAGGCTACATATTTCAGTTGTGACATTTACCTTCCGCCAGATCGTGAAGGGTTCAGTTTAATTCCCAGAACTGTTAGGGCCTTGCAAACCCTAGCTTTGTCTGGAGGCTGCGCGTTTTGGTACGTACACTATGGGCCCACAGATTAAGATAAGATAACAAAGATTGAGTCTATAATTGAACATAAGACATTCAATCAACCATAAATGGTTCATGCATGAGTTTCGTGATGATTGGCATGTTATTTTAATAGAGGTTTGAAATATTTTGTGAGATTATGTTTGAACTTGCTGGGCGAAAGCTCACTATTATATTTCATACTGTAGGTAAGAAGCCTGCAGTTTAATTGGTGGGCTATGCGGACGATGCGGCGGGTGAAGGGCGGTGTGGGATACCACTACGCATAAATTTTCCGCATTTGATTTTCAGTAGTATGTTAATATTTCAGAAATAAATTATGTTTTGTTATTTGTAAGTAGTTTGAAGACACAAAAAGTTACTATCAGTATAGTCTGTTATATAACAAGCTTTTCTTTATAAGATAACTTTTGTGTATATGTTTTAAAAAAAAAAAAAAATTTATCTCAAATTTTCAAGTAAAGAATAAGTATGTATGGTGTCGACCTGGCTTGGGAAGTCGGGGCGTCACAAATTCGGCCTCTAAAGGCCTTACGTTTCACCCAGTTTTGAATCCGAACTGGCAGTTTCGGTTGTTAAGTCCGGTTTACGTCCTATTCCGCGAAGTCTAACTCAACCGAACACTCGGGAGCCTAAATAGCATACAAGCAGCATATTCTAACATCCCACATGAACCATCATGTATTTCTAACGTCTCCATGCAAACCAAAACAGATCTGCCCTAACCTAGGGTTTGCATGATCTAGGTTTGCATCACATTCCATTCATCCATCTCATGCCATTCTTGGCTAGCACTAGCAACCTAGCATAATTGCCACCATCGGCTTGCACAAACAGGGCACATACCAACCATCTAATCATGCAAAAATCCTAGCATGTAAGCAAGCATAAACATATAGCAAGCAAAGCATAAATAAAGCCATAGCCAAACCACCCTTAAAATCCTAATCAAGCACCATACCTAGTTCTAGGGCAATTGAAATAAGAGCTGGAGCTTATGCTCTTACAAACTTTTGACTTGAAATACAAATAAATTTCCAAATGAATTCAAATGGAAAAAGGTTAGGGTTTATGGGAGATTTTACCTTGGCCAACCCTAGAAATGGGTTAGGGTTGATGGATCCAAATTTCTCCCTCCCTTGGCTCTTCCTTTCCCACGGTTTTGCCCTCCAATTGGGCACCAAAAATTTTCACCTCACTTGGTGATTGTTTAAGCCAAAACCGAGCACTCTCCCTCCTATTTCTCTCCAATTTTTCCTTCTCCTTTTCTTGCTCACTCATGGCCGAACTCACCCTCACCTAGGAGCACCAAAATTTCTTTTGGTTGCTTGGTTGGTGATTTCTCCTCACACTTGGCCACTAACCAATTTTCCACTAAAATTTTCTCTTCCTTTTCTTCTTTCCCACACTCGGCCACAACTAGAAAAATGGGTCTCCACTTTTTCTCAACTTCCTCTTGGTTCCTAGCTTGAAAATCCAAACACCCCCTAGCCTAATCTCCCTTGGATTTTCAAAAAAAATTTTCTTCTCTCTTTCTCTCTTCCAAGGCCGCGGATTTTTCTGATGAAAAATGGCAAGAGTTTGGCTGTTTTTCCCAATTTTTTAGCCCCAAAAATCTGCCCATCTCATGGGTATTTATAGGCAAATGAAACTTTGCCAAAATTCCAAAACAACCCCTTGAAAATTAAAATTCACACTTTTGGCATGCAAGGTGGCCGGCTGTCTACTTGGAGAGCAAGGCAAGATGACCTCATCTTGGTGACATCATCTAGGTGACATCACATGCTTACATCACCAAATTTCCAAAATTTACACTTTGGCCCCAAAAGTTAAAATTCTTGCATTTATGCCCTCTAGGTGGCCGGCCATGTCATCATGCTCTAGAGAGTTCTTGGCTTTCTTTCCAAGCTTATTTAATCCAATTATGATGTCATAAATTCAGGATAGGATGATGTCATCCATATTAAGCCCCGTTTGGCTTTTCCTCAATATTAAGTCCATTTTTCCGCTACATAGATATTTCTAATACTGTGTTTGCTTAAACACAGTATTTTTATACTGTACTACAGTCCAAAATTCATCTGTGTAAAAACAGACAGTATAACTTTTTTTTTCTAATTTTTCAAGTCCTTTTTGCCCTTGATTTATACTAGGTGTGCTTGATTTTCTAATGTGGTTTTAAAGCCTATTTGAGCTATCTTGCCCATTATATCGAGTTTTACAGTATCTTTTCCATACTGTATTACGTAATACTGTAAAGTCAACCCGTTGGCCGCTCTTGGTCAAACTTTGACTTTCTTGGTTAAATTTGACTTTTTTTTTGGGTCAAACTTTGAATTTTCCGGAATTACGTACTTTTTCATCATTTTCGACTTAAAAGGGCGTTTGCTAACCTTAGCAACTTATTTTGAGTCTTATTAAGCCATAAGATCTCATAAAAAGTGTGAAAAACTCTTAACTGAGCTTTTCCGTAAATACCTCCATGGCATGCATATAATTCCTTTTGCAAAGGAAACAGTGACATAGAAATTCTAGGTATTACAGCTGTCAGGGGTACTTAGCTAACATGGTGGACAAGGATCGGGAGATGGAGTTAACGCCAGAAGATGTCCCCATTATTAAGGAATATGTGGATATATTTCCAAAGGACTTGCCAGGACTTCCACCAGAACGTGAAATTTCATTCGAAATTGAGTTGCCACCTAGAGCTGCTCCGATATCAAAAGCGCCTTATCGCATGGCACCTGCAGAGCTTAGAGAGCTTCAAGTGCAATTACAAGAGCTGCTCGATAAGGGATTTATCCAGCAGAGTCATTCTCCGTGGGGAACGACGGTTTTGTTTGTAAAGAAGAAGGATGGATCGCTATGCATGTGCATCGACTATCGTGAGCTGAACAAGATCACGATTAAGAACAAGTATCCCCTTCCGAGGATAGACGATCTCTTTGATCAGCTCCGAGGAGCAGTTGTGTTTTCAAAAGTCGATCTTCGATCAGGTTATCACCAGCTCAGGATTAAGGAGTCAGATATTTCTAAGACGGCTTTCCGTACGCGCTATGGGCACTATGAATTTTTGGTTATGCCGTTTGGACTATCCCACGCTCCAGCTGCTTTCATGGAACTTATGAATCGAGTATTCAAGGAATATTTGGCTAAGTTCGTCATCGTCTTTATTGATGATATTTTGATTTATTCAAGGTCCCAGGAAGAACATGAGCGGCATCTGAGAATAGTGATGGAAACGCTAAGACGACATCAGCTTTATGCCAAGTTCACTAAATGTGAATTTTGGCTAGAAAAGGTGCATTTCTTGGGCCATGTTGTGTCAAAAGAAGGGATTTCTGTGGATCCTGCTAAGGTGGAGGCAGTTAGTTCGTGGCCTAGACCTAAAAATGTTATAGAAATCAGGAGTTTCCTGGGATTGGCGGGTTACTACCGACGATTTGTAGAGGGATTTTCTAAGGTTGCAGCCCCTCTTACTGCCCTTACTCGAAAAGGGAGGAATTCGAGTGGACATTGAAATGTGAAGAGAATTTTCAGGAGCTCAAGAAGCAGCTGACGAAAGCCCCAGTGTTGATAATTCCTGACGTGGATGCAGGAAATTTCGTAATCTATAGTGATGCTTCCAAAACGGGACTTGGAGCAGTTCTGATGCAACATGGAAAGGTGGTCACCTATGCCTCACGGTAATTTAATGATCACAAAAAGAACTACCCTACGCATGATCTGGAGCTTGCAGCGGTAGTTTTCGCACTCAAGATTTGGAGGCATTACTTATATGGGAATAAATGCGAAATCTACACAGACAACCAAAGCCTTAAGTATATTTTTACTCAGAAGGAACTCAACATGAGACAACGTAGATGGCTAGAGCTTGTAAAGGATTATGATTGTGAGATCCTTTACCACCCTGGAAAGGCAAACAGGGTAGCAGATGCTTTAAGTCAGAAATCTGTAGGTATGTTGATGTCTATTGAAGCTTTTCCTAAGCCACTACAAAGAGAAATTTCTGAGTTCAACTTGGAACTGTTGACGGGGAAATTATCTTCTCTGACTCTCTAGTCCGATCTTCTCGAAACCATTCGGATGCATCAAGGAAAAGATCCCTTTTTGATTAAGACACAACTTTTTGACGA
Organism: Ficus erecta; assembly: GCA_008635985.1. Classification (NCBI taxonomy): domain Eukaryota; kingdom Viridiplantae; phylum Streptophyta; class Magnoliopsida; order Rosales; family Moraceae; genus Ficus; species Ficus erecta. Next base: position 525,795 of record BKCH01000115.1, on the reverse strand, counting down.
AAAGAAAAATGAGTTTAAGACCTCTGCTGATGGTGTTATCTATTTCAAAGAAAGGATTTGTGTTCCTGACTTTGAATTTTTGAAGGATCAGATACTGTCAGAGGCACATAAGACGCCGTGTTCAGTACATCCAGGAGCTTCCAAGATGTACAAAGACCTCCGAGAAAACTATTGGTGGCCAAATATGAAGAATGAGATAGCAGAGTACGTGTCAAAATGCCTAACTTGTCAGAAAGTTAAGGCCGAACATCGACATCCTGGTGGAGAATTGCAAAAAATAGAGCTTCCTGAATGGAAATGAGAGCAAATCACTATGGATTTTGTCATGGGACTGCCCAGAACTACAAATGGGAATGACACGATTTGGGTTATTGTTGACCGACTAACCAAATCAGCCTATTTCATCGCTATCAAAGCCACCTATTCAGTGGAAAAATTGGCTGAAGTCTACGTATCCCAGATCATTAGACTGCATGGAGTGCCAAAATCGATCATTTCAGACCGTGATGGACGTTTCACTTCTCGATTTTGGACAAGTGTGCACAATGCGATGGGGTCGAGATTGAAGTTCAGTACGGCATTTCACCCCCAAACAGACGGCCAGTCCGAACGAACCATCCAGACGCTAGAGGATATGTTAAGGTCATGTGTTCTGGATTTCAAGGGAAACTGGGATCAGAAGCTGTCATTGATCGAATTTTCGTACAACAACAGTTATCACGCTTCAATTGGTATGGCTCCATTTGAAGCATTATATGGAAGAAAATGTCGATCCCCCATTCATTGGCAAGAAGTCGGGCAGAAGCAGCTTCAAACCACGGATTTCATTAGAAAGACTTCAGAAGACATTAAAAAGATCAAGCAAAGGCTTGACGTGGCTTTCAGTCGTCAGAAAAGTTATGCTGATAAACGTAGAAGGCCTTTGGAGTTTCAAGTCAGAGATGCGGTGTTCATCAAAATAGCTCCAATGAAAGGAGTGATGCGATTTGACAAGAAAGGGAAGCTTAGTCCAAGGTATACCAGACCATTCAAAATTCTTGAGAGGATTGGGAAAGTAGCCTACAAGCTTGCCCTACCGCTAGAACTAGCGTCAATGCACAATGTATTTCACATCTCGATGCTGAAGAAGTATGTGTCAGACCCTTCCCATGTGCTCAGTCAAGAACCGGTGGAAGTTCATACGGACTTGACTTATGAAGAAAAGCCCGTACGAATTCTGGATCGGGAAGAGAAGGTCCTAAGAAATAAGACAATTCCCATGGTTAAAGTATTGTGGCGAAACCACAAGGTTGAAGAGGCAACCTGGGAATTAGAAGATGACATGAGAAAAAATTACCCCAGTTTGTTCTAATTTTCGAGGATGAAAGTTTTTAAGGGGGGTAGATTGTAATAACTAGTTTTCTGTAACATTACGATTTCTTCTGTTTTAAGAAATTGTGTGAACCCTGAAGGTATTTATGGAAAAAGCCAAGTTAAGGGTTTTTATTATGTTTTGTGAGTTTTTATGACTTTATAAGGCTCGAAAATGATTGCTTTGTCAAGCAAACGACCTTTTAGGTAAAAAGGAGTAAAATTGCCAAAATTTTTATGTTGGTCAAAGTTTGACCAAAAATGTCGACGGTTGAATAAAAAGTCAACTGTTGACCACGGGAGTCAAATATTGGCAAGGAAGTCAACGGTTGACAAGAAAGTCAATGGTAGACGAAAGAGCCGAGGATTGACCCCAAAAAGTCAAAGAAAAGACTGTACGGTAAAATAATCCACAGCATAGAAATTATACTGTATAGAGCCGTTTTTATGAATAAAATGATATGTTAGGATTTAAAACTACCATAGAAAATCAAGCACATTAATTAGGATATCTTGGGCCAAGTGGTTTCAAGTTATGAGAAAATTTTTATACAGTTCGTTTTTTTTACACAGATGAATTTTGGACTACAGTTCAATATACCAATACTGTGTATAAGTGAATCCAGTATTGGAAATGCCTGTGTTAATTTAGGAATGGACTGTACAATAGGAGAAAGAGCCAAACAACCTTTATAGTGGATGATATCATCCACCTTTTTAATTAGTGCATCATTATGTTAATTAAGAAAATTTGGAAAGTATTCTTAGAGCCTTCTAGTGCTAGGTGGCCGGCCACATACCCCCCCCCCCCCCCCCATTGTCCAATTCCTTGTTTGTTCAAGGACTAAAATTGTAATTTCAAGAAGTTCGCAACCTCTATAAATAGGGGTTGCCATTGTTCACAAAAAAATTTGAAAACTTAACTAGACTCTGTCAAAATTTTTCTCTACCAAAACCGAACTTGAGGAAGAGGGAAAGGAAGAAATCTTAGCCAAAATCAAGAGCAAAGCTTGAGTGTAGGGGTCGGCTTTTGTGTTGGAAAACAAGCAAAAAGTTTGGAAAAATTTTGAAATCCATTTTCTAGTAAGTGGTCGGTTGTGTAGGGGAAGGAGAAAGAAAAAAAAAAAGCAAAAAAAAGTGAGGAAAAGGGTGTGAGGCAAGGTTCAAGGGGCTGGATTTTGGTTTGGAGCATCAACTAAGTGTCCACAAATTTTGGAGACCCTTGGAGGCCAAGAGGCCGGTTGAAGGTGAGGAAGAACAAGGAAAAACCAAGCAAAGTTTTGGCCGGAATTCTTGGAGCTGTGGTGACCGGAAATTAGGGTAAGGAAAGCTGGAAATTTTGGGAGCCAACTGACCTTGGAAGGCCGGCTGTAGAAGGAGGAACAAAGGGAAGAAAGGTCAAGCCAAATCCTTAACCAAAGTGAGGTATAATCCCTTGGATCCCTGAGCTTTCATTTAAATTTCATTTGGGGAAATTTAAATGTATTTAAGCATGGTTTGTAAGGAGCATAAGCTCACTTTAATTTTCTGCCCTAGTTATGAATTTAGGGTTTGTGCTTGATTAATTAGGGTTTTGGTTGGTGGTTCAAATATGTTGCATGTTAAGTGTTTGTTTGGTTGCTAGAATTTTTCTATGCTTATGTATGTTGATAATGTTGATTTATATGATGAAAATTGGACGTTAGAAACACGCTGCATGAATGTTCTTAGGCTCCCGATGTGAACGGTTAAGGTTAGAACACACGAACTAGGGCGTAAAACGAAGTTAAATCGAAAACTGCCAATTCAGGTAGAAAATGACCAGTTTCTGGAAAATCAAATTTTGAGGCCCTTAGAGGCCGAATTGGACAAAACCTAAAACATGAAAGTTGTGGAGTAGGATTTTTCCTAGTGGACAGCGTGGACGGTTTCTCAAAATGAGATTCTAATGGCCTCCGTTTCTATAAAAATCCGACACTAGTCTGCCCAGACCTAGTTTACACAACCAGCCAGTTTCAAATGAAATCTGACAAGGATACAAGCAGAACTGGGCTTTCGTCAAAACACAAAAGTTGTAGGGTTTTTTGAAAGATAAAACTTTCATGAAGAACACTTTTTCAAATTCGGCCTTGATTTGTAAATGGAATTGGATTTCTAAAACTGTACAGGAAATAGGGAATTCCTGTACAGGATTTTCTAGAAACAGTGCAGAAAAAGAATTATTCTGCACATACACTGATAATTGACAATGTAAAACTGTTCCAAAGGCAGTTTCCAACAGTCAATAACTTTTACAAATATTATTTTATAATTTTAAATTTTCAAGCTAAACAAAGGATTTTTATACGTAAAAATATATGGCTTTTCTAAAAATGGGATTTTAAAACCTAAAGTTAAAAACAATCCGATTAGGGTAGATTTAAACCCTAGGGTTACTTAATGTAACCAAGTAGGATGACGTAAGATTAAGTAAGGGCATATAACTAAGGTTATATAATAGTGTTGGTTACACTACCAACATTTCTAACCCTTACTTTTATTGGATAACAGAATATAGTACGAGACAGTATCCTGACGGGATTCAGCTCAATATCGGACATAGTGAACACAAACAAGGTCAGTACAACTCCGCCTACATCATAGGCTTTGTTGTGGATACTTGCCTAAGTATGATAAAAATGCTATGTGTTATAAATATTACATGCTAAGTGTTATAAAAAGTCATATGCTATATATTAGGAAATGTTATGGAAAATGTTATGCTATGTGCTATGGATTACGGAATGTCAAATGATATGTGATATGTTATGTAATGTGTTAGAAACATGTTAAGGTTATGATATGCTAAAGATAAGATTATGTATTAATTGTGCGATACATCACGATGCATGATCAAGTATGAGACAATGAAAGTTATGATGGCAAGCAAGCTTGCCTGTGTCGTACCGACCCGCGTTAGGTCGGGTTGGATTATGGATTGAGTTGGAAATGGACTGGCCGCCCCAACCAATTCATAGTTGCACGCCCGGTACGAACACTTACGTTATGGGGCCCATAAGATGAGATAAGTTAAGATAAGAAAGATATGAATGAATAAGAAAGCATAATAAAGCATAAATGGCTCATGCATATGCTAAGATGAGTTACAATATGTTATGGTCTATGTTAAGTATGTTATGCTTAGTTGTGTCGCGGTATAAGATAGTTGTACTTGCTGAGCGAAAGCTCATTGTCTTACGTCTATGATGTAGGTAAGCAGCCTGGCAGCAACCCATGATACAAGATGGAGGGCGTGGACTGGCAGACTGTGAAACGTGGGAACAAAACCGCTACGCGTTTTCGATAATATTATGTAATTATATTATGAGTTTTATTTTACACCCGAACAACTTTATTTAATGTCCGATATACTTACGTTTATATTTTGTGTGCATGTACACTGTAAAAAAAAAAAATTTCCGCTGTTCAAACTAAATAATTAAGTACGATATGTATGTATGTATGGTAACGGCCTGTGCTAGGCGGGTCGTTACATTAATAAGGATGACATTACCTAATCCTCAAATTATGACATCATAATTAATTAAACAAAATTTGGAAAGTATTATGGAGAGTTCTAGACTCCACTTGGCCGGCCACCTATGCACCCTTTTGTGCAAATATTAGGTTCTTGAAGGGCTTTTTAACAATTTTAAAGAGTTTTCCATAACCTATAAATAGGTGATGACGGGTGCCCATTTTTCTAGCAAAACTATGCCCATTTTTCTTCTCAAAATCCGAACTTGAGAGGCCAAGAGAGAAGAGAGAAAATCAAAAACTCAAAGGGGAAAATCTAAGGGGAGTGGTCGGATTTGAGTTAGTAAACAAGGAAAAGTTTGGAAAAATTTTGGTATCCATTGGAGGCCAAAGGGCCGGTTGTGGGGGAGAGAGAAAAAGTGAGAGGAAAAAGCTCCCAAAGAGACCGGATTTGGTGTGAGAACCAACCGAGTGGCCGGAAAAATTTTTGGTGGCCCTTGGAGGGAGAAGGCCGGTTCTAGTTGGTGACAAGGGAGGATCAAGGGTGAATCAAATCTAGCTCAACCTTGGAGGTTGATTGAGGTAAAATCCCTTTAGCACCCTAAGCTTTCCAATTTAAGTTTCAATTTGAAATTTAAGTGTATTTCAAGTTGAATTTGTAAGAGCATAAGCTCAATTTAATTTATTGCCTTAGATTAGATTTTTAGGTCTTGTGCTTGATTGTTAGGGTTTATGGTTGGTTTTGATGCTTGCATGAGTTTAGGGTTTTTATGCTTATTAATGATGATAATGTATGTTCCCAATTTTGTTGGATGACAAAACTTGGCGTTAGAAATACGCTGCATATTTGACCTTAAGCTCTCGGCTGCTGCCGATTGAGGTAGGGTGCACGATTAGGACGTAAAAATCAATTTAATCAAGGAAACTGCCAGTTCGGGTGGAAACTGACCAGTTTTCTAGAAACCTGGTTTTGAGGCCCTTAGAGGCCGAAATTGGGAAAACATAAAACATGAAAGTTGTAGAGAAGGGATTTTCCTAGTGGACAACGTGCATCGTTTTCCAAAATAAGGCTCCAACGGCCTCGGTTTTTACAAAAATCCGAGCCTGACCATGCCCAGACTTCATGCACGGCCAGGTGAGTTCTACAAGGGAAATGAGTAGGTTAGAGTCCGAATTAGATTTTTAGTAGAAAACGAAAGTTGTAGGGTTTTTCAAGGTCTAAAACTTTCGTGAAGAAAAATTTTTCAAATTCGGTTTGGATTTTTAAATTAAATTAGATTTTAAAAACTGTGCAGGAAATAGGGAATTCTTGTACAGGATTTCTGAAAACAGTGCAGGAAAAGGACATTTCTGCACATACACAGATAAATTGACAATGAGAAACTGTTCCAAAGGCAGTTTCCAATAGTCAATAATTTTTACAAATCTTACTTTATAATTACAAATTTTTAGAGTTGAACTATAAATTTTCAGAGTTGAACAAATGATTTTTGTACTTAAAATATAAGGTTTTTCCAAAAGAAGGTAAAAATGGGTTTTTGGAACCAAAGTTAAATAATCCGATTAGGGTAAGTTTAAACCCTAGGGTTACTTGATATAACCAAGTAGGATAACATGAGATTAAGTAAGGGGCATATAACTAAAGTTATATTTGGATGTTGGTTATATCACCAACATTTCTAACCCTTACTTTTATATTACAACAGAAGGTAGAGTGTTGTAGTGTCCTGACGGGATCAAGCTCGGTATCGGACACAGCAAATAAGGTAAGTACAACTCCGCCTACAGCATAGGCTTTGTTGTGAATACTTACCCAAGTATGTTTGATGTATGCTATATGCTATGCTATATGCTATGAAGTATGCTATATGCTATGATGTATGCTATATGCTATGAAATATATTATATACTATGATGCATGTTATGTGCTATGAAGTATATTATATACTCTGATGCATGTTATGTGCTATGAAATATACTATGATGCATGTATATAATATGAAATATATTATATACTATGATGCATGTTATGTGCTATGAAATATACTAGAATCATGTTACGCTAGGACATAAGTTATGTTAAGGTTATGGTATGGCTAAGTTACAATCAAGGGTTAATTGTGTGAAACATCACGAAGCATGTTCACCAATTAATAAGAATAAGATCAAGATATGAGACGATGAAAGTTATGATGGCAAGCGAGCTTGCCTGTGTCGTACCGACCCGCGTTAGGTCGAGTTGGACTATGGTTTGAGTTGGAAATGGACTGGACGCCCCAACCACTCCATAGTTGCACGCTCGGTACGGACACTTATGATATGGGGCCTATAAGTAAGATAAGCAAGATAAGTTATGAAAGCATAAGAAAGCATAATAAAGCATAAACGGATCATGCATGATTATATTATGCTATGCTATGCTATGTTATGGTATGCTATGGTATGTTATGATATGTTATGATATGTAATGTTAGGTTAGTGTTTGTTGTGTCGCGGATGTCTTAGTTGTACTTGCTGAGCGAAAGCTCACGTTTGACATCTATGCTGTAGGTAAGCAACCTATGGGAAGTATGTGATACAAGATGGGGGAGCGTGACGGGGCGAACTGTGAAATGTGGGAATAAGTGCCGCTACGCGTTTCGATATTTTATGTATGATTTTATGTGCATTATTTTACACCCAAACACTTTTAGTTTGTAACGTTATTTCGTACGTACGTATATATACGAATTCGTACCGTATAAAAAAAATTTCACTGCTTTTGCTAAATAAGTAAGTATTATGAGGCACGTTAAGTATGTTTGTATGGTAACGGCCTGTACTAGGCGGGTCGTTATAATGTACTTCTGGGAGGTTCAAAAATATAAGTTTGCAACCTATCTCGATATAAGCAATATTTTCCCAAGAAATAATTCACATGAAGATTAAAAGAAAAAAAAAAAGCAACTTAAGGATTTTATTATTGTTATTATTATTGACAATACAATATCACAAAATAGAGAGCATATGAATTTTGCATTTACTAAAAACAATACTCTTTATTTCATTTTTAAGTCTTTTTCTTCATTTGTGTATATGTGGATATCAGTAGATATTTAATGGATATATATCCGTGGAAATAACCTGATATATTTGTGAAGGAATAAAACAAATATTGATACGTTATCGATCTTGTTTGGAGAGTGTAACGACCCGTGCCTATCTTTATTATGATATTGTATGCTTTGGACCTCGTGCATGTACGTACGGTCTTGCTATTTGGCTCACCCCAAAAGGCCTCATACCATTAAGAGTTAGTCTCTTTACTTATGAACCAGCACATATATGCATTCTCAAGTGATGTGGGACTGTACAGCTTACCCTTTTCCTTGTTGGGACTGATGACTGTCACAATCATCTTTCCTTTTAGGGCCCAACATCCTCATTGGCCACACTTCCGGTTGGGTATAAGCTCTGATACCATTTCTATAATGCCCCGTGCCTCCCTTTAATATGATATTATCCGCTTTGGACCCCATACCAGCACGATTTTGCTCTTGGGCTTACCCGAAAATGCCTCGTACCATTAGGAGGTGGTCTTTTTACTTATGAACTATCACATATATCAATTCCCAAGTGATGTGATGTAATAACCCAAAATTGTGATGAACTTATGATTTCCTTAGAGACAAGGAAAATCTAAGACTGAATCATGTATGTCAATATGAAGCTCATGATCTGAGTTGAATATCAGTATATGTTTGAGTTCTCGATTAATTAGCTATGAGACTCAATGATAAGTTTATTATTTTAAGCATGAGGCCTTTTGATGAAAGAGGTAGAGTAAGGATTTATGATTTTATTCCTGTCAAAGTTTGACCAGGATGATTTAAGATATGATTAAGACGGTACTACAGTGTATTAAGCAGTATAGGAATTATACTGTATTTGACCGCCATTACGGATGAAGAAGTAAGAATAAAGTATGGGATTGCTCTAGAATAATCAAGAATAATATTTGGAGCAATAAGGGCCAAGTAGTTTCAAGTCTTAAGAAAAATGTATATGCAGTCAAATTTTACTCAGATGAATTTTGGACTGCAATCCAGTATGACAATACTGTTTTTAGTGAAAAACAGTATTAATATTATCTGAGTTAGTAAGGAAATGGAATGCATATTTATATTAATGGATTTTTGGAATCAAGAGGATAATTATGCATGAATTGGAAGCCAAGTGGCTCCACCATAGCCGGCCACCTTCAGGGACTAAAGTGTAAATATTTTGTCCTTAGGGGCCAAAGTACAATTTTAAGAAAAGTAAGTAATTATGGATAAGTATGTAATTTTTGATTTATGGAATTTATGGATATTCCTAACCAAGGCTTCAACTAGGCCAAAGATTGGTTACAAGCTTGGTTACATTGGAACAAGGAATTGAGTTAGAGATAAGTATGGAAATATTTTTGGTTGGTTCAAGCCAACACATGGCCGGTTGTCAAGGGTTGCTTGGTGAGATAAGCAAGGTGAGGTAAGCTTGGTGAGGTAAGCAAGCACTTGCCTCGGTGAACAAGTAACTTGGCCTCCAAGGCCTTCATCATGGCCGGCCACCTCATAGGGGGCTTTAAGCAAATATTTTTTTTAGACCCCAATATGCAATTTTAAGAATAAAAATAATTCTAAAAAGAAATTATTTTTCACCTATAAATAGGTGATAGTGGGGGGGTGTTGGATCATTCTATTCCATCCCAAAACTTTGCCCAAATTCCAACCCATTCTCTCTACCACAAAACCCCCCTTAGGAGCCGAGCCCAAAGAGAGAAAAAAAAATGTGAGGGTCGGATTTTTGGAGAGTGAAGCAAGGAGGAAAATTTTGGATCCAAAGTTTAGATCCAACCTCAAGGTGTTAAGGTAACCCTCCTAAATCCCCTAAACCTTTCAATTAAGTTTTGATTCAAAGTTTATGTGTATTTCATGTTGGGTATGTAAGAACATAAGCTCACCCTTTATTTTCCATGCAAAAGCTTAGATTGCTTGATATATGCTTGATTAAGGTTTAGTGGTCTCTAATTATGATTTGGTGTATGATTGTGATGTTATGTGCTAGATAGCTTATGGTATGTGTATATGCCTGATAAATGCACAAAAACACATTTTTGTTCATATAATTTATTAGATAATTTATATTTTAAATGTGTATTTCCATAATTTTAATTCATAATATTTTATTTTAAAAGTATTTAATATTTTATTTATTTTGATTGATTTTATTTTATTTTCCTTTCTTCTTCCTCTTTTTCCTTTCTTTTCCTCTCCTTTCTTCCGCAAGTATCGCCAACTGTGGCTCAACCCTGAACGCGCCACTCCAGCCCACGTAAAACCAGCCCTTAACTCCAGCCCCAGCTGCCAGTCAGGCCCGCGTGATCCAAGCCCGCGCGAAATTCCCTTCAGCTGCCAGCCCAGCTCCTCCTCCAGCTGGCCCAGCGCAAGTTTCGGGCCGTGACTCCAGCCCATCCCACATGAAGCAGTCAACTCCAACTGCAGCTCCACTTCAAGCTGTGACTCCAACAGATCTATCTCCCACTGTTTGCGTGAAATAAGCCCAGATGTGAGCTTTGGGCCAACTCCAACCACACAAATCTTGGCCCGCAATCATTGCCCATATTCCCAGCTAATTGTCGAGTGTGGTCCAGCCAATAGTCAATCATTTGAGGCTGATTTTGTGGGCTGAAATCTCTCCATTGCCACTGGACATTACAGCCTATAAAACCAAGTCTTTGCAGCAAGCTTGGACGTTTTTCCTTTAGTTTTTGGGCTGAGTTTGTAGTATTATTTTTCTCTTATTCTTGCATTTTTCTTCTCATGTTTTCTTGTTAGAATTTTGTGAGATGAATTGCAAGTTAGGCTAGTGTTCTTGGGTGAGACTAGAGATGATCTTATATGTCTAGTGAACTTATTTGGGTTTTGATTCTCCAATGATTTGTAATGTTCATACATTTGAGTAAATAATTTTTCTCCCATCTTATTTCTTTCTCATATCAATATATTTTATTGTTAACTTTTATATAAATTTAGTCAAGCTCTTTTTATGTAATTGTTGCACGATATGGTATACTGATAGCATTATTTTATAAGTAATCTTTTACTGCAATATTGCTTATGGTATATTGTCGCTTTTGGATTTCTTATAAGATAAGTTTTGCTAATTCTTCACGTAAGAATTTTATTTACTTAAATAAATTTTAATTCACAAGTTTCTCAAATCTTTATTTTCCGATTGATTGTTTGGGATGTGAAACTTTCAATTGAGTTATTTTATGAATTAAAATCCAAATAGGTAAACGAAACATATAGGGGATTCTCGATGTTTTACCATTTTTTATTATTGAATTTTTCTCCATTTTGAATTACGTTGTCTTTAAAATTGTTTCAAAATCACAAAAATATTTCTTCTTCTTCTTTCTCTTGATTACTTGCTTCTCTAACGCTTTTGTTTCGCTAATCTCTTCTTGTTTGTTTTTATCACCTCCTCGTGGGATCGACCGTCTGAATTGTGCTACAATCGACCGCTTGTTTTTGTATACATTTGGGCGTAATCAAATTTTGGCGCCGTTGCCGGGGAGGTGCCAATGAGCAAGATTGATCAGTAGATATTTTGCCGAGAGGTAAGTAATTTAATTTTATTTTATTTTATTTTTATTGTGGTCTTTTATTATTATTATTATTATTATTATTATTATTATGTTTTGAAAAAAAAAATTCTTTAAAAAAAATTGTGTTTACGTTTGTGTAGTTCACTGGTTCTTTTGGTTATAAGTCAGATTGCATTGGTTACGTTTTTCTTTATAGATTAGGTTGTGCTAGTGTGTGTGTGTATATATATATATTTATTTTTATTTATTTTATTTATTTATTTTTAGTTCTCATTTCCAGTAAGTTTGAATTGTTTGTTTGTCTTTTTCTTCCTTTTTAGATTACGATTATTTATTTTGCCGTTTTGTTTGTCTTTATTTTTATAAAAAAAAAATTACTGTTAGTGTTTTCATTAGTTTCCATTTTTGTTCTTTTTACGTATTAAAAAAAATTATTTATTTATTTATTTATACATATATATTTTATTATTTTTTTTCTTCTTTATTTAAAAAATTCCGTTTTTTTTTATTCTTCTTTATTATTATTATTTTTTTTTTTTTTTGCACGTTAGTTAGTTTTTGTAGTATTGTTGCTTTAATTTTGTCCATTTGTCAGTTTTTGATTTTCTTTGTAGTAAATTTTCTTGTGGTCTGTCTTTTCCTTTACTATTGTTATTAGTTTCTGTTTTTGTAATTTTTTTTTTTTTTTTGACCATTTGTCAGTTCTTTTAATTTTTTTGATTTCATATATTTATATATATATATATATATATTTCCTTTTTTTTTTCTTTTCTTCTGATTAAATTTTTTTTTTTAAATTACTGTTCATTTCTTTCCGCTTACTATTATTATTAATTCTAATTAGTTTGGTAGTATCTATTTTATCAATTTGCCAGTTTTCATTTTTATTTTTTTTTATATTTTTATTTATTTTATTTATTTATTTTGTTTGTTTTTGTTTTTGTTAATTTTCATTTTATAGCTTGTTTTAATTCCTTGTATTAATTTTAGGTTTTAACTTTTCTGGTTACTAATTTAGGGTTAATAAATTAGGGCTCATAATTTGTGTAACCATAGGTTTTAGTTTAGCATTATTTAGGATACTAATATCTAACATCTAACATTTCATAAAATACACCATAAAATTTAATAAATTTTTGCAAGCAATTGTGTGGAAACGTTGAAAAGTACAAACTAAGAGAGTTCTGTCTAGGAGATTGGTTTCTGTAGCATTCTACGCCACCAATCTTTCCTGTGAACGTTGCTCTGTCTAGGAGGTTGGTTTTTAAGGAGGCCTCGCCCCACCAACCTTTCCTGGGAGCACTCTTAGGGGTTGCGATTCGCGAATCTACATAATTGTTCTTTTTGTAAAATAATTTTCTTTCAAAAAAAAAAAATCGCTCAAGGTGAATGAATCGTTATAGAAACGAACTAGGGAGATTTGCAAGAAGACCTGAAGACCCTAGTGAAATTTCTTCTTCTACGTCTAGCCTTCCTCCATCTCCAAATGCTTTAGCAATTCCAAATCCTTTTGCGATGGATCAAAATGAGGAGGTCCAGCACAAGACGTTGAACGACTACCTTCACCCTACGCGTACGGCCACACCATCATGCATAATGTTTCCACCTAATCTGCCGAATTTGGATTTCAAGCCGGGTATGATTCAACTTTTGCCAACCTTTCACGGGTTAGAAAATGAAAATCCTTACGTGCATATTCAGGAGTTTGATGAGGTGGTGGCCACTTTCCACAACCGAGCTGAGGCTGCAGATGCTGTGCGATTAAAGTTTTTCCCCTTCTCTCTGAAGGACAAAGCCAAAAGCTGGTTGTATTCTTTGCGACCTAGGTCTATTGGAACATGGGAAGAGATGACAACTGCGTTTTTCAACAAGTATTTCCCACACCATAAGACTAATGGTCTTAAACGACAGATCTCGACCTTTACTCAGAAGGACAATGAAACTCTCTATCAAGTCTGGGAGCGGTTTAAAGATCTTTTGAATCAATGTCCCCACCATGGTTACGAGAGTTGGTGCCTCGTTAGTTATTTCTACGAAGTACTCACAATCCAAGAGCGTCAATTTGTGGAGATGATGTGCAATGGTGAGTTTCTCCAGAAGGATCCCGAAGAGGCTTTCGAGTATCTCAACGAGCTAGTCAAGAAAGCCCACACATGGACTGGACCAAGTGCTATTGACAGCACTAGTCGATCTTGACCTGCTGGAGTTTACCAACTAAGGGAAGAGGATAACCTCAAGGCCCAAATCGAGTCTTTGACATGACAGATGGAGGCCCTCAAAACCAAGGAAGGTAGAGGAATCCACATGGTCGCAAGGGCAGAGTCACAAGAGCCATGCTTCATTTGTGGAGGGGTGGAACATTTAGCTAAGGATTGCCTTGTTTATAGTGAAATGAGAGGGAGTTACGAGGAGCAATGTAATGCTTTAGAGGCATAAAACAAGCCTTTCTCTAACACGTATAATCCTGGCTGGAGGAACCATCCAAACTTCAGTTGGAGAGATTCCAATCAAACGCAACCATCAAGTGGACAATGGAGAACGGAGCAACAGCCACAACCACCAAAGGCAAATTCTGCACCTCAGTATCATGCACAACCGCCGAGGAATTCTCTCGAGAATACCTTGCAATCTTTCATGGAGGCACATACTAGGATGAACCAAAAGTTCGAATCACTTTTCACACAAATGGTGGAAGAAAGTAAAGAGATGAAGAGCCAGATCACAAAGCTGACTGGTGCCTTGGCTGTTCAAGAACGAGGAAAATTTCATTCTCAAGCTCAATCCAACCCCACGGGGCAACACATGGCACAAACCTCCAACTCTGAAGGGTGAAACATCAAGGAGGTAAATACCATCACCATTCGTAGTGGCAAGATTTTGGATGAACCATCAAGAACTACTATCACTTCAAGTAGTCGAGAAGTCGCCCCCAAGAAAGATGAGCCAACTGAACTTCCAGTAAAGGTGCCTTTCCCCCAAGCTCTGCGATCTGCTGGGAAAGTGCTGGACAGTCAAAAGTGAGATCCTAGAGCATTTGACTCAAGTGAAGATTAATCTTCCTTTGCTTCATGTGATCAAGCAAGTGCCGGCTTATGCCAAAGTCATCAAGGATCTGTGCACCGTCAAAAGGAAGCACCACGTTAAGAAGACCGCCTTCTTAACAGAACAAGTGAGTGCGGTGATCGAGCAGAAGGCGCCGCCCAAGTACAAAGATCCTGGTTGTCCCACCATCTCGTGCCAAATTGGGACTCAGGAATTCGGCCAAGCTTTGCTCGACCTTGGAGCGAGTGTCAATCTCATGCCTTACTCTATCTACTCACAACTTGGTCTAGGAGAGATTAAGCCTACATCTGTGGTTTTGCAACTGGCCGATCGTTCGATCAAGAAGCCTCGGGGTATAGTTGAGGATGTTCTGGTTCAAGTTGAGAAATTTTATTACCCCGTTGATTTCCATGTCCTAGATACCCAATCTGTGGTGAGCATGGAATCCAAGATTCCCATCATCCTCGGTAGACCTTTCCTTGCTAGAGCCAATGCTTTGATCAACTGTAGGAATGGTCTCATGAAGATATCTTTCGGGAACATGACCTTGGAGGTAAATATTTTCCACATTGCGAAGCAGCAACACGATGATGACGAGTGTCACCAAACATTTCTGATCGACACACTCGTCTCGGAGGAGATTTAACTGCAAAGCGATTCCGATAATCTTGATGATCTCCTCCACAATTCTGACTCTGAGAGTTTCGGTCCTTGTGAGTTGGCCAACAACACTGCCATTTATAAAGACTCACAAGGCAGAGGAACCAAGTTTTGGCAACCACGTTTCGAAGAGCTTCCTCGAGAGAAAGAAAAGCCAAAACCATCCACCGAAGAGATCCCAACACTTAAGCTAGCGCAATTACCTAAGGGTCTGAAACATGTCTTCCTGGGAGCTGGTGATACCTTTCCTGTTATCATTTCATCTAAACTTGACGCATCACAAGAGCAGCGGTTAGTCGACATGCTGCGAGAGCACAAGGCTGCGTTAGGTTGGACGATTGCCGACATTAAGGGTATTAGCCCCTTAATTTGCTCTCATCACATCAAATTGGAAGACGGGGCCATTCCACGAAGGGATCCCCAAAGGAGACTGAACCCAACGATGAAAGAAATTGTGAAGAATGAGGTCTTGAAGCTTTTGGATGCAGGTATCATCTATCCAATCGCTGATAGCAAATGGGTCAGTCCAACTCAGGTAGTGCCCAAGAAATTGGGGGTGACAGTGGTGGAGAACGAGAAAGGGGCTCTGGTTCCCACAAGGACTGTTACGGGTTGGCGCATGTACCGCCACCCGCAAGGATCATTTTCTGCTTCCGTTCATCGACCAAATCTTAGAACGCGTGGCTGGTCATCTTTTCTACTGATTTCTTGATGGTTACTCAGGTTATTATCAGATCGAGATTGCATTGGAGGATTAAGAGAAGACTACTTTTACCTGTCCTTTTGGTACTTATGCCTTCCGGTGCATGTCATTTCGACTGTGTAATGCGTCGGCCACCTTTCAGAGATGCATGATGAGCATTTTCAGCGACATGGTCGAGAAATATATGGAAGTGTTCATGGATGACTTGACCGTCTTCGGTGACTCCTTTGATTCATGCCTTCTCAACTTGGAAGCTGTTCTGACAAGATGTGAGAAGTGTCATTTCATGTTACCATCTGGCATAGTCTTGGGGCATGTTGTTTCTGAGAAAGGGATTGAGGTCGATCAGTCTAAGATTGAACTTATCTCTAAATTGTCCACCCCCAAGTTAGTGAAAGAAGTTCGGTCATTTCTCGGCCATGCTGGTTTCTATAGGAGGTTCATACAGAACTTTTCTGCAATTTCTCGTCTGTTATGTACTCTCCTAGCCAAAGATGTCGTTTTTGAGTGGACGCAAGAGTGTGAGGATGCTTTCCGAACGCTTGTGCTGAAGTTGACATCTGCCCCCATCATTCAGTCACCGGATTGGAGCTTACCTTTCGAGATTATGTGTGACGCAAGTAACCATGCTGTTGGGGCAGTCCTTGGTCAAATAAGAGAAGGGAAGTCCTTTGTAGTGTATTACGCAAGCCACACTCTGAATAGTGCTCAATTGAACTACTCAACCACTGAGAAAGAGTTGCTCGCTGTTGTGTTTGCACTTGACAAGTTCCGTGCATATCTGATTGGTTCACCCATTACAATCTTCACAGATCATGCAGCCCTTAAGTATCTCCTTTCCAAAAAGGATGCCAAGGTGCGATTGATTAGGTGGATCCTCTTGTTGCAGGAATTTGACATCACCATCAAGGACAAGAAAGGAGTCGAAAACATTGTGGCGGACCACCTATCTCGACTCGAATTTAGTGGCCCCACCGACGGTCCTGCCATCCGAGATGATTTCCCCGACGAACATCTGTTCGCTATCACCAAGCTACCTTGGTACGCTCACATCGTCAATTACTTAGTGACCAGCGAACTTCCTGCTGATTGGAGTGCTCAAGATAAGCGTAAATTTTTGGTCAAGGTGCGTAATTTCTATTGGGACGATCCGTACCTGTTCAAGTACTACCCTGACCAAATCCTGAGGCGATGCATTCCCGATGACGAGATTCATAGTGTTCTGAACTTTTGCCATAATGATGCATGTGGTGGTCACTTCTCCGTGAAGAAGACTGCTACAAAAATCTTGCAGTGTGGTCTTTATTGGCCCACTTTGTTTAAAGACACTAATGAGTTTTGTCGTTCTTGTCCGAGGTGCCAAAAGTTAGGTGCTTTGTCCCGTCGCCATATGATGCCCTTGAACCCAATTATTGTGATAGAGATATTTGATTGTTGGGGAATAGATTTTATGGGACCCTTTCCATCTTCTTTTGGTTACCTCTACATTCTCCTCGCTGTGGATTACATTTCTAAATGGGTAGAAGCCGTGCCGTGTCGAACCAATGATAATGCAACAGTTGTGAAGTTCTTAAAAGAGAATGTGTTATCTCGGTTTGGTACGGCTCGCGCTATCATCAGTAATCAAGGCACACATTTCTGCAATCATTCTTTCGAGGCCTTGATGCGCAAATACGGGGTGATCTACAAAGTTTCAACCGCTTCTCACCCACAAACGAACGGCCAAGCTGAGCTAGCAAACCAGGAGATCAAGCAAATCTTGGAGAAGACGGTAAACCCTAATCGCAAAGATTGGCCTTTACGCCTTTCCGATGCACTTTGGGCATATCGCACTGCTTACAAAACCACCCTTGGAATGTCTCCTTATCGGCTTGTCTTTGGAAAAGCCTGTCATTTACCTGTAGAGCTTGAACATAAGGCTTATTGGGCTATCAAAGCCCTTAACTTTGATCTCAGTGCTGTAGGTATACATCGCAAGCTCCAGCTGTCGGAAATTGAGGAGTTGAGAATGATGCATATAACAACTCCAAGATTTACAAGGCTAGAATAAAGGTGGCTCATGACAAGCAGATTTTGAGGAAGAACTTCGAGCCAAATCAGAGGGTGCATCTTTATGACTCCTGTCTGCATCTCCACCCAGGTAAGTTGAGGTCGCGGTGGACTGGTCCATTTGTGGTAAAACAAGTCTTTCCCAACGGTGCTGTCGAGGTCGAGGACCCAAGCGATGGGAGAATTTTCAGAGTCAATGGTCAGAGACTAAAGCATTACATTGAACGAGTGAGCGCGGCTGAAGAAACCATTCTTGAGGCCCCGGTTTATGAGTAGTTTGCTTCCAACCCTTCTTGTATCATATTTTTGTTTTCGTGTGTTTTGTGTGCTTTATTTTCAGTTTGTTTTTATGTGATTTCTTTGTGTGTTTTGCAGCTTCAGATCCGGTAGCCCATCTATGTTCCCACCGTCATCATCCAGGTGTTCTCCTTCCCTTTTTCCCCACATTTGTACATATTATTAGACATTGAGGACACTGTCTGATTTTTGGTTGGGGGTGGTGAGCATATTCCTACGTAAGTTTAATTTTTGTCATTTTGGAATTTGGATCAAATTTTTTGCAAAGTTACCTAAGTGTGATCTCAAAATGTTTAGTTTGAGTCAGTTTTTGTTATCTTGACTATTAAGAAATGATTTCCAGAGTTTCTTTTGTGCACATACTAAACCTTGTGGTAAGATGGTTGTTAACACATTTAGTTGAGAAAAATTCTCGAGTTTAAGTGTTTCGTTTTCGGTGAGTTGTGAGAGTTGAGAAAACAGCTTTTTGAACTTTTATTGATCTTTTGAGTTGGTAAAATCACTATTTGGAACACCACTACTTAACTTGTACTTTTGCTTGAGGGATGATTTTTGATTAGATAGAATTGATTTTTTGTAATAGAGCCTTATTCTTTTATATTGTTCAAAAAAAAAAAAAAACAAAAAGGAAGAAGAAGAAGAAGAAGAAGAAGAAGAAGAAAAGGCAAGAGCATTCATTTCATCATCAATATTCATGTAGTTCGGTTATAATCTCATCTGGTGCTACATAGCAATCAAAAGAATCCCTTACTACATTTGTTCTATTAAGCGTAATGTCTCTTGTTAAAAAAAAAAAAAAAAAAAAAGAGTGTTGTATATTTATTTGTTTGTATTTTACGGCTTTTTGTTTATGTAATTTTCTATTTGATCCGAATGAAATCCCAAAAGCTGGTTTATGGTAAATAGTGCAACGTTCCGAATATTTGATTGGCCTATCATTTGATCAATGGTTGTTTATTAGCTTGTCCTTAAATTGCCTCTCTCATTTGAGCGTTGACCGATTCATTTCCAACTCCATGAGTGAAAACCTTTGCACTAAAATATTTCCAACACCCATGAGGTAATGGAGTTGAGACTTTTTCTTGGTGAATTTTTTCGATGCTATTTGTGTTACGGACTGTGGTAAGAAGGATATGGTTTGGTGCACACACACACAACTCTGGAGTAATGACTGAAGTAGTTTTGATAGCATTTTCTGATTTCTTGCTGATATTTTGTTTGAGTGCTTAGATGATTTTGCAGGTTTTGATTTGAATTTTCAGCTTGACTTGATTTTTCTTGCGCTTGAATTGCTAGAGACTAGCAATAAGCTGGTTGGGGGTTGTGATAAATGCACAAAAACACATTTTTGTTCATATGATTTATTAGATAATTTATGTTTTAAATGTGTATTTCCATAATTTTAATTCATAATATTTTATTTTAAAAGTACTTAATATTTTATTTATTTTGATTTATTTTATTTTATTTTCCTTTCTTCTTCCTCTTTTTCCTTTATTTTCCTCTCCTTTCTTCCACAGGTATCGCCAGCTGTGGCTCAACCCTGCGCGCGCCACTCCAGCCCACGTGAAACCAGCCCTTAACTCCAGCCCCAGCTGCCAGTCAGGCCCGCGTGATCCAAGCCCGCGCGAAATTCCCTTCAGCTGCCAGCCCAGCTCCTCCTCCAGCTGGCCCAGCGCAAGTTTCGGGCCGTGACTCCAGCCCATCCCACATGAAGTAGTCAACTCCAACTGCAGCTCCACTTCAAGCTGTGACTCCAGCAGATCTCTCTCCCTCTGTTTGCGTGAAATAAGCCCAGATGTGAGCTTTGGGCCAACTCCAACCACACAAGTCTTGGCCCGCAATCATTGCCCATATTCCCAGCTAATTGTCGAGTGTGGTCCAGCCAATAGTCAATCATTTGAGGCTGATTTTGTGGGCTGAAATCTCTCCATTGCCACTGGACATTACAGCCTATAAAACCAAGTCTTTGCAGCAAGCTTGGACATTTTTCCTTTAGTTTTGGGCTGAGTTTGTAGTATTAGTTTTCTCTTATTCTTGCATTTTTCATCTCATGTTTTCTTGTTAGAATTTTGTGAGATGAATTGCAAGTTAGGCTAGAGTTCTTGGGTGAGACTAGAGATGATCTTATATGTCTAGTGAACTTATTTGGGTTTTGATTCTCCAATGATTTGTAATGTTCATACATTTGAGTAAATAATTTTTCTTTCATCTTATTTCTTTCTCATATCAATATATTTTATTGTTAACTTTTATATAAATTTAGTCAAGCTCTTTTTATGTAATTGTTGCACAATATGGTATACTGATAGCATTATTTTATAAGTAATCTTTTACTGCAATATTGCTTATGGTATATTATCGCTTTTGGATTTCTTATAAGATAAGTTTTGCTAATTCTTCACGTAAGAATTTTATTTACTCAAATAAATTTTAATTCACAAGTTTCTCAAATCTTTATTTTCCGATTGATTGTTTGGGATGTGAAACTTTCAATTGAGTTATTTTATGAATTAAAATCCAAATAGGTAAACGAAACATATAGGGGATTCTCGATGTTTTACCATTTTTATTATTGAATTTTTCTCCATTTTGAATTACGTTGTCTTTAAAATTGTTTCAAAATCACAAAAATATTCTTCTTCTTCTTTCTCTTGATTACTTGCTTCTCTAACGCTTTTGTTTCGCTAATCTCTTCTTGTTTGTTTTTATCACCTCCTCGTGGGATCGACCGTCTGAATTGTGCTACAATCGACCGCTTGTTTTTGTACACGTTTGGGCGTAATCAATGCCTATTAGATGTTTGTTATATGTCCCCACATACTTAAGAATGATGTAACATGAATGGAAATGAGAATGAGAATTTATGTTGCATGTAGGGTTTAAGAAAATCCTAAAAAAAAACCCTAGTTTGGTGAGAATTCACCATATGGGTTTCATGAAGGATTGTATGATTGTAAAATGAATGCATGACAATGAAAACATTAAGTAACATACTGCATGCTTGATGTAGGCTCACGGTTTTAACCGTTCGAGGTAGTGTGTGCGTAATTTTACGTAAGAACCAACTTAAACAAAAACTACCAGTCTCGGGTCAAGACTGGGCAGCAATCTGGAAACAGGATTTTGAGGCCGAATTTGAGAAAACTTAAAACTAAAAAGTTGTAGAAAATGGAAAATCCTATAGGGAAGCGTGGACGGTTTTCAAAAATAAGACTCCAAAGGCCTCTGTTTTTACGAAAATCCGAGTCTGGTCTACCCAGACCTAGTATACACGGCCAGACAGGTTTAACAAGGAAAAAGAATAGGTTAAAGGCATAATTAGGTTTTGAGTAAAAAACAAAAGTTGTAGGTCTACAACTTTCATGAAGAAACTTTTTCAAATTCTAAACAGATTTTAAAGTAAAACCTGATTTTCCAAAACTGAGCAGGAAACAGGAAATTCCTACACAGGATTTCCAAAAACAGTGCATAAACAGGAAATTCCAGCACATGTACTGACAACCAAAATTTATGGAACTGTTTAAAACAGTTTATAAAAAGGGGTTAAAATTTTATCACACAAGGAATTATTTAATAAATTAGGCCAAGATATATGGTAAACAATTGTAACAATTGTAAGACATATAATTATAGTAACTGGGAAGGTTACCAAATTTTGTTGGGCCAAATAATTTAGGTTACTTATAGTAGCCACATGAGATACCCAAGCTATTGGGTTGAGCCTAAAACCCATGGTTACCAAGGGTAACCTGATAAGGGTGTTACTTTAAAAGTAATTGGGCCTTAGTAACCTAATGAGGTATGGGTCTAATATCTAGATATGATTGTGGCTTATACCCAGGATTACTAATGGTAACCTAATAAGATGCTAATTACTATTCACGTATGATTGGGCCTTGAACCCAAGGTTCCATTAAGTAATCAAACAAGATATTGTTTGAATAGGCCCGGTGCCTTAGGGTTACATTTAGTAACCGAATAAGAGATCATTGTAGTATGTGGGAGACATGTAACTAGGGTTACTGATAAATACTGGTTAAGGATACCAGCATTGAATATAATGATTTACGGTAAGATAAGATGATCCTTATCTTACGTCTTTTGTGACAATAGGAATTAAACCTGTTGATGTGCCTTGTTGGAACAATAGACAAGAGCGTAGGACATCAGGTAAGTACAAACCTCACCTACAGTATGAAAAATAGTAAATACTATTTTCAAGTATGACATATTTTCATGTATGCCATGATGTGCCATGTTATGCCAAGATGTGCCATTATATGCCATGTGTATGTATATGTTAATGTTATGGTTGATATTATGTCATGTTATATGTTTTAATATAGTGACATCATGAGGCATGTTCACTAATATTAAACCACATGGTAAGAACATATTTTTAAGTCATAAGATAAGACAAGTAAAATGTCGTACCAACCTCCTGTTGATGCGGGAGGATTATGTATGTTTAAGAAAATTCTCAGACTTTCTGTTGATGCGGAAGGGTTATGTTTCAAGATTCCCAGAATTGTTAAGGACCTTGCAAACCCTAACCTTCTGTGGAATGCGCATATTTGGTACGTACACAAGGGGCCCACATGTTAAGCAAGATAATAAGTTCAAGTCCATAATTGATCATAAAAGATCCATATTGATCATAATTGGTTCATGCATGAATGCACGATATTTGTTATGTTTTTGTGAGATTATGTTTGTACTTGTTGGGCGAAAGCTCATCAGTATATTTCATATTGTAGGTAAGATGCCGGCAGTTTTACTTGGTGGGTCATGGAGACGATGCAGCAAGTGAAGGGAGATGTGGGATATCACTACGCAAATTTTTTCACAAACTCTTTAAATTATGAACTAGTACATGTATGATTAAGTAATATGTACCATGTTACGATGAGATGTTTAAAAACCCCGGTTTAAAAGGTTTAGGTGACCTTTTAATCGGTTTAACAAGTAATGGGTAGGCATGGTGAAATTTACACATATGGATAAGTTTATTTAAGTTGTGTTAAAAAAAATTATTCTAAAATTTTCTGAAGGTTCAAGTATTAGAAACTAAGAAGTAAACTAAGTAAGTAAAGTAACGGCCCACGTTTACATAGTCGGCTCTACGTAGATGGCTGGGGCGTTATATGTGAGACTACAAAACTTACCATTTTCCTTGTAGAGACTGATGAATGTCACAGAAAGTATCAATATTTCACGGATACTCCAGTAAGAAATATCTTTACCCATTATATTTGTATTATGAGTCCCCATTTACGGATAATTTCGAGGAAATATTAATAAAGTTGTCGATATTTTCATCATTGAATTTAATACAATTGGTGTCCCTAGTCTCTAGCTAAAGTAATTAGCTACAAAATTTTGTATTTTATAGCTAAATATGATGCATTTATTACAAAATCAACTTTTCTAGCTAAATGTTATTTTTTAATTACAATTTTTTATTGGTCACTGAAGACTCTAAATTTTGTAACTAAAAGACAATTTTGTAGTTAGAAAAAATTAGGTTTTTGCTACAAAATTTTACATTTTGTCACTAATCTAATTAGTAACAAAATGTTAATTTTGTCAAATCTATAAGTTTTATAGCTAAAAGACCTATTTTTAAAACCAAAAAAAAAAAAAAATGCCCCAATTTCAATATTCCAATGAATGAATTGAAGCACATTATTTGTCATTATTTGTTCGTATTTTGTCCTTGTTTTGTCCAGGGGATTAAATTATTATCCAAGGGATGTACGTTGCTCACGGAATGTAAATAAGAGTATATTTAAGGTTATTAAATTGTAAAAGATAACAAAATTGGGTCTCCATTGATCTGATCAAGATAAAATTATACAAATAGTCAAAGTATTTTAACGGATTATTGGATACAATGAAGGCGTTTGTCCTATGTTTCTGTATGTTAGTGAGAAGTATGAACTGTAATATGTTTAATTAATGAACGGCAGTTCAACAACTTGATATGAATTGAAAATCTGATTTTAAAAGATCTGCTTTCCTAATTTGTCCCATTGAAAAAATATATATGTATATGTATATATATTTTCCTTTTGTGTATAAGGAGGAGAGAAGAAATTTCATGTAAAAGAAACTTCAGGAATATTATCCCAACTGAGTTGGCATTTATATAAGAACGCAACTCAGCCTATTTCAATCTCCCTCTCATCCACTCGAGTTTATCACTGAAAAGTTAAAAAAATAATTAAAATAAAAATAAGTGAAAACTAAAGAAGCTCAAAATATCACAAGAGTTGACAAAAACAAGAAAATAAGAAAAATAAATATTAAAAAAAAAACACACACACACACACACACCTACATAAAGGCAAACTATAAGACATCCGAAATGTAAAAAAATTACACGCTTAAAATTATTTTGATGTCTAGTTAAAACCCTCTATTAAAAAATTCAGGGGCAAAAAATATGTGTGATCCTAATTCAGCTTTGTTTATTCATCTCGAAGAATATGCATATATGTTTCCAAAAGTAAGAGTCACAATATTTCGCAAATTATTGAGCTCCATCAATTTATTCTAAAATCCATTTTAGAATGGTTTATTTCTTCTATTCAATGAAAGAATTTGGATGCCTTGGCCATGTGTAATATCTGTTTCTGGTTGTGAGACATACAAATTATTCCATCCAATTAATTAACACTTCCATAACACAATAATGCAATCTAAAACGACAACATACAATTTTTTTTTCTTCATTTATGGCTAAATACGATACAATTGAATATAAAAATAATTTTTAAAAGAACATATTGTCACGAAATCCAAATCTAAATCTCTGACAAAATGTTGATTAATGTCCTCCATAATTAAAAAAATGTACTAGACACATTATTTCTAATATTCAATTGAAACATTATTCGTCGTTGCAAACGCCCTATATTATAAAGATTATTCGAAATTGATGCAATACCAATATCTGTAACAAGTATTTATAATAGGATTTTACATCATAAAATAATATTTACAGTTTACATCAGATCTGTCATCACATCCTACCTCCTGCGAGGTTCAATTATACCAAATAAAAATTGTTAATATAAACTTCGAATGAAAAGAAGAAAATAAGTAATTAAAGGATACATCGGTATGAGAAAAACCTAACTTATAATAATACTCAGCCGGATTGAATCAGTTCCTCTATAGTTAGTGGGGAAATCTAACAATTAGAGAACAAGTTCCATCTGCTATCTGTCATATGTTTACTTACGAACTCAATGACGAGAATGTAGTAATGCGATGTCAATCTTTAACTATATCCCTTTGGTATTGGTTTCATGTTAAAAGGATTAGATGTTAAATTTACTCATATATCTTCAATAAAAGTTCCTATGCAATAATGATAAATTTATTATATAAAAAGATGTGGATTTTAATAATATTATTCATAAGATTACTATTATTAAATTCCGTAAATACTATAAAGAGAACTAGATAACACCATCTAATAATTAAGTAAGCGTTAGAAAGATAACCAATGATCTTTGTTGTTATTCTTTTATTTTATTTTCTAATTCTATTATCTTTTCAATTATATATTTCTTTACGGTTTGACATCATATAGGGGATACTAGTGAGGGATGGCAATCTTGGCTTTATAGTCGCCTTTAAGTTTTCCTAGAAGCAGTGGAAGATTAGCTCAAAATTGCATTTATTCAACTTTATTAATGTCCCATCGAAAACAAAATTTTATGAAATGAATGATATCAGCAGATCTTGATCCTAACAAATATGATAGTGACTCAAAATTAGATCTATTAAAATTTATTAAATAATGTAATCTCAACAGATAAAATTTTCATAAATTTAACATCTTTTTTGTCTTATCACTTATGATATATATGGCCTAAACATCTCCTATGTCAATAAACAAAGAAAAAAGAAGGTAGACAATAAGGTTATTATATCCGCATAATATAGAGGTTCAATTTTATAAGGGCTGTGTGTAAATAGAAAATGATAGCAACATGACAAGCTTGGAAGCATAATTATATACTCCCAAAAGGGTTGAAGATGTTAATGACTTAAATGTAAGGATGCATATGGATGGTAAATAATGTATTTTAATATGTGTAGATTAAAGTGTCCAACAGTTATATATCGTCACTGCCATATCATGATTCAATATGTATCTAAAACTAAATATATAATGCTAAAAAATATTACGGAGGTACGTTCCGCAAGTATAAAAAAAGAAGCCTGGAAGATCTTACAGTGATATAGGAAGCTACAATAAATTAGATGGCTTTTCGAGACCCAAAAGGAAAACATTAGCCAAAAAAAAGTTAGTAACATATCTAGGACTTATGTTATAATTATAACCGAATGAATAAAATCAATAATTTTGAAATAATGATTAATTATTTCTTTCTCAAACTATATGAGAAGCATATTGAAAGAATATTTTGTAATATATGGATTTTTAATTGCAAAAAAGGTTTGTGATGCATAAAAATTATGTAGACGCATGGAGTGCGAATATATCTATAGCTGCAATAATATATACAAACAGACAGACAAACAAACAAAGACAAAACAAAACAAAAAAAAAAAACAAGCGTAATAAACTACGTTAAACCATTTGCAAATTTAAAAGATTTTATATTCTTATTTAATTAAAGATGTGTTGCGGTGTATCTTTCGTAGTATTAGAATAACTACATAAAACAACATGATTGATTTCAAACATTTGGATGATTATAACTCTGCACTTCCACAACATACGGACCAGGATGATTATAATACTCGAAACGTGGAACACTAGGATGAATAAATAAAAATCAAATTGATATAAAAATGCATGTCTTCTTTCGAGGGCAAATGGGGCCGCCGTTTGCCTTCTATTTACAGCGACCAAGTCAGGACTTCTATTCAGAGACATTTATTAGGGAACGCTTAAATCAAGTGAAGGGGATTTTATCATACATAAATAAAACTAGTTAGGATCATGCTCTCTTATTTCCTCTATTACTTTTCTTCCGTTGAATTTTTCTCGTGAAGTGATTTAACGAGGCATCTTTCTTTTTTTTTTTTTTTAACATATATGTCTCTTAAGTTCTTGTTTTATTAGCGTTCTGGTTGGATTCTAAACTTCTTTTCTTTTTCTTTTTCCTTTTAATTATTAAACTTGAGCAGGTGATGGAGGGTTTGATATAGGGTCAATTGTATAATTTATGGATTATTTACATTTTTATACTCTATGTTTTTCTTTTATTCAGAAAATATACCTTGTATTTTGAATTTTTTATATTTTTGTACCTTTAGATTTCAATAAATATACAAATCTATACCTTTTCAAGGTCAAAACTTAATTTGGACCTAAACATACCCAAAATACCCTAAAAAAAAACTAACATTTAGATTATTCACCTTTTGTATCATGTGTTTTGCTTTTACTCAAAAAGTATGCTTTACATTTTAAAATAATTTATTTTTATATGATTTTATTTATTTACTGTAGTAAATCCATACGTTTCTCAGTCAGCTCTTTATTATTTGGACCTTAAGATCTCCAAAATACCCCTAGTTTAAATTTCTTAAATTATTTTCTAAGTTAAACTTTGAGGGTATTTATTTTATTTTTTATTGAGAAAAAGTTTTAGATATATGTATTAAATAAATTATAATGGTACAAAAATAAAAATAAAAATAACTTCATTATATAGCTGGAAGAATATCACTTGATTAAAAAAAAAAAACTTAATTTATTTGTGATTAAAGTACAGAAACAAAACGACAAATACCAGAAGTGAATATGCAAAAATCTATTGCAACTTGTATGATCAGGCACGTTTCTCGATTTCTCTTAGTGATAAAAATATTTTTTAATTTTTTTAAAAAATTTCATAAATACCCTCTCAACTATATCACTAGTGCCAATATGCCCCTGAACCATGAAATGTGTGTCAAGTTGCCACTTACATCAGTTTCCGTTGGTTTTTTCTGTCATTTATAATGTCAAAATACCTTATGATCTTTGCATTTGTGTTAAAATGCCCATGATCTTAAATATTTTTGTCAAACTGTCTAATTTATCTTACTTTATTTATTTAAAGCTGTATAATTACCCAATAGTTTATTAATTTTTTTAACACACAATATTTTATTTTACTTATTTTAATTCATGAGAGATCTTAAGCAAGAATAAGAAGAAAAGAAGAAGAGGATTCATAGAATTACAAGAAACCCAGGGGAAGTGACTGGAATCGCGAGTCTATGACGATTCATAGCTTGAGCGTATGAGCTTGATTTTCTAGAGGCATGTTCGTTATATGATGATGAAGATCTCCTACAATTTTGAGGAGGTTTACTATTTATAGGGACTAGTGGCAGCTGAAGAATTTTGTCACAAGTAGGATTCGAATTTGACTTTTTTAATTGGAATAAGATTGAGACGTATCCAAATCTTTTTGTGAGTAGATCTTGTATTCGAATTTGATATTTTTGAATTCGGAAGTTTAAATTTAAATATGTCTCACGCTGGTAGGATTATCCAAATCCCTAAACTCGAGTAGTAGGTAGTTATGACAATTTCCCATTGGGTTTTTCACTGATCTTGGATTGGGAATTTGCTAGTGACTGGACTGTCGAATCACTCCGTGAGTCGCCTAATGACTCGTCTGATGAGTCATTAGGTGACTCGCCTGATGAGTCGTTAGTTGACTCATCTGGTGACTCATTTGAGACTTTGAAAGGCTATCGGATTGTGAGACATTCTGGAGCTTGTCGGTAAGTCAATCTGGAGTTTGCTGGCAGGTCGATTCGTGATTCAGTATCATGCGACTGGTGAGTCACATTTTCACTCCAGTTGATGATGTTTCGCAAGACATTTCTAGGCCAATTCTTAGTCTTCTAATTGTTGTCCCAAGAATAGCTACCCAAGAGGGGGGTGACTTGGGTTTTCAAAAACTTTTTAAATCTTTTTGCAATTATTGAAATTTTCTATGAATAATTATTGCAATAAAGAGATTGATAGTGAGGATAAACAATAACCAAACACACAAATGCAAAAACAAGTAAAGAGCAATAAATAAAGAGAGGAAGGGAAGATAAATGTAAATGGATTTTTATAGAGGTTAGGCCAAAAGCCTATTCCTCTATCACCAAGCTATTCCAAGCTTGGCCGCTTCATTATATCGCTCGCTTTTTTTGACATGAACACTCCAATACAAGTTGGTGAAATTTTCTCTACCCAAGGTGTACCAAACCTTTTACAAACACATTGACTTTAAGTACGGATGCCGACTATCCAAGCCCATCAAATTACAAGGAACCGCCAACCTATACAAATCAATCTAAGAAATTGAAAGAAGTGAAAATTACAACTCAACTAGACAAAGATGAATACAATTTTGAACCCTAGAAGAATTGTGAACACTCAAAGAATGTGAGAAACAAAGTTGGCTTAAGGGTGAATGACAGATGAAAAAGAGGGGCTTTTTGCAAATGTAAGCTTTTCAAGAGATTTCCACGAGTTAAGAGCAATATCCTTTGATAAATCACCATAAAAGACCACAAAAACCCCTTTTATAATGAGAAACCCATTAAAACCCCTCAAAAACGTTGATGTTCAACAGTCAGAAAAAAGCCATTTTTGCAATACCGATTGACCGGACGTCCATGTCCGATTGATCGGAGAAAGGCAGAGAGCAATTCTCTGTTTCAAGATCCGTTCGGTTGACCGGATATTATCCTCCTCCAGTTGACCGGTTCCACTAGGAGTCATCCGATTGATCAAACCCACTGGAAAGGTTGATCAAACAGAGGCAGAGCCTCTTCCTTTTCCTATTTTTGACACCAAGAAAAACGCTTTATAGAAATTCCCATGCAATTTAAGAATATGATGGATTAAAAAACAATTTTCATTTCACTTTAGAAAAATGTATCAATAAGAATTTAAAGCAATTTAAAAGCACTAAGGATTTTCTAAAGTGTGTGCATGCACAAGCCATCTTCAATTCACGCAATCAAAGAATGCACACAAAACTCAATACAAGACTAAAGGAAATAACCTAGTCGATTCGGTCTTGACGGAATCCGTAGTTAGCACAACTTTTTGAGCAAATTACTAATAGACTGTGTCTAAAAATTGATGTAAATGACTGTTGTAGTAACATTTTAAAAGTTTAGGAGCATTCCAGCATCGAAAAAAATTTAGGGACTAAAGTTGCAGAAGGTTAAAAGTTTAGAGACTAAATGAGCAATTTACCCTTAAATATAGCATAGCATTGATTCATTTTTTTTCTCTTTTGAAGGAAAAAATACATTAACATTAATAAAGAGTTACAAACTGAATAATACAATGCAAAGATTTTGTAATTGTGTGATCATGATCCTCAACCATCGGTACAAACAACTGATGCATAGTGGGAATGGCACAAATCTGAGGCCCGAAAACTGTAAATTACCTCGATACACCATAAACGGGTATGCACCAAGCTCTACTCAACAAAGCCCCAACCAACGATGGAGATTGCCGTTCAATTGGGAGCCATGACCTTAGATCCCAAAGATCACCAAACACCCTGCATATTCACAAGTCTTGAAAGACCAATAAATTGCCAAGATCTAAATCTGACGTACAAACCACGAGCCCGGACGATGGGAAGACCATCGTTATTATTAAAGATTGAAAACGAACACACCAAAACAACAAACAAAACCATATCTGCATAAGTTACGCAGTTATTACAGCTACACACTAATATACCAAAACAAAATGAAAATCTATCAACAACGGAAAAGCCGCAAGCAAGAAGATGACCACCACAGCCAAAGTAGATAGCTTGAAAGTGCCGTCAAATCCATGACCCTTCCCCTCCACCATTTCACCAAAATGCATGCCTCCCAACCCCGCAGTCACCTCCCCACCTAATAACCTCCTCACAATGGTCAGATGTTCATCTCTGAAAAACCGACAGCAATAAAGGTGTCGCCGCCTATTCTCGGCCCTCCAAAAGGCACATGCCCTAAAAACCCTAAACACCCCACAAAGAAAGAGAGAGAATTTATATATCTTGCTCGTTGATTTATTCAAATTCTATTATGGCTATTGCTACCATTTACTTAAACTTAAAAAAAATTATGTTATAATATGGGATATATTGAGCTTACAGGATATATATATATATATATATATATATATGTATGTACGTTTTCAGATTACAGGATATATTGAGATTATAAACA
Source organism: Ficus erecta (assembly GCA_008635985.1). Classification (NCBI taxonomy): domain Eukaryota; kingdom Viridiplantae; phylum Streptophyta; class Magnoliopsida; order Rosales; family Moraceae; genus Ficus; species Ficus erecta. The sequence continues at coordinate 494,341 of BKCH01000115.1, read as the reverse complement.
CGATGAAGATGGATGATGAAGCACATTTCAAAAAATATCTCAACATCTTTTTTTCAAAGATTCTCATTTCTATTTCGTAATCAAAACAATACCATTTTCAAAAACTGCCCCCAAATTTTCTTATCTCCGGGATATATTCAACATTTGTTTAATAATATGGGAAAAAGTGTTATTTTGCCTAAATACTTGGGAATTTTTGATATTTTTCCTAAAAATTTCGAAATCTGCATCTGTTGGACACACCTAAGCTTACTATAATATTAATTCTCTATTATTTTCTCTCTCGATTGAGATCTCATCTTCATTGATTCTTGCTTTGTCCCCATTTTTTTATATACCGACTGTATAATACGTGCGAAGTGTGTAATAGACAAACAAAGTAAACTAAATGATGCAAAAATTAAAAAATAAACTTAAAAATTATAAATTAAAAAAAAATTATCACATGGAGGTGTTGGACCCGTCACTAAATGCTTTCATCCTTTTATATAGAGTGTATAGTGATATGCTTGTCATGTGTTCTAATCCTTTGAGGTCTCTCCTCAATTAACCTGCTGCTTCCTCCTCTTCTTTGTTCTTCTTATTTCTCTTCTTCTTCTTCTTCTTTTTCCTCTTCTTACAACTGTACGATATTATTCTTCCTCAACAACAACTATACAATATTATCAAATGGCTATATCCCAACTTTGGAAGAAATATTTGTGGGAAGATCTGGGCTTTACCACACTACTCTTCCATGAAATGTCCCATCAAAAATTGCTCAAGATTAGCTCAAAATTGCGTCTATTCAACTTTATTAAATGCCCCATCAAAAACAAAATTTTATGAAATGATTGATATCAGCAGATCTTGATCCTATCAAATATGATAGTGACTCAAAATTAGATCTATTTAAATTTATTAAATAAGGTGATCTCAACAGATAAAATTTTCATAAATTTTATATCTTTTTGATCTTATCACTTATGATATATATAGCCTAAACATCTCCTATGTCAATAAACAAGAAACAAAAAGAAGGTAGACAATAAGGTTATTATATCCGCATAATATAGAGGTTCAATTTTATAAGGGCTGTGTGTAAATAGAAAATGATAGCAACACGACAAGCTTGGAAGCATAATTATATACTCCCAAAAGGGTTGAAGATGTTTATGGCTTAAATGTAAGGATGCATATGGATGGTAAATAATGTATTTTAATATGTGTAGATTAAAGTGTCCAACAGTTATATATCGTCACTGCCATATCATGATTCAATATGTATCTAAAACTAAATAAATAATGCTAAAAAATATTGTTAGTGTTGAAAATCACACACAAGGTGGATGCAAGTTGGGCCTAGTTACAGTCAGCAATGAATTTTTTTGTTCTTTTAAATTGACGCTAAAAATTAAATAGTTAATCTACTTTGGCCCCCCCTAAAAATTAAAAATTTGCCATTTAACTTTTATATTTTGATGATATTCATTTCTTAAAGAAAAAATTAAATCAATTAGTGTACGCTTTCATGCAAATATATGTCTCTGCTCTGTCATTGATCACGCTCTAATCTTAATCAACTTAAATAGACTTATATATATATATATATATATATATATCATAAAAATAAAAAAATAAAATAAAATAAAAAAAGGCACATGTCTTTGTCTGTACTTACCATCATGTTCATTTACCCGTTTTGCAATGACAGCCCGGTGCAAGCACAAGTTTTATATCCTTTTTCGTTAAGATACTCAGGTTGATGTTATCTGCTCTACTTTTTTTTTTTATTCTTTTTATTTTAAGTATCCCGAGTTCTCTTGTAGTCAGCAATTACTTAAAAGTTATAACTTAATAAGATCAATTTATGAGTCATCTACTCTATCTATTGCTCTTTCGGAAGCATATTTGCTTTTTGGATAATTGAAGAAGAACATATGCTTTTCCTCCGCATACCTTTTGTCCATTACTCTTTTACTTTTTTTTCCCTGTTCACCGAAATGTAAGAGACAAACTAACTAGTACATTCTCGATTCGATATCTTCTATATCTATACTCAATATATAATGAAGAAAATATGCATTTGTTAGGGATATGAATGGTCTTTCTTTTTATGGAATTCCCTTGCGTTTTTTGATGTTTTACTTGTCATGGATCATGTACTTTTTTTCTCACTGTTGGATTTTTTTCTTCTGCTTTTTACTGGCAAAGGGTTGAGACACTGAGCTTGTTTGGATAGATTTTATATGATGATAGTGTAGCGGTTGTTTTTGTGTTTTCTCTCTTTTTTGAAGGGGTCTTGTTTATATGGTCAGACTTTACTGTGTTTTCTTTATTGGATTAATGTTAAGTATGGGTAGATGATAAAGGTACTAAAAAAGTGTCATGTCAGTCAGGATGTCTTAGTTTAACTACTAATTACTATCACCACCATCTGTTTAAAAAATTAATAATTTAAACTTATATTTTTGTTTAACCATTGATTTTTTTTTTAAATTTCGAAACCTTCAAATAAATTTATTATTACAATAAAAATTCATCAAATTACAATTTTTGGAATAATTATACGTCGGGTTTATTTTACTGTATTTGCATATCTATATTTGAACATACAAATATTGTTAGTACATTTATAAATTTTCAATGAGACTATTATTACAAAAAATAAAAAAATAATAAAAAATAAAAAGGAAAAACAAACAGAGGTACGTTCCACAAGTATAAAAAAAGAAGCCTGGAAGACCTTACAGTGATATAGGAAACTACAATAAATTAGATGGCTTTTCGAGACCCAAAAGGAAAACATTAGCCAAAAAAAAGTTAGTAACATATCTAGGACTTATGTTATAATTATAACCGAATGAATAAAATCAATAATTATGAAATAATGATTAATTATTTCTTTCTCAAACTATATGAAAAGAATATTTTGTAATATATGGATTTTTAATTGCAAAAAAGGTTTGTGATGCATAAAAATTATGTAGACGCATGGAGTGCAAATATATCTATAGCTGCAATAATATATACAAACAGACAGACAAACAAACAAAGACAAAACAAAACAAGACAAAACAAGCGTAATAAACTACGTTAAACCATATGCAAATTTAAAAGATTTTATTTTCTTATTTAATTAAAGATGTGTTGCGGTGTATCTTTCGTAGTATTAGAATAACTACATAAAACAACATGATTGATTTCAAACATTTGGATGATTATAACTCTGCACTTCCACAACATACGGACCAGGATGATTATAATACTCGAAACGTGGAACACTAGGATGAATAAATAAAAATCAAATTGATATAAAAATGCATGTCTTCTTTCGAGGGCAAATGGGGCCGCCGTTTGCCTTCTATTTACAGCGACCAAGTCAGGACTTCTATTCAGAGACATTTATTAGGGAACTCTTAAATCAAGTGAAGGGGATTTTATCATACATAAATAAAACTAGTTAGGATCATGCTCTCTTATTTCCTCTATTACTTTTCTTCCGTTGAATTTTTCTCGTGAAGAGATTTAACGAGGCATCTTTTTTTTTTTTAACTATTGTGATTCTTAAGTTCTTGTTTTATTAGCTTTATGGTTGGATTCTAAACTTCTTTTTCTTTTTCTTTTTCCTTTTTATTATTAAACTTGAGCAGGTGATGGAGGGTTTGATATAGGGTGAGTTGTATAATTTATGGATTATTTACATTTTTAGACTCTATGTTTTCTTTTATTCAGAAAATATAACTTGTATTTTGAATTTTTTATATTTTTGTACCTTTAGATTTCAATAAATATACAAATCTATACCTTTTCAAGGCCAAAACTTAATTTTGACCTAAACATACCTAAATACCCTAAAAAAAACTAACATTTAGATTATTCACCTTTTGTATCATGTGTTTTGCTTTTACTCAAAAAGTATGGTTTACATTTTAAAATGATTTATTTTTATATGATTTTATTATATTTACTGTAGTAAATCTATACGCTTCTTGGTCAACTCTTTATTATTTGGACCTTAAGATCTCCAAAATACCCCTAGTTTAAATTTCTTAAATTATTTTCTAAGTTAAATTTTGAGTGTATTTACGTAATTTTTTATTGAGAAAATGTTTTAGATATATGTATTAAATATTTTCTAATGGTACAAAAATAAAAAACTTCAAAATGCACAATATACTTTCTAAATAAAAATAAAATGAAGGGTATGAAGGTAAATATTATGTAATTTTGATTTTTTTTAAGGGTATTTTGAGAGTTTTGGGCCAAAAGTGCGTGTTGACCAAGATAGAGCATAAATTTATATATTAAACGTAATCTAATGCTATAAAAATGTAACATCTCAAAATACAAGGTATATTTTGTGAATAAGATTAAAAATACAACGTATAAAGAGATAAATAACCCATAATTCATAGATGCCAACTAATTCAGGATATTGTTTAAGTTTCTCTTATATCAATATTTTCCTCTAAATAAAAAGAAGAGATAACTGTGTTTTTTCTTTTTTTTTTTTCTTTTTTTTTTTTCGGGAAAATGATCATTGTATTCCAAATCAAGAAAGGGAAGAGAAATGCAAATGGATTTTTATAGAGGTTTGGTGAAAAGCCTATTCCTTTGTCACCGAGCTAGTCCAAGTTTGGCCGCTTCATTATTTTGCTCGTCTTTTCGGCACGAACACTCCAATACAAGTTCGTGAAATTTTCTCTACCCAAGGCACACCAAACCTCTTACAAACACGTCGACTATCCAAACCCGCCAAATTACAAGGAATTGGCAAACTATACAAATCAATCTAAGAATTTGAAAGAAGTGAAAATTATAACTCAACTAGGCAAAGATGAATACAATTTTGAACTCTAGAAGAATTGTGAACACTCAAAGAATCTGAGAAACAAAGTTGGCTTAAGAGTGAATGAGAGATGAAAAAGAGGGCTTTTTGCAAATGTAAGCTTTTCAAGAGATTTCCACAAGTTTAGAGCAATATTCTTTCATCAATCACCATGAAAGACCTCAAAAACCACTTTTATAAGGAGAAACCCATTCAAAACCCTCAAAAACATCGATGTTCAACGGTCAGGAAAATAGCCATTTTTGTAGTATCGATTACCGGACGTCCCTGTTCGGTTGACCGGAGAAAGACAGAGAGCAATGCTCTGTTTGAGGATCCGTCCGGCTGACCAGATAGTATCCTCCGGTTGACTGGTTCCACTAGGAGTCATCCGATTGACTAGACCCACTGGGAGGGTTGATCGGACAGAGGCAGAGCCTCTTCCTTTCCTATTTTTGACACCAAGAAAAATGTTTTATAGCAATTCCCACGCAATTTAAAAATATGATGGAGTCAAAAGTAATTTTCATCACACTTTAGAAAAATGTATCGATAAGGATTTAAAGCAATTTAAAAGCGCTAAGGATTTTCTAAAGTGTGTGCATGCACAAGCCAAATTCAATTCTCACAATCAAAGAATGCACACAAAACTTATTACAAGACTAAAGGAAATAACCTAGTCGATTCGGTCTTGACGGAATCCGTAGTTAGCATCACTTTTTGACCAAATTACTAATAGACTATGTCTAAAAATTGATGTAAACGACTATTGTAGCAATATTTTAAAAGTTTAGGGGCATTTCAGCTATGTTAAAAAGTTCAAAGACTAAAGTTACACAAGATTAAAAATTTAGGGACTAAATGAGCAATTTACCTATAAATAAAATATAGGATTTATTCAAATTCTACTATGGCTATTGCCACCATTTACTTAAACTAAAAACTAAAATAAATTAAAATAAGTTCAGTTATTACTATGAGTTTGCTTATTATTAGGATTCATGTCTACAAATATAGTGAATATATATATATATATATATATATATTTATGTATATATGTATTCAGATTACAGGATATATTGAGATCATAAACACGATGAAGATGGATGATGAAGAACATTTCAAAAAATATCTCAACATCTTTTTTTTCATAGATTCTCTTTCCATTTCGTAATCAAAACAATTCCATTTTCAAAAACTACTACCAAATTTTCTTATCTCCGGGACATATTTAACATTTGTTTAATATTATGGGAAAAAGTGTTATTTTGCCTAAAAATTTGGGAATTTTTTATATTTTTCCTAAAAATTTCATTTTGATAGCTGGGCATGGCTCCGAAGAGTAAGTGTGACCGAATCTCATAAAAATTGCCTGTATTTTTTATTTCTTACGCTTTTGGTAATTTAATTTAATTGACAATTTAATCACACTTAGTAATTGATAAAAGCGGATCTAACAATTGGTATCAGAGCGAGTTACTGATGTTTGTGTTTTAGGTTAGATCTTGGTAAACTAATCCATTTTGCAGGCATGGATTTCCTACATGAAGGAGGCTCGGTTTCACGCTTGCCTCTGCTAAATGGAACAAATTACCCCTACTGGAAAGCTCGGATAAAGGCGTTCATTAAAGCTCTTGATGAAAAAGCTTGGCATGCAATTCTAACTGGTTGGACAAATTAAAGTACATTATATACATATTTTATGCACCATTACATTTAACCATATGAAGATATTCAAACGTTTTGCAAACCACGATATAAATACATTGTATATAACCATCAGTAAGTATATAAATAATTATGCTTCATGAACTAATTCTTATGAACTAATTTTCTTTGCTACGACTACAATGTAGCCAGTTTATTAATTATTATTACTATTTTAAGTTCAAGTTATTATTTCATGATGGAGCTTTCATCATTATGCTTATTGTTTTTTAATAGTGGGCCACTGTACATTTTGTTTGTAGCTGTAAATATACTTTTGATTAGGAAAACCAAGTAATATAATACAACATAATCATGGGCTTTGGTATGATCAAAAAAATAAATGCAAAACGTGAAAAAGCATCAATTTAAATGATTAATCAGGCTAAAAATGTCATACAAAAATTGTTTTAAAATAGTATAATCCTAACAGTAATGTGTGATCATGATGAGATTATTTATCTATTTATTTATTCGTTTTGATTAAAAAAACACACGTGCCTGTTAGATAGTCACATGTCAGCCTTATGATCATTTGGTGGAAAGTTATAAAAAATAATAATAATAATAAAAGATAACGATATTTATAAAATAAATTATTCACTTAAAAAAAAAATTTGAAGTCTTTAAGATGTCAGTTTACTGAAACAATATCTACTATTCTAGATTTACTTTCTAATTGGTTGTTCCCTAATAGTGCTATGTCATAATCATTTGAATTTAAAAATTTAGTCATTTAAAAAAGGCAAAAACTAAAAATTCTTAATAAACTAATGAGTTGTCAAGAAACTATTGAGAGGACAGCCGTTGATACAGGAAAATGAGACGGCAGATCTAGACTCGAACTTACTTTACTTAAATGAAACGTAAGACTTCTTTCAAGATGTGATTGATATATTGAAAACGTATAGGTTTGTGACTTGTCATCTATTTGTGTGCGTTTTCCTTTCATCATATGTTTCAAGTGAGTTTCACATTTTAATGTGGTCATCTTTGTCATGATAGAAACTGAAGAATTACTTCCATAAGCCAATGATAATTTGGTCTAAGAGAATAGGCTAGAACCATGTAATTTAATACAACATAATCATGGGCTTTTGTATGATCAAATAAATAAATGTGAAATGTGAAAAAAAAAAAAAAAAAAACAAATAAAACAAATAAAAAATCATGATGCTAAAAATATCATACAAAAATTGCTTTAAAATAACATAATCCTAACAATATGTGTGATCATGATGAGATTATTTATCTATTTATTTATTCGTTTGATTAAAAATACACACGAACCTGTTAGAGAGTCACATGTGACCCATATGATCATTTGGTGGAAAGTTATTAAAAAAAAAAAAAAGATAAAAAAGATAAGGCTAAAGATATTTAATGAAAACAAAATTGAAATAAAAATAAAATTATTTATTTAAAAAATTTTGTCTTTAAGGTATCAACTTACCTTAAATGAAACGTAAAGAGTTATTTCATGATGTGATTGATTTGGCTTTAATCTCAATCAAATTGAAAAACGTATAGGCTTGTGGCTTTTCATCTGTTTGTGTGCGTTTTTCTTTGTTCATGCGTTATAAGTGAGTTTCACATCGTAATGTGATCATCACCTTTTTTCTGATAGAAACTGAAGAATTAGTACTCAAGACTTCCTTAAGCCAATGATAATTTGGTCTAAGAGAATATGCTAGAATAAAGTGAGACTTGAGTTTTCAACGACACAGATTCAATCCTCACATCTATCAAAAGACTTCTTTAAGTTAATTTGTCCAACAAAAAAACAAAAAGTGACAGAGAGATAACCATTTTTCATCCCCAAAAAAAAAAAAAAAAAAAAAAAAAAAAAAAACCTTGATATTAGTTGCAAATTATTTTTGTTGAAAAATATCAAATATCTCTAGCTAAAGCAATTAGTCAGAAAGTTTCTATTTGCAGCTAGATCGTAGCTGTAGGCTCGATATTAAAAGTGCCTAGCTACAAAATTTTGTATTTTATAGCTAAATAAGAATAGGATGCATTTTTACAAAAGCAACTTTTGTAGCTACATATGCAACTTTTGTTGCCCGTTCGGGAGAAATTTTGGAGACGTAGATTTAGATATATTTTAAATAGAGCTTTGAAAATATGTATTTGGTTGAAAAAATTGGTTTTGAGTAAAATAGTGTAAAAACATAAAATGTGTTAGCAAAAAATATATTAATATGGATCTTATTTTGTTTTTTGTGAAATTTTTTGCAATTTGTAAAACAAAAAAAAAATCTTGGAATTCCTTGCAATTTGTAAATTGAAAAAATAATCTCATTTGGACCTGAAATAACAAAGTTATGGATTTTTAAAGTTTGAGTTTACGGTAGATATTGAGAGATGTGAATAGTGAAAAGTAGTTTTGAGTTAAGAAAAATGATTAAAAAAAAAAATCTGAAAATCAATGCTAGCCGTTGTCCCCAAGCAGAAATTTGTAACTAAAAGACAATTTGTAACTAGAAAAAATTAGATTTAGCTACCAAATTTTACATTTTACCACTAAACTAATTAGTGACAAAATGTTAACTTTGTCACTAATGAATTGAGACACATCTGTAAGTTTTATAGCTAAAAGACCATTATTTAAAACAAAGAAAAAAAAAACATCAATTGCAATATTCCAAAGAATGAATTGAAGCACATTATTTGCCATTATTTGTCAGTATTTTGACCTTGTCTTGTCCAGGGGATTAAATTGTTATCCAGGTGATGTACGTTATTCACTGGAATATAAATAAGAGTGTATTAGGTTATTAATAAATTCTAAAAGATAATTGTTGAGTTCAGATTTCGTACCTTATCTCTCACTATACATGTGTTTCTAGATAAGCCATCGAAGAGCACAAGGCAACTCGGAGACTTACCACTTAGAACACCCAGGAACCACTACCGGACAACAGGAGAATGACTGGCAGGTCAACAGAGCTAAATAAGGAAAGTTGACTTCATTGACAAGATCAAGAAACTAAATTCAGCATATCAGGCAAGGGAATCAGCCAGCATGCTCAGATCTCACAGAAAAGGCAGTTTCCTGATATTTTCTAGTCATTCGCGAGTTGGAAAGTCAAGCAATACATAAAAGGGCATATCTACCAAAATCAGGCAACGCAATGCATCGAGTCAGTCCCAATAAATCAAGGCCTACTCTGCAAGCCTAGGGATCTTCTTCTTCCAACCATTCCGGATGTCCAAGGCATTGTACTCAACAAAATACATACAAAATTCCCCGAATTTCTCTGTGTCACGTCATCCCCCATCTCTTTCTATCCTCTTCTTACTAAAGATTTTCATTGTAATGCTCTTTTATTTCTTGCCACTCACTAACGATACGCCAACGAACGGCTGACGACTCACTCGACGTCCTGTTTCGGTCATTGGCCCTATTTTTCTTTGATTGTAGACTCGACCTTTTACAATAATAAAATTGGGTCTCCATTGATCTTATTAAGAAAAATAAATATAAAATTTGTCAAAGAATTTTAATTGGTTATTGGATACAGTATGTTAGGGAGAAGTATGAACTGTAATATGTATCAACTAATGAACGGGAGTTCAACAATTTGATATGATCTGAAAATCTGATTTTAAAATATATGCTTCCTGATTTGTCCCGTTTAATAAAGATTTTTGTTTCCTTCAATATTAGGAGAGAAAAGAAATTTCATGTAACAGAAACTAACGAATATTATTCCAACTAAATTTGCATCTATACAATAATGTAACTCGGCCTATATCCGTCTCCCCCTAACCCACTCGAGTTTATCTCTGCAGGATAAAAAATAATAAAAATAAAGAAGCTCAAAATCCAGCTACAAGAGTTGACAAACCAAGAAAATAAGAACGATAACAAAAACCACCCCTACAAAAAAAGGCAAACTAAGACATACGAAATGTAAAATATTTGCAGTCTTAAATATATATATATATATATATATATATTAGTGATGTCTAGTTAAAAACCCTCTAATAAAAATTCAGTGACAAAAAATATGCATGATTCAATTCAGTTTTATTTATTTATCTTGAAAAAAATGCATATATGTTTCCAAAAATAAGGGTCACCAGTACTTTTGACAAATTATTGAGCTCCATCAATTTAGTCTAAAATCCATTTAATAATTATAGAAATGGTTTATTTCTTCTATTCAAGGAAAGGATTTGAATGTTCTGAAGCCTTGGCTATGTGTAATATCTGGTTGTGAGACATGCAAAATATTCCATCCAAATTAATTTACACTTTCATAACACAATGCAACCGAAAACAACTATATAGGATTTATTTTCTTTTGTAGCTAAATACAATACAATTGTTTATAAAAATAATTTTTTGTGGCTCAATATAATGCTTCTAGTTGCAAATGAACATTTGTCACGAAATCCCAATCTAAATCTCTGACAGAATATAGATTAATTTCCTCAACCTAAAAAAAATGTACAAGACACATTATTTCTGATATTCAACTGAACCATTATTTGCCATTGCAAACGCCCTATTCTATAAAGATTATTCGAAATCGATGCAATACGAACATATTAATTTATAATAGGATCTTACATCATAAAATAAGGTTCACAGTTCACATCATCCTGCCTCTTGTGAGGCTCATTTATACCACCTTAAAATTGTGAATGATAAACTTCGAATAAAAAGAAGAAAATACGTAATTAAAGGATACATCAGTATGATAAAACCATAACTAAGAATAGTTATCTAAATCTTAATTCCTAGGCCAGAACCAGATTATAATTACACACACCAGATTGAACCAGTTCCTATATAATTAGTGGTGAAATCTAACATTTAGAGCACATTTACTTTGTATAAAAGGAAAAAGGAGAACAAGCTTTCATCTCCTATCTAATTATATGTGTACTGACAAACTCAATAACAAGAATTTGGTGAGCTCGCATAATGTAGAAAATGTGGGAATGCGATGTCAATCTTTAACTACATCCCCTTGGTATTGGTTCCATTTTAAAATGATTGGATGTCAAATTTGTTCTTTTTGAATAACGGTTTGAAGTTAAATTTACTTATATGTCTTCAATAAAAGTTCCTTCGCATTGATAAATTCATTATATAAAAAGATGTGGATTTTAATAATTTTATTCGTAAGATTGCTATTATTGAATTTCGTAAATACTATAAAGAGAATTGGATAACACCATCTAATAATTAAGTAAAGGTTAGAAAGATAATCAATGATCTTGATTGTTATTCTTTTATTTTATTTTCTAATTCTATTATGTTTTCCATTATATTTTTTACAGTATAGGGGGTACTAGCGATGGATGGCTACCATGGCTGTATTGTCGCCTTTAATTAAGTTTTCCGAGAAGCAGAGGAAGATTAGCTAAAAATTTTATCTATTCAACTTTATTAAATGTCCCCTAAAAAAAAAACTTTATTAAATGGTTGATATCAGCGGATCTTGATCTTATCAAATATGATAGTGACTCAAAATTAGATGTATTAAAAATTATTAAATGATGTGATCTCAACAGATAAAATTTTCATTAATTTTATATATATTTTTTTTTTATCTTATCTTATGATATGGCCTAAACATCTGCTATGTCAATAAACAAAGAAATAAAAAGAAGGTTGACAATAAGGTTATTATATCCGCATAATACAGAGGTTCAATTTTATAAGGGCTGTGTGTAAATAGAAAATGATAGCAACATGACAAGCTTGGAAGCATAATTATATACTCCCAAAAGGGTTGAAGATGTTTATGGCTTAAATGTAACGATGCATATGCATGGTAAATAATGTATTTTAATATGTGTAGATTAAAGTGTCCAACAGCTATATATCACGTGACTACCAGATCATGATTCAATATGTATCTAAAACTAAATAAATAATGCTAAAAAATATTATTAGTGTTGAACATCACACACAAGATGGATGCATGTTGGGGCCTAGTTACAGTCAGCAATGAATTCTTTTTTTTTTTTTAACTTGACGCTAAAAGTTATATAGTTTATCTACTTTGTTCCCCTTAAAAATTAAAATTTTTCCATTTAACTTTTATATTTTGATGATATTTATTTCTTAAAGAAAAAATTAAATCAATTAGTGTACGCTTACATGCAAATATATGTCTCAGCTCTGTCATTGATCACACACTAATCTTAATCAACTTAAATAGACTTATATATATCTATATTATGAAAAAAAAAAAAAAAAAAAAAAGGCACATGTCTTTGTCTGTACTTACCATCATTTTCATTTACCCGTTTTGCAATGACAGCCTGGTGCAAGCACAAGTTTTATATCTTTTTTGGTCAGATACTCAGGTTGATGTTATCTGCTCTACCTTTTTTCTTTTTATTTTAAGTATCCCGAGTTCTCTTATAATCAGTAATTATTTAAAAATTATAACTTGAAGAGATCAATTTATGAGTCATCTACTCTATCTGTTGCTCTTTCGGAAGAATATTTGCTTTTTTGATAATTGAAGGACATATGCTTTTCCTCCGTATACCTTTTGTCATTACTCTTTTAATTTTTTTTCCCTGTTCACCGACTTTCGAGAAAGACGTTTGCATGTAAGAGACAAACTAACTAGTACATGCTCGATTTGATATCTTCTATATCTATACTCCATAATATATAATGAAGAAAATATGCATTTGTTAGGGATATGAATGGTCTTTCTTTTTATGGAATTCCCTTGCGTTTTTTTGATGTTTTACTTGTCATGGATCATGTACTCTTTTTCTTATTATCGGATTTTTTTCTTTCGGCTTTTTACTGGCAAAGGGTTAAGGCACTGAGCTCTTCTGGATAGATCTAATAGGATGATAGTGTAGTGGTTGTTTTTGTGTTTTCTCTCTTTTTTAAAGTGGTCTTGTTTATATGATCAGACTTCACTGTGTTTTCTTTATTCGATTGGGTAGATGATAAAGGTGCTAAAAGAGTGTTATGTGAGTCACGATGTCTTGGTTTAACTACTGATTACTGTCACCACCATCTACTTAAAAAAATTATAATTTAAACTTATATTTTTGTTTAACCATCAATTTTTTATTTAAATTTCGAAAACGTTCAAATAAATTTATTATTACAATAAAAATTTATCATATTACAATTTTTGGAATAATTATACGTCGGGTTTATTTTACTGTATTTTCATATCTATATTTGAACATACAAATATTGTTAGTATATATATATAAATTTTCAATGAGACTATTATCACCAAAAAAAAAAAAAAAAAGAAAAAACAAACAGTGATACGTTCCACAAGTATAAAAAAAGAAGCCTGGAAGACCTTACAGTGATATAGGAAGCTACAATATCAGCCATAAAATTAGATGGCTTTTCAAGACCCAAAAGGAAAACATTAGCCAAAATAAAGTTAGTAACATATCTAGGACTTATGTTATAATTATAACCGAAGGGATAAAATCAATAATAATGAAGTAATGATTAATGAGTTCTTTCTCAAACTATATGAGAAGCATGATTGAAATAATATTTTGCAATAAATGGATTTTTAATTGCAAAAAAGGATTGTGATGCATAAAAATTATGTAGACGCATGGAGTGCGAATATATCTATAGCTGCAAAAATATACACAAACAGACAGACAAACAAACAAAGACAAAACAAAACAAAACAAGCGTAATAAACTACGTAAAACCATATGCAAATTAAAAAGATTTTATATTCTTATTTAATTAAAGATGTGTTGCGGTGTATCTTTCGTAGTATTAGAATAACTACATAAAACAACATGATTGATTTCAAACGTTTGGATGATTATAACTCTGCACTTCCACAACATACGGACCAGGATGATTATAATACTCGAAACGTGGAACACTAGGATGAATAAATAAAAATCAAATTGATATAAAAATACATGTCTTCTTTATATCGGAGCAGGTGAGGTCCTGGCCCGATGACTCATATTCTCTACTAGGGTCCTCTTCTCGTGAGTGGGGCCGCCGTTTGCCCTCTATTCACAGCGACAAAGTCAGGACTTTTATTTAGAGACGTTTATTAGGGAACGCTTAAATCAAGTGAGGGGGATTGTATCATACATAAATAAAACTAGTTTGGATCATGTTCTCTTATTTCCTCTGTCAATTTTCTTCTGCTGAATTTTTCTGGTGAAGAGTTTTAATGAGGCTTTTTTTTTTTTTTTTTACTATTATGATTCTTAGGTTCTTGTTTTATTAGCTTTATGGTTGGATTCTAAACTTCTTTTTCTTTTTCTTTTTCCTTTTTATTATCAAACTTGAGCAGGTGGTGGAGGGTTTGATATAGGGTGAGTTGCATAATTTATGGATTATTTACATTTTTATACACTAAGTTTTTCTTTTATTCAGAAAGTATAACTTGTATTTTGAATTTTTTTATATTTTTATTCCTTTAAATTTCAATTAATATACAAATATATATCTTTTCAAGGTCAACACTTAATTTTCACCTAAACATACCCAAAATACCTTAAAAAAAAAAAAAAAAACTAACATTTAGATTATTCACCTTTGGTATCATGTGTTTTGCTTTTACTCAAAAAGTATGCTTTACATTTTAAAACTATGTATTTTAATATGATTTTATTGTATTTACTGTAGAAAATCTATATGTTTCTTGGTCAACTCTTTATTTGGACCTTAAGATGTCCAAAATACCCCTAGTTTAAATTTTTTAAAATATTTTCTAAGTTAAATTTTGAGGCTATTTACGTTATTTTTTTTATTCAGAAAAAGTTTTAGATATATGTATTAAATATATTATAATGGTACAAAAATAAAAAACTTCAAAATGCACAATATACTTTCTAAATAAAAACAAAATGAAGGGTACGAAGGTAAATATTATGTAATTTGATTTTTTTAAGGGTATTTTGAGTGTTTTCGGTCAAAATTGCATGTTATAAATTTGTATATTAAACGTAATATGATGCTATAAAAATGTAAAATCTCAAAATACAAGGTATACTTTGTGAATAAGATTAAAATACTAGGTATAAAAAGATAAGTAACCCATAATTAATCTGATTATTTTTTTTTCCTTTGAAAATGGTCATTGTATTTCAAATCAAGAAAGGGTAGAGAAATGCAAATGGATTTTTATAGAGGTTTGGTGAAAAGCCTATTCCTCTATCACCGAGCTATTCCAAGCTTGGCCGCTTCATTATTTTGCTCGTCTTTTCAGCACCAACACTCCAATACAAGTTGGTGAAATTTTCTCTACCCAAGGCACACCAAACCTTTTACAAACACGTCAACTTTAACTATGGATGTCGACTATCCAAACGCGCCAAATTACAAGGAATTGGCAACCTATACAAATCAATCTAAGAAATTGAAAGAAGTGAAAATTACAACTCAACTAGACAAAGATGAATACAATTTTGAACTCTAGAAGAATTGTGAACACTCAAAGAATGTGACAAACAGAGTTGGCTTAAGAGTGAATGAGAGATGAAAAAGAGGGCTTTTTGCAAATGTTAGCTTTTCAAGAGATTTCCACAAGTTTAGAGCAATATCCTTTCATTAATCACCATAAAAGACCTCAAAAACCCCTTTTATAAGGAGAAACCCATTCAAAACCCTCAAAAATGTCGATGTTTAACGGTCATGAAAATAGCCATTTTTGTAGTATCGATTGATCAGACATCCCTGTTCGATTGATCGGAGAAAGGCAGAGAGCAACGATCTATTTTAGGATCCGTCCGGTTGACCAGACAGTATCCTCCGGTTGACTGGTTCTACTAGGAGTCATCCGATTAACCAGACCCACTTGGAGGGTTGATCGGACAGAGGCAGAGCCTTTCCTATTTTTGACACCAAGAAAAATGTTTGATAGTAATTCCCACGCAATTCAAAAATATGCTGGAGTCAAAAGTAATTTCATCACACTTTACAAAAATGTATCGATAAGGATTTAAAGCAATTTAAAAGCGCTAAGGATTTTCTAAAGTGTGTGCATGTACAAGCCAAATTCAATTCTCACAATCAAAGAATGCACACAAAACTTATTACAAGACTAAAGGAAATAACCTAGTCGATTCGGTCTTGATAGAATCCGTAGTTCGTACCACTTTTTGATCAAATTACTAATAGACTAGCTATGTCTAAAAATTGATGTAAACGACTGTTATATCAATATTTTAAAAGTTCAGGGGCATTCCAACTACGAAAGAAAGTTCAAATATTAAAGTTACACAATGTTAAAAGTTTAGGGACTAAATGAGCAATTAACCTATAAATATAATATAGGATTTATTCAAATTCTACTATGGCTATTGCCAACATTTACTTAAACGAAAAACTATAATAAAATAAAATAAGTGCTGTTATTACTATGAGTTTGCTTATTATTAGGATTCATGTCTACAAATATAGTGAATATATATATATATATATATATATATGTATGTATGTAGGTATGTATGCATGTATGTATTCAGATTACAGGATATATTGAGATCATAGACACGATGAAGATGGATGATGAAGAACATTTCAAAAAATATCTCAACATCTTTTTTTTCATTGATTCTCATTTCTATTTCGTAATCAAAACAATACCATTTTCGAAAACTACTCCCAAATTTTCTTATCTCCGGGATACATTCAACATTTGTTTAATAATATCGGAAAAAGTGTTATTTTGCCTAAATACTTGGGAGTTTTTTTATATTTTTCCTAAAAATTTCGAAATCCGCATGTGTTGGACACATCTAAGCTTACTATATTATTAATTCTCTTGTTTTTTTTTTTTCTCTCTCTCTCGAATTTGTCTACCTTACATGTGCTAGCTGCGAATCATTGAGATCTCATCTTTATTGATTCTTGCTTTGTCCGCATTTTTTATATACCGACTGTATAATACGTGCAAAGTGTGTAATAGACAAATAAAGTAAACTAAATGATGCAAAAATTTAAAAATAAACTTAATTTTTATTTAAAATTATCACATGGAGGTGTTGGACCCTTCACTAGGTTCTTTCACCCTTTTATACAGTGTATAGTGATATGCTTATCACGTGTTGTGAACCTTTCAGATATCTCCAGAGTTAACCTGCTGCTTCCTCTTCTTTCTTTTTCTTCTTCTTCTTCTTCTTCTTCTTCTTCTTCTTTCTCCTCTTCTTGCATCTAAATAATATTATTCTTCTTCAACAAACAACTATACAATATTTTCAAATGACTATATCCCAACTTTGGAAGAAATATTTGTGGGAAGACCTGTGCTTTACCACACCACTCTTCCACGAAAATTCCTTCTTTCTCTCTATAATTCTTCTCCTCTTTACCAGCCTTTTCCTTCTGTTTATCCATAAAAAATCCTCACATGGAAAACTCAACTTACCACCATCACCGCGAAGGTTACCAATCATCGGAAACCTCCACCAGCTAGGCAAATTCCCACACCGCTCTCTCCGAGCACTCTCTGAAAAGTATGGCCCTCTCATGCTCTTAAACCTAGGCCATGTTCCCACTGTTATCGTTTCATCTCCTGATCTGGTGGCGGAAATCGTTAACACCCCACGACGTCGTTTTCTCAAGCCGGCCTAAAACTACGGCTACCAAGGTCTTACTCTATGGGAACAATGATGTCGCTTTTGCACCTTATGGCGAGTACTGGAGACAAATGCGGAAACTCTGCGTGGTTGAGCTTTTGAGCCTTAAAAGAGTCCAATCTTTTCAGTTTGTTAGGGAGGAAGAAACAGAAGTGCTACTCCACAGGGTGCGTAAAGCTTGCCTTAGCAACGACACGACAATAAATCTAAGCCAGATGTTGAGTGACGCCTCGAACAACATAATCTCAAGGTGTATTCTAGGGCAAAGTTACAAAGCTGAAGATGGTTCTTTAAGCAAGCTGGGAGAGCTAACCAAAATGGTGGCAGTGGACCTTATAGCATTTAGTGTGGGAGATTTCTTCCCTTCTTTGAAGTGGGTCGATGTTGTACGAGGATTTGTAGCTAGATTGAGATCAACTTTCAGAGAGCTTGATGCTTTTAATAGTCGTTTGGTTCAAGAACATAAGACAATGAAGATTGCTCCTAATTATGATGGATCTGAAATGAAAGACTTTGTGGATGTTCTCCTCAGTCTTCAAGAGGATCGCAAGCTTGGTTTTGAGCTCACTCACGATCAGCTCAAAGCTACCATACAGGCATGTCTCTTTCTCTCTCTCAAACACAATTAGTCCAATTTTTTCGCACACTAACTATTGTTTGCCTCACATCTTAATAGCTTAAATTTTTAAAATAGGTTGATAAACTAACACTACACTTACACTAATAGCGAATACGCCAAAATTAATAAGATATATTATATGAATTATTTCCCCACACTAAATATCTTATATTATATCGACCTTGAGAGTGTGTTTCTACTTAAATTTTCGAGTTTGATTACTCTGTACAACAATTTTGAGAAGTTATGTCTACATATGTGCTTCACTTGTTCGAATTTTAAGAACTGGGTTAAGTAATTTTTCAAATTAAATATGTAAACCAATGGGAAACGAATTTTTCACTTTTACATAGGTATACCTCTTCATTTTAATCATTTCACAATGTACTGATGTTTTCAGAAACAACAAATGTATCTCTTGGATTTGAATAAATTGTTTAAAATTTCATCGATCTCCACACTACTCTGTTAGAAAAAATACCCAATAATTGAACCAACTTGTTTATGAAAAATTTTGTTTCGAGAATTTTTTTAAAAAATAGTTAAATTGAATACCCTAAAAGTGACTGTAAGCATAGTCTAGACGCAAATCAACACTAAACAACCTCCCTCCTTGAGCTCCTACAACAACGTCGTCCCCAGTGCAAGACCTTCAAATCAATGCTATAATCCACCCCCCCCCCCCCCCCCCCCCCCCCCCCCCCCCCCCCCACCCCAGCCACCCAGCTAGCGACGCTGAGACCGGATCCATTGCACGCCTTCCATCACGGTTATCGTCCATCCCCACCATGCAGACGCCAAGCGCCATCCAAACCATTGTCCCTGGTCTACAGTCCCACCCCTCATTGCCACGTCGTTTGTCTCATCAGCGTTTGATGTATGGTTATGTTGGACACATGACATGCGGTTGTGTTTGATCTGTGGGGAATTTTTTTTTTTTTTTTAACGATTGACCTTTTTAGTGTATATTTGTTTGATGTGTGTTAGTTTTGGATTTGATTTGTCTTTTCGAACAATGGAAGTAGAAGTAGTTAGTTATTATCACTTTTGTATTGAGTTTTTTTTTTTTTTCCTTTTAATTTGAATCTTTTTAATGTTTAAATAATTAGTTCATGAATATTTTTACGCAAAAATTAGACCTAATTGCGTATATCTTTATTTTTCAAAATGTATGGGAAGGATGAAATTGATACAATTTTACTTTTCAGAATAGTAATGATTTTTTAGTTTACCAACTAAATATTATATATGGAAATCAATATTCAGTACTAGCATGATTACGAGAGAATTCAATAACAATAGAAATGAAGCTAAAAGTATATAAAAATGTATATTCAGGACCTGTTTATGGCTGGAGTTGAAACCAGCTCAACAACAATGGAATGGCTAATGGCAGAGCTACTGCGACATCCAAGAGTAATGAAGAAAGTCCAAGAGGAGGTCAGAAGAGTGGTGGGAGAAAAAGAAAAAGTGGACGTAAATGACATCAACCAAATGGACTACTTAAAAAATGTTGTCAAAGAAACCATGAGACTCCATCCACCGATTGCTCTTCTGCTTCCTCGAGAAACAACCGCAAGAGTTCAGCTAGGAGGCTATGATATTCCTTCAAAAACAAGAGTCCTCATCAACGCCTGGGCGATCCATAGGGACCCGGACTTTTGGGAAAGACCAGAAGAGTTTATTCCAGAGAGATTTGAGAACAATCCAATGGACCTCAATAGTCAAGATTTTAAGTTTATCCCACTTGGATTTGGGAGAAGGAGATGCCCTGGACTTGCCTTTGGCATTAGTGGTATTGAATATTTAATTGCCAATATTCTGTATTGGTTTGACTGGAAGTTGCCAAATGATGCTGAAATTATGGACATGACTGAAGTTTATGGGATGAGTGTTTTCAAAAAATTTCCACTTCATGTTGTACCAGTACCTTACTCTCCTTGATGGTCATTATCAGGATATTTGTTTTTTTTTTTTTTTTTCGTTTTCCTTTTATGAAATTAATAAATAAACCGCACCAAATAAAAGTCTTATTTAATGTAGTGACTTCTTATATTTCTCTAAAAATAAAGCAGTTATTTCTTATAAACTGTTCATCTATTTCTTATTTTTATGTATTTGATTAATTTATATTTTTGGAATTTTTAATTAGGTTTTATTGAAAAGTTTAAATTAGGCATCTATATATCATGAAATTTTCAATTGTGCCATATTAGGTTTTTTATTTGTCATATTCCATTTGAATTTTCTACATGTACAAGTTTTTAATGAAATTTCTTATTCCTTGTTTATTTGCTCATTTTTACTTTTTTTATTTTTATTTTTGGCTTATTTGCTCTTTTGAATTGGACTTTGTATATATACTAGTTTGTTATCTCTAATAACATTTGAACGGAGGGCTTAACTTACCATTGAATGTCCGACAGGTGACGACTTAACAAGTTGGGATGCGATAGTTTTCTTAACTAGTTGTGCTCTTAGTTCTAATTAAAAAAAATTTCTATATGTAAAATTAAAAATTATCTTTATATTAATGAACCAACGTTACTCTTCATCCCTTAGTTATCTACTAAATTATGATCTGGCAACTATGAAATTACTGTTAAACAATTTATTCAGCACAGATTAAAATACATTGTATACTATTTTTATGCACCCTTACGTTCAAAGCCATATGAAAATCTTCAAACCGTTTTGCAAACCACTATATGAATAGTCTATAAAACCGTCAGTATAGGTGTATATATACTTATCCTTCAAAACTAATTCAGATGAACTAATAATTTTCTTTTTCTTGGACTACAATGTAGCTAGTTTATCATTATTATTGTTTTTTAGTTCAAGCTATTAAAGGTTTATTATTTCATGATTGAGCTTTCGTCGTTATGCTTATTGCTTTCGAATAATTGGCCATTGGACATTTTATTTATAGCTATGAATATACTTTTCATTAGGAAAACCATGTATTCAATATAAAATAATTATGGGCTTTGACACGGTGAAATAAAGACATGCTTTATGTAATTAATCAAGCTAAAAAAATTATACTAAGATTACTTTGAAATAACATAATCCTAACAATAATGTGTGATCATGAGGAGATTATTTGTCTATTTATTTATTCGTTTTGATTAAAAAAACACACGAGCCTGTTAGATAGTCACATGCTACCCTTATGATAATTTGGTGGAAAGTTATTTTAAAAAAAAGATAATTAAAGATAAACATATTTAATGAATATAAAATGAAACAAAAAATTTATTTATTTGAAAAATTGAAGTCTTTAAGGTGTCAACTTACTTTAAATTAAACGTAAGAGTTCTTTCATGAAGTGATTGATCTGGCTTTAATCTTAATTAAATTGAAAAACTTATAGGCTTGTGACTTGTAAGTTAATGATGGTAATTGGTCTAAGAGAATAGACTTAAACAAGTGAGGCTTGACTCTTAAAAGACGCATATTCAATCCTTATATTGATCAACAGACTTCTTTAGGTTAATTTGTGTATTAAAAAAAAAAAAAAAGGAGGAAGTGAGAGAGATAACCTTGTTCGCAACACCACCAACAAAAATATATATATATATTATTAGGTGCAAATTATTTTTGTAGAAAAATGTCTAAAATCTGTAGCTAAAGCAATTAATTACAAAATAAAAGGCTCGATATTAAAAGTGCCTAGCTACAAAATTTGTAGTTTATAGCTAAATAGGATGCATTATGTCCAAAGTAACTTTTGTAGCTAACGCAACATTTGTTGTACGTTCAGAGGGGGTTTTAAACATGTAGTTTTAGAGATATTTGAAATGGAGTTTCAAAATGTGTATTTAGTTACCAAAAAAAAAAAACAAACAACTGTTGAGAGATATGGATTTTGTTTCGTTCTTAAAATTCTTTCCAATTTATTAAAAAATATATCTCATTTGGATTTGTTATTATAGACTTTTAAAGTTTAAGTTTGTTATAGACGTTGGGAGATGTGAATAGTGAAAAATAATATTGAATTGGGGAAAAAGACCCAAAAAAAAAAAAACATTGAAAAACAAATGCCAGACATTGTCCCCAAGCGGACCTAAATTTTGTAACTAAAAGATAATTTTGTAGCGAGAAAAATTTAGGTTTTAGCTACCAAATTGTACATTTTACCACTAATCTAATTAGTGACAAAATTTTAACTTTGTCGCTATTGAATAGTGAGAAATCTATAAATTTATAGCTAAAGGACCCTTTTTTCAAACCAAAAAAAAAACAGAGAGAGAGAGAGAATGTGACGCCCCGACTTCCCAAGCCAGGTCGACACCATACATACTTGTTCTTTACTTGAAAATTTGAGATAAATTTTTTTTTTTTTTTAAAACATATACACAAAAGTTATCTTATAAAGAAAAGCTTGTTATATAACAGACTATACTGATAGTAACTTTTTGTGTCTTCAAACTACTTACAAATAACAAAACATAATTTATTTCTGAAATATTAACATACTACTGAAAATCAAATGCGGAAAATTTATGCGTAGTGGTATCCCACACCGCCCTTCACCCGCCGCATCGTCCGCATAGCCCACCAATTAAACTGCAGGCTTCTTACCTACAGTATGAAATATAATAGTGAGCTTTCGCCCAGCAAGTTCAAACATAATCTCACAAAATATTTCAAACCTCTATTAAAATAACATGCCAATCATCACGAAACTCATGCATGAACCATTTATGGTTGATTGAATGTCTTATGTTCAATTATAGACTCAATCTTTGTTATCTTATCTTAATCTGTGGGCCCATAGTGTACGTACCAAAACGCGCAGCCTCCAGACAAAGCTAGGGTTTGCAAGGCCCTAACAGTTCTGGGAATTAAACTGAACCCTTCACGATCTGGCGGAAGGTAAATGTCACAACTGAAATATGTAGCCTCCCCGATCAAGGGAGGTTGGTACGACACCCTAACTGATTTATCTTACCATGTGATTTAACATTAGTGAACATACTTCATGATGTCACTACGTCATATCATACTCAGCATTGGCCATAGCATAGCTTTCCTGAAAACATGGCCTTTTTCGAAACCATGGCATTTTTGTAAACATGACATTTTTGTAATCATGGCATCTCTGATAATATGGCATTTCTGAAAACCATGGCACTTTCTGTAAACATGACACTTTTGTAAACATGGCACTTTTGCAAACATGGCACTTTTGTAAACATGGCACTTTTGTAAACATGGCACTTTTGCAAACATGGCACTTTTGTAAACATGGCATAACATGTTATAACATAACTTAGCACATTATAGCATAGCATCACACATCATGGCATCACATCTCACAGCATAGCATAGCATGTATACTTGAAAATAGTATACTTGAAAATAGTCTTTACTATTTTCATACTGTAGGTGAGGTTCGATACTTGCCTGATTTGCTAGGTTCCGGGTTTTGTTGCTTTAACTCGGATTGCAACGGCAGGTTCCTTCCTGCTATTAAAAAGAGTATAGGATTAGAATCCTATAAAATGTTGGTGACCTTTCCAACACTCTAGTTATATGTCCCCCCACACATGTTTTGGTATCCTATAGGATTACTTGGATAACCCTTAATTAAATGTTGGGTTAAAGTTGATATTTGATCAACTAATGGTCAACCCTTGGTCAACTATGGTCAACCTTGGGCTTTGAGGCTAAGCCCAGTTACTCGGGTATATCACCCGGTTACCCTTCGTAAATAGTCGCTTAACTTGAAAAATTAATTTCCATTACTTGGAAAATTTAGGGAAATTAATCCCAAAACTTCATTTTTAACTTATAAAATCCTTTACTTAAATCGTAAAAATCCAAACTCTTAGATTAGTTCTTTATAAAATCATTTGAGGTTGAAAACTGCCTTTGGAACAGTTTTCTATAATCACAACAATAGTTTGTAGTAGAAAAAACAGTTTTCTAAAAACATTTGTAAGGCTAGTGGTGCAGAAATTTTCGGATTCCCTGCACACCCTTCGAAAAATGATCCCAGTTTAAAAATTGGTTCATAATCTGAAAAATTTTTCTTCACGAGAGTTGTGGCTCTCGGAAAATTCTAAAACTTTTGTGTTTTACAGAAATTCCAATTCGGCCTAGATTCGTCCCAGTTTTTTGTTTGAAACTGGCTGACCCCGAAAAACTGAGTGAAAACTGGGTCTGGGGATCAGCCACGGGTTTTGGGGTAAACGGAGGCCATTGGGGCCTTATTTTGCAAATCCGTTCAGCGTATCCCCCTAGGAAAAACTGTTCGGAGCAACTTTTGTGTTTTACGTTTTTCCCAATTCGGCCTCTAAAGGCCTCAAAATTCATTTTCAATAAAACTGGGCAGAAATCACCCGAATTGGACAGTTTCCTCATTTTTGGTTTTATTTACGTCCTATTCGCATAATCTAACTCAACCGAACACGCGGGAGCCTAGATTACAAGCATGCAGCATTTTTCTAACGTAAAATTTTCCCAATTACAGTTTCTATAACTTCCATGCAAACCCTAATTGACTTTGGATCAATTAAAGCTCACATGTGCATCTATTCATACACTTCTAGCACCCTAACATATTATGATCAAACCACAATCTTAGGGCAGCTTTGGGGACATTCCAAATTCAGATATTTGCATGCACAATCCACGGAAATTACATCATGCAAGCACAAATAAAATCAAACCACCCTTAAAGCTAAATCAAGCACAATCTAAAACCTAAACTAGGGCACCAAATAAATATGAGCTTAAGCTCTACAATTTCAACTTGAAATACAACTAAATTTCAAATTGAATGCTCAAAGGAAAGAGTTTAGGGTTTAGGGATGATTACCTTGATTAACCCCAAATTCTAGGGTTAGGGTTTGGCTTTCAAAAATTCCTCCCACCTAGGCTCCAATAACCGGTTCTTTCACCTAGTTTTGCACCAAAATTTTAGTTGATCCTTTGGTATTCTCTTGAACCAAAGCTAACCACAAACCAAAACACAATTCCTTACCTTTCCTCCTTAGAAACCGTCGGCCACCAACTAGAGAAGACACCAAGATTTGCCAAAAAAAACTTCCACTAGGCAATGGGTGCTCCAAGAACCAAAACTCTCTCTCTTCCTATTTAATTTCCCAAATCTCCACCTAATTCTCACTCTCCTAAATTATCAGATCTGTTCGAGGAAGAAAATGGCCAGAATTTTGCTGATTTTCTCTATTTTTTTCAGCCAAAAACAGCCCCCCCCCCCTTGGCCTATTTATAGGTGAAATTTGGGGTCTTTTTGCAATTATTTTTGATTCTCCTTTTGCACACAAGTCCTTGAGGAAATTTTAAACTCTTTTTAGCCCCATGACAGCCGGCCACCACAAGGGAAGATAAGTCCCAAATTTTCTAATTTTTCTTAATTACCTAATGATGTCATAATTAGGCTTTTTGGTGAGGTAAGCAAGAGTTTAGGGCTTGTTTGCCTCCTTTTTCCTTAAAACAGTCCAATTAAGTGTTAATACAGATATTTCTAGTACTGTGCTTACTACACACAATACTGCTGTGCTCCAACACAGTCCAAAATTTATCTGTATTAAAAAATTATAAAATTTTCTGTACCGAAAATTTTTTTTTTCTTCTCTAAAAACTTTTTGGCCCTTTTAATCCTATTTTAGGTGCTTGATTTTTTTATGGTGGTTTTAAAACTTAATTATACTATCTTGTCTGTAAAGACGGTTTTCACAGTATATTTCTCATACTGCTTATCGTATCACTGTACCTTCTTATGTTTGACTTCTTCGGTCAACCTTTGACTATTCTGGTCAATTTTGACTTTTTCGATCAAACTTTGACCATCATAAATTTATGAAATTCCATCACGCGTTTTTCCTTAAAAGGCCTCTTATGGAGTCTCGTAATTAATTTACCGAGAACTCAACTCTATACTGATAAAATTATGAATTTTGTATTGGTATTCATAATTTTTATACAATTACACATAAACACATAATACGAGCTTTAGATTTCTTATATACAAGAAAATCACGAGTTCGTAAAAATTTTGGATATTACAATCTACCCTCCTTAAAGAATTTTCGTCCTCGAAAATCAGAACAATTCGGGGTAGTTTTTCTTCATATCCTCCTCGCGTTCCCATGTTGCCTCCTCAATCTCATGATTTCGCCATAGGACTTTAACTAAAGGTATAACCTTGTTCCTTAGCACCTTTTCCTCTCGTGCCAAAATTTGAACCGGTTTCTCCACATATGTCATATCCTCGTGAACCTCAATTGGTTCGTGGTCCAATACATGGGATGGATCCGAGATATATTTCTTTAGCATCGACACATGAAATACGTTGTGTACATATGCTAACTCTTGAGGCAAAGCCAACTTATAGGCCACATTACCAACTCTTTCCAGTATTTCGAATGGCCCTATGTATCTTGGACTCAATTTCCCCTTCTTCCCGAATCTCATAACTCCTTTGAATGGAGCAACTTTGAGAAAAACCAAGTCCCCTACTTGGAATTCCAGAGGCCTTCTGCGCTTGTCGGCGTAGCTCTTTTGTCGACTAAATGCAGTTTCCATCCGTTGGCGTATAAGTTTTACGGCTTCCGTAGTTCTCCGAATAAAGTCCGTAGACACAAGTTCCTTTTCTCTTGTTTCGTACCAATGGACTGGAGATCTGCACCTTCTCCCATAGAGAGCTTCATAAGGAGCCATTCCAATTGAAGCTTGAAAACTGTTGTTGTACGAGAACTCAATCAAAGGAAGCTTCTTATCCCAAGTTCCTTTGAAATCCATCACGCATGCTCGCAACATGTCTTCTAGGGTCTGAATGGTCCTCTCTGATTGTCCATCCGTTTGAGGATGAAAAGCCGTACTAAAAGTGAGCTTTGTACCCATGGCTTGATGTACACTCTTCCAAAATTTAGAAGTGAACCGTCCATCACGATCTGAGATAATCGATTTCGGAATCCCATGGTAGCGAATGATCTGCGCGACGTATAATTCTGCCAGCTGCTCTACTGAAAAGCTAAGCTTGATGGCAATAAAGTGTGCAGACTTCGTCAAACGATCAACAACTACCCAAACAGCGTCGTTGCCACTGGGAGTTCGGGGTAGACCTAACTACAAAATCCATGGTCACTTGGTCCCATTTCCATTCTGGGATGGAAATTTTCTGCAATTCTCCCCCTGGACGTTGGTGTTCTGCCTTGACCCTTTGACACGTGAGGCATTTACTGACGAAAGTTGCAACATCATTCTTCATTTTGGGCCACCAAAAGCTTTCCTTCAAGTCTTGGTACATCTTTGTAGCTCCAGGATGAACGGAATACGGGGTCTCATGAGCCTCCTTCATGATTTGCTCCTTCAATTCGTCCTCGTTAGGAACGCATAATCTATTTTTCCGATAGAGTATGCCCTCATCAGATATGTTGAAATCCGACTCCTTTCCTTCCAAGATCTCATTCTTTGTTCTGAGCAGCGAGGCATCTCCTTCTTGTCGCTCCTTCATGCCATCTAAAATGGTAGGTTGGAAGGTTAGGGCAGCTAAACTTTCCGTGATAAGCTCTATTCCAGCTTCCACTAGCTCCTTCTGAAGAGGTTCGATCAACGGTTGTAGGGACATTAACGTGGAAGATGACTTCCGACTAAGGGCATCTGCTACTTTGTTAGCCTTCCCCGGATGGTAACGGATGTCTATGTCATAATCCTTCACCAGTTCGAGCCATCTTCTTTGCCTCATGTTAAGCTCCTTTTGCGTGAAGATATACTTCAAACTCTGATGATCCGTGTAAACTTCGCACTTAATACCATAAAGGTAGTGTCTCCAGATTTTGAGCGCAAATACTACCGCCGCAAGTTCCAAATCATGCGTCGGATAGTTTTTCTCATGATCCTTAAGCTGTCGTGAAGCATAAGCGATCACCTTTCCATTCTGCATGAGAACGGCTCCCAATCCTATCTTGGAAGCATCGCTGTATATTACAAAGTTTCCTTCCTCCACATTCGGAATTGTGAGGATCGGAGCGCGAGTTAGTCTATTTTTCAGCTCTTGGAAGTGCTCTTCGCATTTTGCAGTCCATTCGTACTTCTTTCCTTTCCGTGTAAGTGCGGTGAGCGGTGCTGCAATCTTGGCAAATCCTTCAACAAAACGTCGGTAGTAGCCCGCCAAGCCAAGGAAACTACGTATTTCGGTGACGTTTTTTGGAGCTGGCCATTCACTTACTGCTTCGATCTTAACCGGATCCACAGATATACCATCCTTGGAGACCACATGTCCTAAGAAATGGACCTTTTCCAACCAGAATTCACACTTAGTGAATTTGGCATAGAGCTGGTTTTGCTTCAAAATTTGCAGAGTGATCCTTAGGTGCTCTTCGTGCTCCCCCTTTGACCTTGAATAAATCAAAATATCATCTATAAAGACGATAACAAATTTATCCAAGTAATCCTTGAACACTCGATTCATCAGGTCCATAAAGGCTGCTGGAGCATTTGTCAGTCCAAATGGCATAACGAGGAACTCGTAATGTCCATATCGCGTACGAAAAGCCGTCTTGGGGACATCTCCTTTCCTAATTCGGAGCTGATGATATCCGGATCGTAAGTCAATCTTCGAGAAAATTGATGCTCCTCTTAGCTGATCAAACAAATCATCGATCCGAGGCAACGGATACTTGTTCTTGATGGTTATCTTGTTTAACTCCCGATAGTCAATGCACATCCTAAGAGTGCCATCTTTCTTTTTAACGAACAGAACTGGGGCTCCCCATGGCGAATAGCTTTGACGAATGAATCCTCGATCCAGGAGCTCCTGCAGTTGAATCTGCAGTTCCTTAAGTTCGGCAGGCGCCATCCTATAAGGTGCTTTAGATACTGGTGCTGATCCAGGAAGTAATTCAATCTCAAAAGAGATCTCTCGTTCTGGTGGCAACCCTGGCAATTCTTCAGGAAAGACCTCTATAAACTCCTTGATTATCGGTACTTCTTCCGGTCTGCTCTCAGTCTCTTGCGTCTTATCCACCATGTTGGCTATGAACCCCATACATCCTTCTGCCAACAATTTTCTAGCTTTCAACGCAGAAATGAACATTTTCGGCTGTTTTGGAGTTGATCCTCTAAAAATAAACTCCTCGCCTCCGATTGGCTTGAATGTGACAGTACGTCGCGGACAGTCGATAATAGCGTTGTACTTTCCCAAAAAATCCATACCCAGGATGACGTCGTAGTCGTATAGGTCAATGATGATCAGGTTGACATACATTTCCCTACCACATATAATTATTGGAACGTGACGTATCCAATATTCAGACAACAGAATCTCCCCGGAGGGTAATGCAGTCCTAAATGTTCTTCCGATTCTATCACTTGCTCTACCTAGTTTCTTAGCGAACCTAGGTGATGTGAATGAATGCGTAGCTCCAGAATCAATTAACACGTAAGCATCTTGTTGGGCAAAAGGAAGCTGACCTGTCACCACGGTGGAAGGTCCAGCTTGAACATCCTCTTTTGTATAGGCGTAGATGCGTCCTTGAGGTTCCGGAGCTTCCAGCCTGCCTTGAGAGATTGCAGGTCCCTCGAGCTTCATCTGTGCAGCGTGAAGTTGAGATCTCTGTCCTTTCTGTTGATTCTGCGGGCTCTGGGGATTGAGATTGCAGCTTCTAGCATAGTGGCCTTCCTTGCCACATAGAAAACAGCGACCATTTCCAGCACGGCACTCTCCCGGGTGCTTCTTTCCACATTTCTGGCAAGTGGGATAACTGTTGCTATCAGGAGTATTCTTTTTCTGGGGAAAATTCTGTTGATTCCCCTGTCTTCCTGCGTTCCACTTCCTTTTCTGTTGGTTGCTGCCATACTGCCTGTTGTTGTTTTGACCCGAAGGTCCTCCTTGACCTTTTTGTTGTGAGGTCTGGCCTTGCTTGGCTTGGTTCTGCTTAACTTGGGCCTTTTCTTCCCTCTTCTCCTGGTAAAACTTAGCCCGTTGTTCTCTGTTCTGCCCTACCCAATATTCAGCTCGAACTGCTCGGCTGACACAATCTGCAACGGTGGTTGGTGGATAGGGTCCACTGTTGATCACTACTGCTAAATCCGAGCGGAACATCTTCATCATCTTTCGCACTTTGTCCCTTTCGGAACTGAAGAGGTGAGGACAGAGACGTGCTAGCTGCTCAAACTTTTGCACTGCCTCAGCTACCGACAGATTTCCCTGGCGAAAATTACTGAGTTCGTCCTGTTGAGCTTCCATAACCTCGGTGTTGAAGTATTTTTCTTTAAATTCCTCCACAAAGTCTTCCCAAGTCATTTGGTTAATATCCCACCGGATCTGGACTGCTTCCCACCAAAGGCGAGCATCTTTCTTTAGCACAAAGGATGCACAGAGGATTTTCTCTTGATCACTGAGTCTGAGGAAGTTCAGGATAACCTGGAGGTCAATCAACCAGTTGTCGGCGTCAATTGGGTTTGTAGACCCCTCGAATTCTGGTGCCTTCATGCGCCGAAAACTGTCATATAGTTCCTCCGGAGTGCGAACTCGGGGTGCTGGTGGAACAGCTATAGGTACAACAGGTACTTCGGGAGCTATGGGGTTCTCTGGGATCACCGGGTCAACATCAGGAATTTCCGGTGCAGCAGGCTGATTCACAGGTGCTGGTGGTACCTCGACATCAGGAGGTCCCTGATTCCGCTGAGCTAACTGAGCTCTAAGCCCCCCTATCTCTTGTTGTTGGGCTAGCATCATTTGCCTTAGCTCATTCAGCTGGGCCGCAAGATCAACGTCTTGGATCGGTGCTCTTCTACGCTTTGGTGGCATGGCTCTATACGGAAAATAAGGAAATAAACTTAGCTTCTTTTATTTTAAAATTAATAAAATCATTTCTTTTATATAGAACCATAATCTTCTTTCCATATAAAAGCATAACATGAACATATCTGAATTAATCACGATCTTGTTCATATCCCTTCACATCAGGAGTACATAACCATAACTGTTGGAAAGATATAAAACTTTCGATTATTTCCGTATGTCATCTAATTGCCATCACCAAGCTAAGGCACCACCCAACGTTATCCCCGTGTCCAACATTTTCCAGCATGATCGTTGAAGGAAGATACTTACTATACCCATAAGATCTTAACTAATTCTAATAGTAAGAAAACAACCTAACTTACTTGGACCGTTGCAGAAGCGATGTGAGGCGATGTGAAGTAGGCTGGCAGGATACCGCTCTGATACCAAACTGTGACGCCCCGACTTCCCAAGCCAGGTCGACACCATACATACTTGTTCTTTACTTGAAAATTTGAGATAAATTTTTTTTTTTTTTTTAAAACATATACACAAAAGTTATCTTATAAAGAAAAGCTTGTTATATAACAGACTATACTGATAGTAACTTTTTGTGTCTTCAAACTACTTACAAATAACAAAACATAATTTAT
This sequence comes from Ficus erecta, assembly GCA_008635985.1. NCBI lineage: Eukaryota > Viridiplantae > Streptophyta > Magnoliopsida > Rosales > Moraceae > Ficus > Ficus erecta. Next base: position 462,209 of record BKCH01000115.1, on the reverse strand, counting down.
TTCTGAAATATTAACATACTACTGAAAATCAAATGCGGAAAATTTATGCGTAGTGGTATCCCACACCGCCCTTCACCCGCCGCATCGTCCGCATAGCCCACCAATTAAACTGCAGGCTTCTTACCTACAGTATGAAATATAATAGTGAGCTTTCGCCCAGCAAGTTCAAACATAATCTCACAAAATATTTCAAACCTCTATTAAAATAACATGCCAATCATCACGAAACTCATGCATGAACCATTTATGGTTGATTGAATGTCTTATGTTCAATTATAGACTCAATCTTTGTTATCTTATCTTAATCTGTGGGCCCATAGTGTACGTACCAAAACGCGCAGCCTCCAGACAAAGCTAGGGTTTGCAAGGCCCTAACAGTTCTGGGAATTAAACTGAACCCTTCACGATCTGGCGGAAGGTAAATGTCACAACTGAAATATGTAGCCTCCCCGATCAAGGGAGGTTGGTACGACACCCTAACTGATTTATCTTACCATGTGATTTAACATTAGTGAACATACTTCATGATGTCACTACGTCATATCATACTCAGCATTGGCCATAGCATAGCTTTCCTGAAAACATGGCCTTTTTCGAAACCATGGCATTTTTGTAAACATGACATTTTTGTAATCATGGCATCTCTGAATAATATGGCATTTCTGAAAACCATGGCACTTTTGTAAACATGGCACTTTTGTAAACATGGCACTTTTGCAAACATGGCACTTTTGTAAACATGGCACTTTTGCAAACATGGCACTTTTGTAAACATGGCACTTTTTACAAACATGGCACTTTTGTAAACATGGCATAACATGTTATAACATAACTTAGCACATTATAGCATAGCATCACACATCATGGCATCACATCTCACAGCATAGCATAGCATGTATACTTGAAAATAGTATACTTGAAAATAGTCTTTACTATTTTCATACTGTAGGTGAGGTTCGATACTTGCCTGATTTGCTAGGTTCCGGGTTTTGTTGCTTTAACTCGGATTGCAACGGCAGGTTCCTTCCTGCTATTAAAAAGAGTATAGGATTAGAATCCTATAAAATGTTGGTGACCTTTCCAACACTCTAGTTATATGTCCCCCCACACATGTTTTGGTATCCTATAGGATTACTTGGATAACCCTTAATTAAATGTTGGGTTAAAGTTGATATTTGATCAACTAATGGTCAACCCTTGGTCAACTATGGTCAACCTTGGGCTTTGAGGCTAAGCCCAGTTACTCGGGTATATCACCCGGTTACCCTTCGTAAATAGTCGCTTAACTTGAAAAATTAATTTCCATTACTTGGAAAATTTAGGGAAATTAATCCCAAAACTTCATTTTTAACTTATAAAATCCTTTACTTAAATCGTAAAAATCCAAACTCTTAGATTAGTTCTTTATAAAATCATTTGAGGTTGAAAACTGCCTTTGGAACAGTTTTCTATAATCACAACAATAGTTTGTAGTAGAAAAACAGTTTTCTAAAAACATTTGTAAGGCTAGTGGTGCAGAAATTTTCGGATTCCCTGCACACCCTTCGAAAAATGATCCCAGTTTAAAAATTGGTTCATAATCTGAAAAATTTTTCTTCACGAGAGTTGTGGCTCTCGGAAAATTCTAAAACTTTTGTGTTTTACAGAAATTCCAATTCGGCCTAGATTCGTCCCAGTTTTTTGTTTGAAACTGGCTGACCCCGAAAAACTGAGTGAAAACTGGGTCTGGGGATCAGCCACGGGTTTTGGGGTAAACGGAGGCCATTGGGGCCTTATTTTGCAAATCCGTTCGCGTATCCCCCTAGGAAAAACTGTTCGGAGCAACTTTTGTGTTTTACGTTTTTCCCAATTCGGCCTCTAAAGGCCTCAAAATTCATTTTCAATAAAACTGGGCAGAAATCACCCGAATTGGACAGTTTCCTCATTTTTGGTTTTATTTACGTCCTATTCGCATAATCTAACTCAACCGAACACGCGGGAGCCTAGATTACAAGCATGCAGCATTTTTCTAACGTAAAATTTTCCCAATTACAGTTTCTATAACTTCCATGCAAACCCTAATTGACTTTGGATCAATTAAAGCTCACATGTGCATCTATTCATACACTTCTAGCACCCTAACATATTATGATCAAACCACAATCTTAGGGCAGCTTTGGGGACATTCCAAATTCAGATATTTGCATGCACAATCCACGGAAATTACATCATGCAAGCACAAATAAAATCAAACCACCCTTAAAGCTAAATCAAGCACAATCTAAAACCTAAACTAGGGCACCAAATAAATATGAGCTTAAGCTCTACAATTTCAACTTGAAATACAACTAAATTTCAAATTGAATGCTCAAAGGAAAGAGTTTAGGGTTTAGGGATGATTACCTTGATTAACCCCAAATTCTAGGGTTAGGGTTTGGCTTTCAAAAATTCCTCCCACCTAGGCTCCAATAACCGGTTCTTTCACCTAGTTTTGCACCAAAATTTTAGTTGATCCTTTGGTATTCTCTTGAACCAAAGCTAACCACAAACCAAAACACAATTCCTTACCTTTCCTCCTTAGAAACCGTCGGCCACCAACTAGAGAAGACACCAAGATTTGCCAAAAAAACTTCCACTAGGCAATGGGTGCTCCAAGAACCAAAACTCTCTCTCTTCCTATTTAATTTCCCAAATCTCCACCTAATTCTCACTCTCCTAAATTATCAGATCTGTTCGAGGAAGAAAATGGCCAGAATTTTGCTGATTTTCTCTATTTTTTTCAGCCAAAAACAGCCCCCCCCCCTTGGCCTATTTATAGGTGAAATTTGGGGTCTTTTTGCAATTATTTTTGATTCTCCTTTTGCACACAAGTCCTTGAGGAAATTTTAAACTCTTTTTAGCCCCATGACAGCCGGCCACCACAAGGGAAGATAAGTCCCAAATTTTCTAATTTTTCTTAATTACCTAATGATGTCATAATTAGGCTTTTTGGTGAGGTAAGCAAGAGTTTAGGGCTTGTTTGCCTCCTTTTTCCTTAAAACAGTCCAATTAAGTGTTAATACAGATATTTCTAGTACTGTGCTTACTACACACAATACTGCTGTGCTCCAACACAGTCCAAAATTTATCTGTATTAAAAAATTATAAAATTTTCTGTACCGAAAATTTTTTTTTTCTTCTCTAAAAACTTTTTGGCCCTTTTAATCCTATTTTAGGTGCTTGATTTTTTTATGGTGGTTTTAAAACTTAATTATACTATCTTGTCTGTAAAGACGGTTTTCACAGTATATTTCTCATACTGCTTATCGTATCACTGTACCTTCTTATGTTTGACTTCTTCGGTCAACCTTTGACTATTCTGGTCAATTTTGACTTTTTCGATCAAACTTTGACCATCATAAATTTATGAAATTCCATCACGCGTTTTTCCTTAAAAGGCCTCTTATGGAGTCTCGTAATTAATTTACCGAGAACTCAACTCTATACTGATAAAATTATGAATTTTGTATTGGTATTCATAATTTTTATACAATTACACATAAACACATAATACGAGCTTTAGATTTCTTATATACAAGAAAATCACGAGTTCGTAAAAATTTTGGATATTACAGAGAAGAAGAAGCATCAATTACAATTTTCCAAAGAATGAATTGAAGCAAATTATTTCTCAGTATTTTGTCCTTGTTTCGTCCAGGGGATTAAATTATTATCCAGGTGATGTACGTTGTTCACGAAATGTAAATAAGAGTAAATTAGGTTATTAATAAATTTTAGAATATAAAAAAAAAAAAAAAAAAAAAAAAGGGTCTCCGTTGATCTGATTAAAAAAAAAAAAAGGTTATAAAAATAGTCAAAGTATTTTAATAGGTTATTGGATGCACTTACATCGCTTGTCCTATCAACGGGAGTTCAACAATTTGATATGATCTGAAAATCTGATTTTAAAAGATCTGATTCCTGATTTGTCCCATTTAATAAAGGTTTTTGCTTCCTTTGTATAAAGAGAGATAAGAAATTTTGAAGTAACAGAAACTTACATAAGATCCCAATTAAATTGGCATCTATAATAGAATGCAATTGGCCTATGTCAATCTCCCTCTTACCCCCTCGAGTTTATCACTTAAAAATTAAAAATAATATTAATAACAATAAAAAAAATGTGAAGATAAAAGAAGTTCATGATCCAGTCAAAAGAGTTGACAGAAAAAGAAAATAAGATAAATAACTAAAACCCTCCTACATAAAGGCAAATTCTAAGACATTGAAATGTATATTAAAAAAAATTACTATCTTAAAAAAAATTATTTTGATGTCTAGTTAAACACACACACACACACAGATCCAATTCAATTTTATTTGTTCATCTTGAAAAATGTGGCGCATATATGTTTTCCAGAAGTAAAGGTCACTGCTTTTCACAAATTATTGAGCTCCATCAATTTTTTCTAAAATCCATCTAACAATTATATAAATGATTTTATTATTTTCTTCTATTCAAGGAAAATATGTTCCGAAGCTTGGCCATGTGTAATATCTAGTTGTGAGACATGCAAAATATTACATCCAATTAGTCTACACTTCCATAACACAATGCGACCTAAAACAACTATATACAATTTTGTTTTTCATTTATAGCTAAATATGATACAATTGGTTATAAAAAATAATTTTTGAGGCCAATATAATGCTTTTGGTTGCCAAAAAAAACAAAAAACAAAAAAAAAAAGTTTTCTCACGAAATCCCAATCTAAATCTCTGACAAAATGTTGATTAATATACTCCTTGATTGAAAACAATGTACTAACATTTACAACAAGTATTTTTAAAATAGGATTTTACATCATAAAATAATGTACGTTTACAGTTCATATCTACTATGTCATCTGATTCTCGTTCTTTGCAACTGGGCTACAATTATACCACCAAAAAATTGGTAATGTCAAACATTTAATAAAAGAAGAAAATAAGTAAATTAAAGGATACATCGTTTTGAGAAAATCCTCTCTAAAAATATATATATATATATATATATATATATCTAAATTTTAATTCCTTGGCTAGAACCCCGTTTTAATTATACTTAACCGGATTAAATCAGTTTCGATCTATTGTTAGTGGGTATATCTAACATTTAGAGTGCATTTACCTCGTATAAAGGAAAAAGGGAAACAAGTTTAATCTCTTATCTAATCATATATTTACTTTCAAACTCAATAACAAGAATTTAGTTGGTTTCACATAACGTAGAGAATGTAAATATGGGTTAAAACTCAAAGGCGAGCATAAAGCCATGGTTGATATATCAATTAGCTCAAAATTGTACCTATTCAACTTCATTAAATGGTTGATATCAGCAGATCTTGATCTTATCAAATATGACAGTGCCCAAAAATAGGATCTATTCAAAAATTTATTAAAAATATGATCTCAACAGATAAAATTTCTATAAATATTATATCTTTTTGTCTTATCACATATGATATGACTAAACATCTCCTCTGTAAATAATAAACAAAGGAAAAAAAAAAAAAGGGTAGATTATGAAGGTTATTATATTCCCATATATAATGGAGGTTCAGTTTTATAAGGAGCTGTGTAAATAAAAAAATGATAGCATCATTACAGGTCTGGAAGCAGAATTATATATACCTACTGGTGATCAGTGTAGTTATATAGTGTAATACCCCTAGCCAGTTTAGTCTTTAACTAAACTTAACTAGAACATGTCACTAACCCATACATTTATAAAATCTACTATAACACAGAAACATAGTAAAACCAAAATAGTTGTATGGTAAGAGATTAATATAAAATATTTACAGACTCTTCATCATAGTTTACTCAAACTATGAAGAGTTGGTGTTACAACTATCCCAAATTATTAGCATTATCTCAAATCAAAACTTTTCTAGTGTAGCCCACAAAGTTCTTTGATAATCATTTTTTATGAAACAATTTTAGCTTAGTATGTACGTGGGTTCCATGACATCAGGTTCCCAAAAGAGGTTCAGCCCGCCACTATGTTGCTTCCTCATTCTTTTCTTCCTCACCTGTGCCATGAAACTTTAAGGTGAGCTAAAAGCCCAGTAAGCGGAACATAGTTAAATACAAAACCTTTAAACTACAATCTATATCTAAAATACAGTTTTCAATGAATTTCGAATCTTCTTAGGGCAAATAGAAATCCAAATCAACATTTAAAACATATCATGAAAACCCTTGAGATATGGCACAAATTGGGCTTGAGCTACAAAATCATTTACCATTTAATTCCTTTAGGTTTGGCTAAACACTTTTATTACTGTCATTGGGATCCCAAACGTTGGTATCAGTCATATCCCTTTCGGGACCCATTCGTGGGTATCAGTCAGTCCCAATGACATCATTATAGTGGGGTTACACATTCCGTAGATATTCCCATCATTTCATAGGCCACATCTAGAATTTTGGAAACCTTTAAAACATTATAACATGTCATAAAAGCTTTCAATAAACCATACTTTCCTACTTGCAAATCATACCCTTTCCAATAAAGGGAAACATTATATCCATAGTCTTATTCGAAATGTTAAACATTTGTCAAAAACATTAAAACGCTATATCATATACTTTTTAAGTTTCTATAACACAGTAAATAGAATTCCTACTTACCTCTTTAAAATTGAACTTCCGTAGAGAAATTGACTCCACCGTATCGATGAAGTTGATCGTGCTTGTCCTAAGATCCATGATCAAGTTATTTTACATTTAAAAGTATCTTCAATCCATTAACAGTCATATAAAATAGAAATATATGCATTATAGTATCACTTTTCAACGTTTTAGACCATTTAAGGTCCTTTAGGACAAGTTCTAAGCACAAACAAAATATTTACCTAGTTGCTGTCCACAAATTTCCAGCCACAGGACCCAACTTTTGAAAATTCACCAAAAATCCGATTTACAACATTTTCATATGAAATTTTGTGGGGAGAAGATTCATATGTATACGTTAACTTCACAAAATTTCAGCTTCAAATATAGAGTGTAAACAGAGAAATGAAACTCAAAATCCTAGTGCCCTATTTTAGAAATCTCAATCAACATTTTCACAAACACCTTCTATACAAACTTCATAAAATACTTTAAAAACAACAAAAGCTCTTTTCCAATCAAGCCTCACAATATTTTACATCTCAAATAACATATAGAACCATCAAGCATCTTGAATAAAATCAGAAGTTACACATTTGGAATAAAATCAAAGCACACTTTTAACATATGACATCTCAAGTAATTCAAATCACACACACAACTTAAAACCTCATATCTCTAGCTTGGAATAGCTTCAAAATCCATTAAAACCCCTAACTAAAACTAACCTTAGGTAGCTTATAAAATTTGGACTCCAAAAATGATGTCAAACTCCACTTTGAGCTCAACTAGCTTGGAAGAAAAATGGGTGTTTGGTGGAATCCGAGAATGAGCTTTTGAATGAAGCTTAGTCTTGATTTGTTTTGTGATTTAGGAGGGGAGAAGGTCTTATGATGAAGAAGATCAATTGTTGAAGTTTTGTGTAGTTTTTTTTTTTTTTTTTTTTTTTTGGCACTTAGAACCATCTGGAAACGAAAGGTGTGAGGAAGAAGAGGATTTGACTAAATCAGCTAAACAACACCGAAAGACAGCTATAAAACATGAATAAAGACAGCAGCAAACAAACTTTTAAAAAATTTCATAAAATGTCCAAAAGAATTTAAAATTATGCTAGATGCTTAAAAATATTTTTTCTTTGCAAATAAGTCCATAGAAAATTTTAATAAACTTCATTTAAAGTATATTCTATAACTTTATATTACCATTCTTATACAAACAATCTCATGGACTAAGCACATCGATCAGCTTCACTTCCGGTGGTTGTCAACTCTCCTCTACACAGTTACTTAAAAAACTGTAGTTAAAACAATTTCTATAGCATATAAATCCTTAAAAAAAAACATTTCATATAAAATAATTACCATTACTACTAATAAACACTTAATAATAATACTAATAAGATACTAAACATACTTATTAAACTTAGTTATTTTAAATTAATTAAACTCGGCGTTATTATGCCTTAAAAACAAGGGTGCATATAGATTGTATATATTGTATTATAAAATGAGCAGATTACAATGTCCAACAGGCCAGATCATAATCAATATATATATATATATATATATATATATATATATATATCTAAAACTAAACAAATAATGTGCTAAAGAATATTGCTCGTGTTAAACAAATAATGTTAAACATCACACACAGTCGGTAGATGCATGTTGGGCCTAGTTACAGTCTCCACTTAAATATTTTTTTCTTTTAACTTGACACTAAAAGTTATATACTTTATCTACTTTTCCCCATTAAACATTAAAAAAATTCATTTACAACCCCCTTAAAAAAATTAAAACTTAACCATTTAACTTTTATATTTGATTTTATTTATTTTTTTAAGAAAAATTAAATTAATTGGGTGGATGGCTCAACCCTTCAAACCATTCAACTCAAACTTTTTTTTTGTCTTTTTCCCAAAAAGTTTTTGTCTTTCTCTCAAAAAGTTTTTTGTCTTTTCTAAAAATTCAAAAAATTTACTATTTAAACTTAAAAATCCCAACTCAAACTACTCCACCGTCTGGGTCTATCTTAATCAACGTAAAATAACAGTCATATATAAGCACATGTCTTTGTCTATACTTACCATCTTTTTCATTTGCCAGTTTTGCAATGACGGCCTGGTGCAAGCTCAAGTTTATATCCTTTTCTAGTAAGAAACTTATGTCGATGTTATCTGTCCCATCTTTATCTTTCTTTTTTTTTTTTCTTTTTTTTACACACAAGTTAAAAAAAAAAAAAAAAAAAAAAAGAACACACAAAATCCCACTAACAGCTACGGAGAGTACTAAGGGATTCTAACGGCTTATAAGTATCACGAGTTCTCTTCCAGTCAATAATTCTCTGAAAATTGTAACTTAACGAGTCCATTAAGAGTCACATGCTCTATATTTGATCTTTTGAAAGAAAATTTGCGTTTTTGATAATTGAAGAAGAATATATGCTTTTCGTCGGTATATCTTTTGTCCATCACACTTTTTTTTTTGGTCCTGTTCACCAACTTTCGGGAAACACGTTTGCATGTGACAGACAAACTTAACTAGCACATGCCCCATTTGATATCTTATATATATCTTTCCTCTTTTTCTTTTTTGCTAGCTAGTGATGAGCACGCGCTCGTATGTGCTTTTGGGAAAAAAAAAAATAACAAATTAAATGAAAAATTAATTATGAGGAATTATAAGAAACAATAATTGAAAGGGTTATAGGAAATAAATATTTAGATTAAGATATGTTTGAGAAAATTAATTTTAATTGGGACAAAAAACTAAAGAAAGCAAAAAAAAAAAAAAAAGTAGAGAGAGAGAGAGACAAAAAGATGGCCGAAAAAACTGCCACCAAAATTAAACAAATAAATTAATAGATTTCAAACCAAAAGGAAAAAAAAAAAATGGACCAAAAGATTAGATATAAAAATTTACAAAAATAAAAAATAAAAGAAAAAAAATAAAAGAAAAGAGAATGGCCCTATGTTGCTAGGGGATGGCTTTCCTAATATAGGGATAGAGATAAAGATAATGATAAAAATACAAATACAAATTTTACATTACAAAGATAAATATAAAGATTTGATAATTTTCTTGATGCTATTTATATCGTATAAACAAGAATTTTCATTTATAAAAATTTACCTTGTGTCTTGAAATTTTGCTATTTTCATATCATTAGATTACGACTAATCTATACCATTTCTTAGTCAAAACTTCATTTTGACAAAATATATATATATATATCTCCAAAATACCCTTCAAAAGAAAAACTACAGTAAGTAAGCAGTAAATACCTTTTTATACTCTTAATTTTGCTTTTATTTAGATAGTATATTGTGCATTTTGAAGTTCTTTATTTAATGTCATTATAATATACTTAACACATATATCTTTATTTTTTTTTTCTCGGTCAATACTTATTTTAATATCAAAATTAACATAAATATACTCAAAATTAAACTTAGAAAATGATTTAAGAAATTTAAAATAAGATATTTTTAACATCTTAAGGTCCAAATAAAGAGTTAACCAAGAAAATATATATAGATTTAATACTAAAAAAATAGAATAGTGTGAAGTACATTATTTTTAAATGTAGGGTATCCTTTTAGAGAGTAAAAACCAAACTTATAATATAAAAGGTAAACAATCTAAATTTTACTCTATAAGGATACTTTTGGGTATGTTTAGATCAAAATTTAAGTGTTGGGATAATTAAAATCTAAAGGTATAAAAATATAAAACTTCAAAATACAAGGTATATATGCTTTTTAAATGAGAGTAAAATAGAGGGTATAAAAATATAAATAACACAAAATTAACAAGAACAACGTCATTTTTCGCCTGCGGTTGGACCCTAATTACTACATCAGTATTCTGTCCTAGTTTCCTCTAGGGGATTAAATTATTATCTAGGGGATTTTGTTCAAAAATGGTAAATAAAAGTATACATTTCCAAACTTATTGGGACATCATTTTGATGAAAATGTAATATCTTCTAATTTCACGTACTCTATTCAACAATAACAAGAATAAAAGGGTTAGAATTAGCTACAAACCAATTTTGTAACATAATGTTAAAATTTTACAGCTCAGAGAATTGACTACAAATTTTTTGTTTACAGCTAAGTTATGGTTGACACTAAATGTCTCTAAGTACGAGTAATTCTTGCCATCCACATGTCATTCTAGATCAAGATTGAACAATAAGGCTAGAATGAAATTGTGATTGGAATCAACTGCAACTCCTCAGAGTCAACATAATAGTTTCAAATTGATTGCTCCTCAGAATATTCCGAAATTCTGTGAAAACCCTTAATCCCACGAATTATGAGAGATTATGATGAAATTTCATCCCCTTTAATTACTCAATGTGGATGCGATTATCAATAGAAAGTCAACCATCAATCAAAAATTAAGACAATATGTACATTTAAGCGAGTTGACTAGAACTCTGCATTTCTATAAAAAGTTAGCATATGAGCTGATGAAACACCCAAAAACACATAGCAACACACCCAAAAAAAAAACAAAAAGCCGGGTCTCTCTAGTGCTCCCCTAGGGTTCCTATGAGAGGTTTTCCTCGCCATTAGTGTGAATCTCTGTGGTCCAGTCTCGGGTGCCTGGTTGGTTTTTACTCTCTCTTTAACGGAGGAAGAGGATGAGGTGATTGGAGTGAATGATGAGATTGTGACACGGGCTAGGAGTGGCTTTCGCTTTTGTCTTCTTGGTAAACTGATTACGCGAAGATCTTTTCATAAAGGATCTTTTCGGAATATGCTGACCAACAAACGGAACGTTCAAAAGGTTGATGGGAAGGGTTTGGAGATTTCTGAGATCTCTAATGATGTATTCTTATTCTCTTTTCCTAATGTTCTTCAATAGCCAAGAGCCTATAAACGCTGTGTCTCCAGATCATAGATCCGAGCCCAATCTTCATAGGACAACAAACCCTGATAAAGTCTGATATAGTTCTTCCTGAACCTGGGAAAGCCTCCTCGGGATAGAGCCAAACTTTTTTGAGCTACATTCTTTGAGTCTTGCAGCACATCTCTCCAGCCCAAACTTGATAGACTCAACAGTCCGATCTTTCTTGAACATTAGCACCCTCCTCTCTTCTAGTATTCCGGGTAAAGATTGGGCCAGCAAAACCCAAATCCACAAGATCACACTCATCAACTACTGTTCGAAAGTCCGACAGAGAGGCTAGAGTTGTATCATTCTCTCCTTTCTTCTCAGAAAAACAAAGAATCTCATTAAAATTCCCCGCACAAATCCAAGGGAGGAAGGACATAGAATTAAGCCGACGGATCAGGTCCCAAGTGTTTTTCCTATCCGACCTATTGGGTTGCCCATAAATATCTGAAATTCTCCAGGCCAATCCTCCCCTGTCCACGACATCCGCGTCAATATGCCCAGGCGAGAAATTCCGAATTGATATCTCAAAGCAACAAAAAAAACCATTATTGGCAAAGCCAATACGCCTAATAATAGAACGAGCTCGCCTACCTGCTTACTTTGTTTCCAAAATAAAAACCAAATCTGGGGAAACTTTCCGGATCAATTTCTGGGCCCTCTTGAAAGCTCGGGGATTCCCCAGTCCCTGAGCATTCAACATGGTAGAGTCATTGGGCTCGGCAGGGCTGGGAGCCAGCCTCCGCCACACCGCCATCCAATTTGTATGAAATTCATTAAAAACTCTACAGACTTTAACATCTGCACCAACCTCTCCTTGATCTTTTTCGCTCTTTCGCTTGGATGGGACTCCCGAGTCTTGAAAAGAGCCAGTAACTGAAGCCTTTTTGGATATCGCCAGACGCTTCCAATTAAATCGCTTCCCCAAGCCACCGCTGACAACCTCAGAAGGGCTAAAGGGAGGCTCTCAGAGTCCACTAGAGAAATGGGCTTGGCTAGGAGGCCTAATTTCTCATTAAGAGTTTCTAGAGGCCCAACTTTTTTGCAACCCATCGAATTAACCACTAAATTGTGCGAAACTCCACCTCATCCCCATTTGAAAAATCGGCGATAATGGCACGCGAGTCTTCCGGGGGAGAGATTGCTGGAGGGCTCCTAATACCAGCACCTGAAATTTTCTCTAGAATTGAAACTTCTGTGATCGTCTCTGACAAAACCGGGTCCAAATAAGACTCCAAGCTCCGATCAACACCCACCAGCGTCGAAGTCCTATCCTGGCCAGGACAGCCATCAATCTCTCTCTCAAGGGCAGCCGCATTGTCTGGACATGCCACTCAGGGGCCAAACTAACATTTCCCCTACCACAACCTCTTGAGACCTCAGACACTCGAAGAATAGGACCATACGGATAGTCTCCGCTCTCCATGATCTTCAATGCCTCCGGTAAAGGACATTGACGAATCCCATTACCAATTCGACTACAAGCATAGCAGAAATCTGGGACTCGCTCATACTGCAGATTCCCCCAAACAATAGGACCACGATCACCAAGTCGAACTTTAACAATCCGTCTAAGGGGTTTGTAATATCGACGAGCACACGAACTCTCATAAAACTTTCCGGACAACGCCCATCTTTATTCTTTATAACAGGAACAAGATTCCCGGTAGTGTCCCCAATTCGTACACCAATCGAATCACACATGGCATCGACTGGGAGATTGTGGACGCGGACCCACATCTGTGTATAAGCAAACTCACCCAAATCAGGGTTGCTTGACTCGCTCAGCACCTTTAGAACCAAAAGTGCTTTGTCAAAAGTCCAAGCCATCAGGTCCAGGTGCCTTATCACCCCCCATGCTAAAGAGAGCTCTTCTTATGTCCTCTGCCGAAAAGGGATATAATCCACTGTGAAATAACCGGAAGAACAAAATCAGTGATTCGTGATATATCGGCTTGGGACGGCTGACTAGATGAGAAGATATTGGAGAAATATCTCTCAATAATGCCACAAAAATCTTCATCTTCAGATTGCCACACCCTAGCTTCATCTTCAAGACCCTTAATTTCATTCTTGCCCTGCCGTTGTGAAGCTTTCGAATGAAAAAACTTGGGAGTTTTGATCTCCCGCAAGTGGCCAATCCGCACGCGCCCGCACGCCTTTTTTTTTTTTGTTCAAAAGAATTGGGGGATTGTTGGTAGGGACGTAGTTGGGGCTTGTCTTAGTATCCTTAACGGGGAAACTCGATTGAGAGCTGGAATAATACCAATGTTTGTCTCATTGCAAAGGTTAAGAATCCCAAAAGAGTGTCTAACCTCCGGCCTATTAGCTTGTGTAATGTGATATACAAAATTGTCACCAAATCACTAGCTGATAGACTTAAGACAGTTTTAGATGAGGTGATTTCGCCTTCCCAAAGTGCATTTGTTCCGGGGAGATCAATTACTGATAACGTGATAATAGCCTTTGAGAGGATGCACTCAATCAAGAGGAAAAACAATGGGGCCACTGGATGGCTTTCTCTTAAGTTGGATATGAGCAAAGCTTTCGATAGAGTTGAATGGTGTTTCCTTGACACGATGATGTTAAAGCAAGTTTGTCCGCTACGTTATTACGTTCCCTGCAAATATGAAAAACCCTATATGAAATTTTGCAAATGTAATTCAGAGTAGCATCCCAGCGAGCCAAGAATCTCCACGGAATAGCCCGTTTACGTGAATTGAAAAGTTCAACCATATATGTAGAATCACATTCGAACCAAAGGAAGTCCCAATTATGTCTACGAGCATAATCAATGGCCGTAATCACTCCCATCAACTCAGCTTCAAAAGCATATACGATACCCAGTGGATTAGCGAAACAACCTTTGCAGAAGCCCCGATAAGTTCTGAAAATATCTCCGCATCCTGCCCGACAGGGGGCACCAGTAGCCGTTCCATCATTATTAATTTTAATCCAACCCGAATAAGGTGGTTGCCATTGAATTTTAAACCAATACGCACTTGATTTATACCTTTATATATCTTTCTTCTTTTCTATTTTATATGGCACTTTTCTTGATGCTATTTCATATAAAGAGCATCTCTAATAAATTTTCAAATTATTTTGTCAATGACAAATTTTAGAGTTTGAATGAAAAAATTGTTATATGATGAAATGCTATTTTCGATGTCAAATTTGTCATATATTATATTTTGTGACAAATTTATCACTAGATATAGTCATTGTGAATTTAATACATTGATTCCTATTGAATTTTGTTACCTTTTTATGTTATTTATTACCAACATTTTTATTTGTAATTTATTTAAATACTAAAAGTTTTTTTTTTTTTAGTTTTAAAGCATAATATTGAGGACAAAACGTAGAAATAGAATTACAAATAGTATTATGCATTGGAAAAAGTAAGACAATGTTATTTTTCACACATTTTGTTAATAAATATAAATAAATATAACATTAATATGGACAAAAACATTAAAGATGGTCTAAATGGCATTTTCATTAATCTTGAAAAGAAAAATAAAAGCAATATATATATATATATATATATATCAACGAGTATTCATTCATTTAACTAAAATGAATTAAGTTGTTATCCAGTTAAAATTAATGATACTGACTGATTGAAACTCAAGTTGTTGAACTTTTAGTGGTCAATTGACGAAAATACTTGTGTTCTTTTATTAAGAAGAGTTCCCTCAATATAAAACTTGGGCTTCTAAGGTTGGAGCGATAGACGCCGGACTTCAATCCGGCAACGAAAAATCCATTCCAGATTAAAGTTATAGGAATATTAGGATTTAATTAGAGTTTTACTACTCATTCTACACATACGCGTACGTAGTTGGTTACATTGGCTATAATAGTATAGATTAAAGTGTCGATCCCACGAGAAAGAAACATAACTTAATGGACTTAGTTAAAAATAAGAGAAATAGATCTAAAAGATGTATTTCAAAAACAAAGAAGAAATGAATTAAAGAAAATCAAAATCAAAATTAATATTAATATTAATATTAGATTAACAAGGCGTTGAGAATCACTTAATTTCTTCGTCTTTCTATTGCCAACTTGATTCATAATTACTACTTAATAGCATCTTCACATCTCAAATAAAGAACTGACAAATATGTGGTTTTGATATAACTAGACGGAATCTTAAACTTAATTGATTGAAATAAATTTAGCAAAAGAACTCATGACATACACGGCTGGAAAATTGCATTTTCATTGTTGAATAATTCGGCACATATTCATCTAAGGTAAGTTGGGATGAACTTGGGCTTCATGAAAACTAAGTGCAAGCAATTAAGCTCACTTTGGCTAGCTTTGCAGCTGGAAATTACAGACATATTTGGCAATGAGCTGCACACACTTAACGTTGTGGATAGCTAAGACCCAAAGCTACAATTCCCCCTGTGCGTTATCAGATTTTAGTGGTAGAACTGATTTTAGTTAAGAGTTGTGCTCATTGTATTGCGGGATCGTTGTATTAACTTGTCTGGTTTTTGTTATTTTTGTTATTTTATAAGTATGAATGATATTTCCCTTAAAACAAAAAACAAAAAACAAAACAAAACTACAATTCATCTGTGGAGAACTTTTCCCAAATCAGTCGTTATCAAGGAGTAAATTACCTCACAAGTGACTGATCCGAGAAAGACTGTTTTTTTGTAACTCAACTTATACTCTCACACATCATGGACTTTTTCTCGCATGGTTGATTGCTTGGTGGGCTTCTTGAAAACTTTGGGCCATTTTGAATATCTTTTTGGATTTTCCCCCTTATAGCATATAGTTTATTGTATAGATATTTTTAAAATTTATAGCAGGTTTTTCAAAAAATGATAAATTATAATATATTTTTATTTCTCTCTTTAAAATAAGTTATGTGTTTTTAATTGTACCTCTCTCTCTCTCACTGTCTCTCTTTCTAGAAAATGGCACGCCGTCAGCACTCCGGTGGGATCGCGATGAGAACAACGTTAAGCCTCATCTTCTATTCACAAAACGCCAAAAAAAATGTAAAGTGTATTTTTATGCACTCATCAATAAGTTTGTGTATATATTATTCTTTTTTAAAATGTAAAGAAAATTAATATTGATTAAAACTAATTAATGTAGGATATTTACATATATAGGTCGTGGTTTTCTAGTTAATTGAGACTAAGCAATTGAAGTAAAACACATTAGGAGAGAGAAAGATGCAATTGGACAAATTTATAACATTGAAAAAGACTAAATATTGACTAGTTTTTAATTGATGGGTGTACGACACCGATTTATTGGGTAATTCTTCTAATTCTAATATTACGAACTACATAATTAAGTAAACTTATTAAATTTTTAGTTGGCATAAAATTTCTTTTGATATTGAAAGATTTTCTCTTATCCCACTAGTATACTGGATTTATAAGCAAGGAAGAAATTCCATATTTGGTGACTTGTCCAACACGTGTGTAGTCATCATCCTCTTTGTAAAGCAAATCCATAACTCTTGCAAAATTAAGCACATGCATAAGTACATTTGTTGGTGCAGAAGTTGGTCTGAGGAACTCTCCGTTTATAGAGAGAGAGGAGGAAAGAAGAGGGGTATTTTTATTATTATATATGATCAAAAATAAAATTATGTTATTTATTACAATATTTAAAATTTTAAGTTATAATGTACTATTATTTTCTTAAAAATGCTATTTTTGCTTCTTCTTCTTTTTCCCATGTAATGCGTTATATACAGCACATGAAAGCACCAAATGTAAATGACGATTTATGGTACATAATGAGATGAAATAGTAGTTTTCAACCACTCACATATCATTTATATTAGCTATAGCTTGACCAGGAACGGATAACTTTATTTTTTTTCAATTTATCGTGGTTGCTATTTTTTACTTTATGTACTAAATTTTTTTTTTTCCATACTATTTTTCATCATTATTAAAAATTGTATTTTCTAAAAAATTTTAGACATAATACAAAACTAGTGGTATTACGATAACCGATTCTATTATTTGTTTCAATGACGAATCAAAAGATAAGAAAAAAATTTAAAATCAAAATTCATCTGCAAAAAGAAGTTACGTTACATAAATGTCATGTTAGACTTTTCTTTTTAATTTGTTACGTTAGAAGGATGAAGAAGTACCATAGATAACCCATGTGTCCACATATACATATATATGTATATATACACACGTGTTCAATTGGGTGACATTTACGTATTAGATCGTGCTATGTAGATATACCCCATTATTGTGTGTGGCTCATGTTTTATAGTACAACATATATATAGGTGAGGTAGCTTTCATATACATGTTCAATTGAGTGACATTTGCATATTAGATCGTGCTATATTGAAATACCACATTATTGTGTGTGGCTACATGTTTTATCGTACAACATATATATAGGTGAGGTAGCTTTCATATACGTGTTCAATTGGGTGACATTTGCGTATTAGATCGTGCTATGTTGAAATACCACATTATTGTGTGTGGCTACATGTTTAATCGTACAATATATGAATAGGTGAGGTAGCGTTCATATACGTGTTCAATTGGGTGACATTTGCAAATTAGATCGTGCTGTATTGATATACCACATTATTGTGTGTGGCTCATGTTTTATGATACAACATATATATAGGTGAGGTAACTTTCATATACATGTTCAATTGTCTTATAGTACAACATATATATAGGGGAGGTACCTTTCATGACAATCAAAGTTGTAGCCTACCATAAAAATTTTGTGTACCTCCCAATAAAAATTTTATTCATACACGCGTCAATTTTTTTGTTTTATACAAAACTTAGCAAGAGAATGTTAAGGGTTTAAAAATTACCCAACTCCCACATTGTAAGGATGTCAAGTTGTTACCTACCACATTGTAAAAGCACAACATAAACATATAAGGATATTGAGATACTTTATTAAACAAATTGAACTTTTAATATGGAAGTCAAATCCTTTATAAGTCTCAAATTTCTCTTCTTCTCCCTATTGTTCACATGATATCATAGCCCACAAAACTCAAACGATCGGATTGATCCATCCAATACAAGATTGATGACTCCAAAGAAACCACCATTTTGCGGCATGTGTTAAAGATAAAGAGAAATCTAAATCCTGGCCCACATCATAAAAACACCAAAACAATAATAGACGGGAACTTTAGAGAAGTGCCACAAAATCATATCTTCAATTGATTCTTGCCAATGGACAATTTATATATATATATATATATATATATATCTATGAATATACTTTGGATTAGGAAAACCATGTAATTTAATACAACATAATCATGGGCTTTGGCATGATCAAATAAATAAATGCGAAACGTGGAAAAAAAATCAATTTATATAATTAATCAAGCTAAATATATCATGCAAAAATTGTTTAAAATTACATAATTTTTTTTATAAAAATGTGTGATCATGATGAGGTTATTTATCCATTTATTTATTGGTTTTGATTAAGAAACGCACGAGCCTGTTAGATAGTTACATGTCACCCTTATGATCATTTGGTGGAAAGTTAAAAAAATAAATATAAATAAATATATTTATTGAATACAAAAATTGAAATAAAAAATTATTCATTAAAAAAAACTCGAAGTCTTTTAAGGTGTCAACATACCTTAAAGGAAACATAAGAGTTCTTTCATGATATGATTGATTTGGCTTTAATCTTAATCAAATTGAAAAACGTATAGGCTAGTGACTTGTCATCAATTTGTGTGTGTTTTTCTTTCTTCATGTGTCTTAAGTGAGTTTCACATTATAATGTTGTAATGTGAGAATATTTGTTATGATAGAAACCGAAGAATTAGTACTCAAGACTTCCTTAAACCAATGATAATTTTGTCAAAGAGAATAGGCTAGAACAGAGTAAGCCTTCAGTTTTGAAGGACACAGATTCAATCCTTATTTTTTATCGAAAGACTTCTTTAATTAGGTTAATTTGTCCACCACCAAAACAAAACAAAAAAATAAAATAAAATAAAATCTGGCTGCAAATTATTTTTGTAGCAAAATGTCAAAAATCTGTAGCTAAAGCAATTAGCTACAATGTATTTATTTGTAGTTAGGTCGGAGCTGTATGCTCAATATTCAAAGTGCCTAGCTACAAAATCTGTATTTTATATCTAAATATGATGCATTTTTTACAAAATCAACTTTTTTTTATTACAAAAGCAACTTTCGTAGCTAAACCTAATTTTTTAGGGTTATTTACATAAATATCTAAATTGAAGATTATGATTTAAAAAATATCAATTTTCCTCTTTTATTTATATGAATGCCTAAAGTGATACTTATAAGACCACATTACCCTTTCATCAAGATTTGAAACTAAACATAATAAAAATTGATTAAAAAAGGAAAGAAAAATCTCTAAAAAAATGTAAAACTAAACAAATCTTTTACAAAAGGAAAAAAGACCATTTTACTTTCTTTGTTATAAAGAAAAAAGGACCATAATTGATATTAGTTGAAAAACAATCATTATAATAAATAATTAGTCATTAAGATAAAATTCACAATAAATATATAAATAATTAAATAATTATTGCAAAGAAATATGAAACACTTTAAAGCCTAAATATATATATATATATATATATATATCATAATGATATAGTAATTATCATAAAGAAAAAGACATCAGTAATACCATAAAAAAAAAAAAAAAAAAAAAAAAAAAAAGCGTAACACATTTAAAAATACATCATATTGATATGGTAATTATCATAAGAAATAAACAATTCCATCACACATTTAACTTTAGAAACTAAATATTAAAATAATACCAATAATAATAAATAAATAATTAACACTACTACAGAATAGAGATTCAATGACAGTTAAAAACCGTCGTGATAATATTTAAACGACGGTTTTCTAACTATCGTAGAATCCACAGTCGTGGTATATATTTGGATTCCACGACGGTTCGAAAAACCGTTGTGGTAGCTCCGCTACCACGACGGTCGAGTAACCGTCGTGGTAGGTAACAACGAAAAAAAAAATTTACGAATTCTCACTAAATCAATACTTTTTTTCCGGAACACATTTAAATCACAAAATCAACACTTTTTTTTGGAAATTTCCCAAATCCCTGCCTTATCCAACCAATTTAATTCAATCTAAAATACAACCACAATGAACAATCACCGAAAATGTAGGGGACGGATTTTGGCCATTTCGGACGGAATATTCCGAACTCAACAATCTACAAAATCAACATTTGGACGGAACATTTTATCAACAACCACAATCAATAAAATCAACATTTTTGGACGAAAATTCCCAAATCCATGCATTACCCAAGCAATATACATTACAACTTACCGGCTTGTCGAGCGACGGTATGGTTAGAGTGCGGCGAGAGAGAGAGGGAAGCCGCGTGAGTTCCTTGGTGGACCCGTCGGAGAATGGAGGAGGGCCGCGTGAGTGGTGGAGGAGGCCATCGGAGAATGGGAGCCAAGAGAAAAATATGAGAGGTGAGATAGAGAGAGGAGGTGTGGTGTGATAGAGTGAGTTTTTGGAGATTTTAAGTAGGGAGGAGCGGTGTGAGAGAGAAATAGAGGAAATAAATGGGTGGCTTTGGATATGGAGTTAGAGAGTGAAAAAGTGAAAAAATGCTCGGAATGTAATGGGGTGGGAAAAATGATATTTTTTGGGTTTTAATACACGATTCAAAAAATTGAATTGAATTTAAAAATTTTCAAAATTCCCGCCTTAGTACCTACCACGACGGTTTTTTGGGAAAACCGTCGTGGTAGAGTCCAAAATTTAAAAAAAAAATTTTGAAAAAAGACCCCTTCCACGACCGTTTTTTAAAAAACCGTCGTGGAAAATACGGCAAAAACATGGAGCGGAACAGAGTTTCTGAAAACCGTCGTTGAAGCCGAAGCTTCCACGACGGTTATAAAAAAACCGTCATGGAAGAGCATGCTTCCACGACAGTTTTTAATAACCGTCGTGGAAGCTTGCAAAAAAAAAAAAAAACAAAAAAAAAAATTTAGCTTCCACGACGGTTTTATAACTATCGTGGAAGAATGGGATTCCATGACGGTTTTAAAAACTGTCGTGGAAGCAAAAAAAAATTTTTTTTTTTTTTTTTTGCAAAAATTTTTTTTTGTTTTTTTTTTTTTTTGCAAGCTTCCACGACGGTTTTCGGAAACTCTGTTTCGCTCCGTGTTTTTTGCCGCATTTTCCACGAAGGTTTTTTAAAAAACGGTCGTGGAAGTTCCGTCGTGGAATCCACATTTTGTAGTAGTGTAAATTATCATAGTAAGGTTATAATTATCATAAGGAACCTAAATCATGCTATAAAAAAAATAGGTTTCTAAGAAATCGAAGTCATACTTAATAAATATGTTTATAAAAAACCTTAATTATACTAATAAGCCATCACTATAATAAAGAACTAGTCATTAAGATAAAAATATATTAATGATGAACAAATAAGGAAAAAATATGAATCATAAAAGAAAAATAATGTTAATATAATAAAATTGCAAAATGGATACTGCAAGCGGTTTTTTTTTTTTTTTAATGGATATTTACGTAATATTTTTTAGAAAAACAGACATACACTAAAATGAGACTCTAAAATAGACTTTTTGTGTAATGATTTTTAATTTTTTAACTACAATTTTTTGTTTTTGGGAAACTAAAGACTGAATTTTTTTAACTAAAAGACACTTTTGTAGTTAAAAAAGAAAATTTTAGTTTCAGCTACAAAACTTTACATTTTGTCACTAATCTAATTCGAGATAAAATTTAACTTTGTCACTAAAACAAATTAGTGACAAATGTATAGGTTTTATAGCTAAAGGACCTTTTTATAAACAAAAAAATGCATCAATTACTATATTCCAACGAGTCAATGGAAGCACGTTATTTGTCGTTACTCATACATATATATATATATATATATATATTAGAAAAGCACATGTCTTTGTTTGTACTTAGCATCATCAATTACAATATCGGCGGAGAGTGAGGGTTTCTAATAGTTTATAATTAAGTGTTACTAGTTCTTTTATGATCAACAATTATGCAAAAGTTGTGATATAATGAAGTTCATTTTATGAGTTATCTGCTTTATTGTTTGGTCTTTTGGAAGAATATTTGCTTTTTTGGTTTATTGAAGAAGAATAGACGCTTTCCGTCAGTTTATCTTTTATCCACTACTCTTTTATCGGGAAAGACGTTTGCATGTTTGAGAGACAAACTAACAAGTACATGGAGAAAAATAAATCAATAAATAAATTGGAGAAAAATAATTTTAATAGGGATGAAAAGCGAAAGAAAAAAAAAAACTGAAGAAAACAAAGAAGAAAAAAATAAACAAAAAGATGGGCCAAAAAAAACAAAAAGCTGCCACTAAAATAAGTCAATAAATAAATTTTAAACCAAAAAACAAAGCAAAAGACAAAACAAAAAAGGACCAAATTGGAATAAAGGTTGGACTGAAAAGTTTTTTAAAAAAAAGTAACCAAAAAAAAAAAGAAACAAAAGAAAAGAAAAGAGGATGTCACCTGTTGCAAGGGGATGGCTCTGTTAATTTAGAGATACAGATAAAGATAATGATAAAAAAAAAAAAAATTTACTATAAAGATAAATATAAAGATTTGACAATTTTCTTGATGATATATCGTATAAACGAGCATTTTCATTTATAGAAGAAAAATAAGTAAACGAATATTCATTCATTTTAATAAAAAGAATTAACCGTGTATAAAACGGATTTCACAAGAACCATGCCTTTGTTTCGTCCTCGGTTGGACCCTTACCGCGTTGGTATTCTGTTAGTTTCCTCGAGGATATTAAATTATTATCTAGGGGATTTTGTTAAAAAAAAAATGGTAAATAAAAGTACACGTCTCCAAACTTATGGGAGATCATTTTATGAAAATGTAATATCTTCTATTTCACGTACTCCTATTCAATGATAACACAAATTAAAGGGTGAGAATTAGCTGCAAACTAATTTTGTAACAATATGTTGAAATTTTACATCTCAAAATATTGGCTACATACAAATTTTTGTTTATAGCTAGGTTATCGTCGACAGTAAATGTCTCTAGGTATAAGTAATTCTTACCATCCAGATGACATTCTAGATTAAGAACGAATGGTAAGGCTAGAATGAAATTGTGATTAGAATTGACTGCAACTTCTCGGAGTCAACAAAATAGTTTTCAGACAACTGCCTCCCCAAAATATTCTAAAATTCTATGAAAATCCTTAATTCCACGAATTGTGGGAGATTATGATGAAATTGGATCCCCCTAAATCGATACCGGTATGATTGCCATTAGAAAGTCAACCATCAATCAAAAATTAAGACAATATAAGCATTCAAAAGAGTTGACCAAAATGCATTTCTATAAAACGTAGGCATATGAGCTGATGAAACACCCACAAACACGTCCAAACTCTACCAAAATTCAACCAAAAAAGCTATACTTTTCCACCATTAAATTCATCTCTCTTAAGCTTTCCGAAACTCTTTTTGTACTTAGCCATCCCTCTATAAAGTGATTGCACTCATAGAGGATGTAGCCAATAAATTATAGGACGAAACTCCATAATCCTATTCTATTGTTTATTTTACATATTTTATTTAATCGTTTATTGGTAGCTCGATCCTGGGCTTGATTATATATCAAACAATGTTGAACTCGGTAATTTTCTCTTAAATGATTTAAATTTAGATTCCATCTAGATAGTCATATTTAATTTGAAATGTCTATATCAATCAGTAGATCATTATGCTTTTTTGAAGGCTGTGCTCAATCTGTCCGCTGAAGTTTGTCAGCTGTTTTCGCTTTTTGCATGTTTGTTTGCTCTTTTGAGTTTGTTTTTGTTTTTATTTTTTAAATAATTGGTATACACTTTAATCAGCATAAATCAAAATATAACATTATGCTGCATAATCTATATGCACCGTTATATTTAAGCCATAAAGATCTTTTTGAACCACTATACAACTACACCAACCAGCTGTAGCTAGGTATATAATTATGCTTATTCCAACCCTTTCACGAACTAATTCTTGTGGTTTTGCTTATGGATTTTCTTAGTTTCATTATGAACCAATTTTCTTTTGTTAGGGCTACGATATATCGTAATTTTGAGGTTTTAATTTCTTTATTTCGAATTATTATAATTACTTCATGATTGAATGTCAATCATTGTACTTGTGTTTATTGCTTTTAAATAATTGGCTACTAGACACAACCGCAAAAAAATGTCTTAGTGTAATTTTGTACACTCATGAATAGTTTGTGTATAAAATACTCTTTTTATAATGTTAATAATACTAATTGATTACAACTAATAATTAATTAACGTAGGATAGTTACAGATAGGTTAGAGTTCCTCTAGTTAATTGAGACTAAGCAATTGAAATAAAACACATTAGGTGAGACAAGGATGATTGGACAAATTAACATTGAAAAAGAGTCTAAATGACTAGTTTTTAATTGACGGGTGTACACTATAAACATGATGGTGTGAAACATCACCCGGTTTATTGAGCAATGATCTTCTAACTCTCATATCACGAACTACATAATTAACTAGAGAAACTTATTAGGTTTTTAGTCGGCATAAATTTTCTTTTGATATTTAAAGATTTTCTTATAGTACTGGATTTATAAGCAAGGCAGAAATTCCAGCTTTGGTGACTTGTCCAACACGAGTATAGCCATCATCCTCTTTGTAAAGCAAATCCATAACTCTTGCAAAATTAAGCACACGCATAAGTACATTTGTTGGCGCAGAAGTTGGTCTGAGGAACTCTTCGTTTATATCTTTCCACGCACTCTCTATTTGCTTTTTGAACACATCACTTGCCTCTTGCTCCGTCACTCCATATTCCTCTATGTAGCACTCAACACCCGATGCTACATGCTTTCTCTCTTGCTCAAACTGCAAAGCCCAAATTTAAGTACACACACACACATATATATATGAAAGATTATAGTATATAATAGTTTTTATAAGTATGTATAGTTTAAATAGCACGTTTTTTAAAACATGATATTATGATATATATATACCTATAAATCTTTGGATTTTCTAAAAAATAACAGAATTACTACTAAAGATTTTTAATTTTTAATAACAGATTTATGTGCACAATTTCATATTAGTGAGAGGGAAAAAAAAAAAAAAGGTGACAGAGAGTGGATGAAGATTGAGGGGTAATGTTGATAATTGTATGTGGTCATAAATCTGATTTTATTATTTATAACTATATTTAAAATTTTAATACTATCAAATACTATTACTTTCTTCAAAATTGCTATTTTGCTTCTTCTTCTTTTCCCCATGTAATGCGCTATATATAGCACATGAAAGCACCAAATGTATATGACCATATATGATACATAATGAGACGAAATCAGTTTGCACCATTCACACATCAATTATATTAGCTATAGCTTGACCATGAACGGGAGAATTTTTTTTTTTTTTTTTTTTCGAAAGCTCTCTTATTTCACACCAACTCCTAACTCGATTTTTTAAAATAAAATGAGAAAAAAAACATATAAACTATAAGAATAATAACACTTGGAAAGGGTATAACATCAAAAAATTTATTCATCCCCTAACTATATTGTCATACCCTTCTTACTCAGTTTTGATGCACCGAAAAATTTAGTTCTCTCAAACTATATGTTATACCTGTTTAATAACACCAGTTCTGTTACGTTACACAAATGTCACGCTAGACTTCTCGTTTTAATTTGTTACGTTAGAAGGATGGAGAAGTACCATAGATAACCCATGTGTCCTCAAATATATATATATATATACACACACACACACGACATACCTTGTGGGAAGCAATGTCATCCATGAGCCTACAAATGAGGGCTGAAGCTCCAACAATCTTTGGGTCATTGAACAGCCACTCAAAGACATCCTTTGATACCGTGTCCCCCAACCCAACTAATGATGCGGACACAAGCAAGCATAAGCCAGTAGAGGGCAACGCAACTGCCAAATACTCCTCAACGGTTGGAGTGTATCCTTGGCGTAACCATTTGGCTTCCTCAAAGTAAGCTCTAGACAAACTTTTCATCTGGGATTCGTTTTAAACACCAAAATTAATATTCTAATAAACAGCTGCAATATGTTAATCAAGTGATTGAAAATCTTTACCGCTTCCTTAACGTAGTGAACTCGGTATCTTTCTCCCTCCGTCGTCTCTGCTTCGAACTCTTCGAAGACATTAAGGATTGTCTGATAGAATAGTTGCATATATTGTGGAAGTTCATCCATGGAGTTGACATCCCACCTGCAAATTTGGTACAAGCTCATCACATTCATAAAATATATATACATATAAGGCATAGACTATAAATACGAAATATATGTCGAATTTTAACCGTTATGTCACAAACCTCTCAATTGCTTCAGTAAAGAGCTCTAGTTCTTCAAATGTACCGAATGCATCGTAGATATCATCCAAAATTGAAGACAAGGCAATGACTTTGGTTAGAATTCTTCTTCCAAGGGAATATTGCGGCTCAAAGTACATTCCCATGACCCAAAAGTATAACTCCACAATCCTATCTCTTATTGGTAGCTTGCTAGCAAAGTCCAACTCTTTCCACCACCTAATTAAACACATTAATTATATTTTAGTCAGCAATCTGAATTTATAAAGATTTTTAACGTGAATGTGCTTATATTCACGGACTAAGAATAAAGAGAATAATTCACTATCGAGTAACACAATAAATGAGGCTCTATATATATACACATCACAGAGTCTTTCCAAATCTACTTTACAATTTAATTAAAGTTAAATCTAACTCTAATTCTATAATTCAAATTATTCAAAATCCAAACTAAATAACTAACTAAATAATTACTAAAATAAATTCAAATCTAATCGAAGATAAATAAATAAATATAAGTATCTATTTCCTCCTATGGAATTAATATATCTTCAAACTCGGTCCATTATAGGTTATTGAAATGGAAATTTCTAAGGTAGGATCTGAGGAAAAAAATAATTAGCGTTTTATTTTTCAAACTTCAGATTTTTATCACAAGCTGACATTTCTGCATTTTTTTATTTTTTATTTTTATTATTTTGATGTGATTTTTACCAGATCCAACGATATAAGAAATGTATTCACTGCTAGTATATGAATCCCTACCATAGAAAGATTGAAAGAAATTAAATAAAGATACCTTGATAACTCACTAAGCTCAAGTTTATGCATGGATTGTAAGAGGTTAAAATCCAACTTGGCAAGTTCTAATAAAGCTTTGTTATGTGACGCTTCATCTTGGTAAATGGACATATAATCCCTGGCATATAACCTCTCTAGACTCTTTCGCAGAGGCCTCTTTAGGGCACAAGAAATCTGTTCTGCCAAAGGATTGCTCAGCTTGGTCACCATGGATTCAAGATGAGATGTCGTGAAAACTAAGGCTTTGTCCATTGTATCTTCTCCGTGCAATCCAAAATGCGAAGCTTCGAACAAGCCTGGCATACCTTGGACATCGTCGACCAGGCATTCCTTGAAGTTACCACTCTCGTCTGTGAATTTTTGGAATATGTCTGCTTCATGTGCAAAAATTACTAATAAAATTAAGGTAAACTGTAATATATAACATATTTTATAGGTATTTTTGAAGTTTATAACAGCTTTTAAAAAGATAATAAAGTACAACATATTTTTTGCTCATATTATTTACGTTAGTTAGCATCACTTTTTGATCAAATCACTGACAGAGTCTGTTTAAAATTAACAGAAATGACTATTGTAATAATATTTTAACATATTTAGGTCATTTAAGCTACGAAAAAAAGACTAGATACCAAAGTTACATAAACTAAAAGTTTAGAGATCAAACAAGCAACATCGGCCTTGCACATATTGAGACTTACCGCATGAAACAAAATATCCATGTTGTCGGAGTAGTCAAAAGAGAAGAGAAACATGATACAGATCGCTATCACCATGGCTAATATGAAAGTTTCCATATATTTGTTGAAGTGATTCTTCTATTTCTTTCTCAAAATGGTACGACAATCCCAACCGTTGAACTGCATCAATTAGCTTCAATTGATTCAAACCATCATTTGCAGCATCCACAAATATCTCCTTCCTCACCACTTCTTTCAATTCTTCAACTTGATGTCGTCTAAGCTCTTCTGTTCTCTGAAAAATTGTATACACATAACCGTATATACCAACATATATGTTTTTGAGAGTGGAGAGAGATAACCGATATCATGATAAGATTAAGTATCCCAATTCGGTTGGTACCCAAAACCTTAACTTATCCCGCACCAAACCCCTAACTCATCATATCAACACAAAAGAAAAATTGCAAGAGTTTAATGGAAAGAAAACCAAGACAGTACACTCCCAACGTAAAATCCTACTTAAACTAAGAAGATTAAACCAAAATTACCGTTTGAATATATATATATATATATATATTTATATTCAAAGGGTAATTAGATAGATTGGCATCTTAAACGTCCTATCTCATCTGGCACTTGACCACCCACTCAAAAATTAAAACAAGAAATGTTACCCAAAAAAAAAAAAAAGCAACAAACCAAAATGCCCAAAAAATACATGAAAAACAAAAGTTTGAAACACTCCTGTTAGAAAAAGACAAGACCAGGTAATCTACTTTCTCAATTAGAGATAAAAGTACTTTAAAAAAAAAAAAAAAAAAAAGTGTCTGACCAACTAAATCAATCTTCTGAAAGCAGAAGACAGTATTATATATAGTGTGGAAGCACTGTAATAAAATCACAAGCAGAATATTCGGTACGGGATACTATCCAGCATTATAACTTTTTATATTTTAGAAATTTATAATAATTAATTGATTTAAATACAACTTCTTATTTAAAATCTAGTAATATATAATAACTTTCTATTTTAAATCTTATCACATAATGCTAGTTGAAATATGTTATAATATAATCACCTGATTAGTATAACATATCACAAAAAAAAAAAAAAAAAGTTACAATAATATTATATATAATGAGGGTGTGAAACAGCAACTCCTCCCTCTATATGTATATGTATATATATGTAAGTATATTATATGTAACATACCAAGTCACTGACACTGTAGTTGAGGAACTGATCCCCCCAAATGCATGGGTGAAAACTTGCTATTGGTCGGACTAATGGGGGTTGAGCATTTTGGGGGAGAACTGAGACTTGAATAGACATTATAATAACTAGTAATTTTATGTGTTGTACTGATAAATCAGGCGAGTTTGGGATTTGGAATGAACTTATAATATATTGGGCCTCACTATATATACTCTAATAATCTTGTTTGGTTTTTGCAATAATTTGTGGTGCAGAATTACTGCATGAGTTGAGGCGTCACAAACATGATAGTTGACATTACTCTCACGTTTTTCATTCTCGTTTAATCACGGCCACCGATATTGCGCGTCGTTCGTTTCAATCTCAAAAGTACCACAAAATATTAATAATAAAATGGTAGTAGTTATTGATATATACCACAATATTGTTTTGGTATATACACCACAATATTGTGTGTGGCTATATGTAGATCGTAGTACAACATATATATATATATATAGGTGAGGTAGCTTTCATGACAATCGAATTTGTCATATATACCTACCATAAAATTTCGTTTATACACGCGTCAATTTTTTATTTTACCTATTAATTGCACGAGAAAAGTATACACACATGTTCTTTTAAAAGTAAAATAAAATAAAATAAAAAGAAAAAGAAAAAAATAGACACATGCATCCCTCCAATAAAAAATTAAAAAAAAAAATTCACATAGCCATGGCCACAGCGAGGTGCGGCTTCTCCGGCGGATCTTTCGTGACCACAGCCCTTCATCTCACTACTACTGCGCGAGAGTAGATCAACGATACTCTGGATCTTCATAGATCAGTTCTAGTTGGATATGATTTGTATCTGGGTTATTCACATAAATGTCTAAATTGGAGGTCATGATTAAAAAAATGTTCACTTTTTATTTTATTTACATAAATGTCTAAATTGATACTTATAAAGACCACATTATCCTTCAATTAAAAATTGAAAATAAACAAATAAAGAATTGATAGAAAAGGGAAAGAAAAAATCTCAAAAAAAAACTTCATACTAAACAAATTTTTATAAAAAGAAAAAAGATCATTTTAATTGATTTATTATAAATTAAAAAGAACTACAGGAGATATAAGTTGTATGGTAGAGTAGAAAATCTTTATAATAAATTATTGATTATTAAGAGAAAAATGAAAAGAAACCAAGCAAGTAGGAGAAGGGACTAAGTAGTGAGCAACAAATAAGAAGAAAATCTAATCTCGATTTGTGAAGTTACAAAAATACCAAGTTTTTCCTTCTAACCTTGGATGTTTAAACTCCTCCTTTCCTTCAAACGTAAACGAATGATTTAATTCACTTGTGAAACTAAAGGACCTAGTAAACTCACAACTTTACAAGAGAGACTTGGGGTTTTATTCATATTTTGGGCAATTTCTGATGGATTTTTAAAAGAATATGATTTGGGCTTTGAGGAAGTGATTAAGGTAGGATAAGGCCCAACAATAAATTTTAGATGTTTTGAGTGTTTTTCTGCACTCCTCTCTTCTTTTTTCAACGAACCCCATTGGGCCAAACACAACCCAACCGGCCTGCACCCACCCGTATGCCGCCTGCCCGCCCGCCCTTACTTGGGCGGTTTGCAGTTTCTACTCATCGAAACCCAACATGCAGAAAACCCGAACCGGCCACCCACGAAACCGCCAACCCACCCACAATGTTAAAGGTTGGTATGGGTGAGAATAACCTAATGGTTACAACTACACCATGTATTTTATGTTTATTCAATAGGCCTACCATCCATTTTGAACCTCGTCAAATATCTATCAAGACATCTAATCGTACATCAAATTCATAACATACAGGTATCAACCACTACAAAAATCGTAGTCTTTCTCGTCTGTTCTAGGCAGACGAGAAAGATATTTCTCGTCGGTTGAGTGACCGACGAGAAATCTGGGGACGTGAAAGGTCCCAGCTTTTTCTCATCGGTTATAAAGGGACAAGAAAAGGCATTCTTTCTCGTCAGTTGCCATTCCACCGACGAGGAAAGGCTTTTTGTTTTTTGTTTTTTGTTTTTTGTTTTTTGTTTTTTGTTTTTTTCCCCCCTTTTTTTTCCTTTCAGCGGCTTTTTTTTTTCCTGTTTCTTCCCTCCCCCAGCCCCTTTTTTTTTTATTTTTTTGGTTTCTCAAATTATAAATTATATTCCCATAATTCAAAAAAAAAAAAATCAGTGCCCAAAAATATTACATATTATCATATATCTAATAATATATTATATAAATCAGTGCCCAAATATTGTAATTTGCACATAAAAATAAAATAAAATAAAAAAAAACTATCTTTTGAAAAAAAACTAAAAAACTAATAATTGCTAAGTTGTTCAACTAATAAATTGCATCAATTCTCCGGCCCATTCATCCCGAACTACGTCCAAATCTTGAATTGTGTAGCTTCTTTTTTCCGTAATCTACAAGCAAACGAATTCGTAAAGGTAGATTATAACACCAATCAAATACCATAACTTAATCTCTAATATATTAGAGTCAAATTGTAACATATTATAGTGAAATTCCATAAAGCTCAAATAACCACAAATGAAATGCTTTTCTAATTACCTTCTTAAAAAACTCAAGAATAGTGCGCAATTCAATTATGTCTTTCATGTACCTTAATGTAAAGGCTGTATGGGAACCTTAATACAACAAGCAAATCATTAAGTTAATATTTGCTACGAAAAATTAACCAGAATAGGCAAATCATTTAAGTTAATAAAATAATAAATACATTAAATCAACTATCGGTATAAGAAGAATGTATTTTAAGCGGTTATAACAAAAGAACATAACACTCAAATCTTAAAATGTATCATATATATATTTGGGTCACCGTTCTCTTACAATATTGACTGATTCTAACATATTATTTACTTTTAAAAATCAGAGTTACTATTAACTTAATCATTTTCCAAAACTGATCAGTAGAATTCTTTCCCTTCCTTCCCACTTGAGCATTATAAATTGCAAACGCCCTTCAAAATAATATCAAATTTCATATCACGTCTTAAACAACTATATAACTTATCGAAATAAAATACAGTTTGTTAAAGACTTACTCTTTGACCCTTTTTTTTTTTTTTTTTTTACGTCATCGGGGATTTCGTCTCCACGTGAATCCAGAAAATAAGCAAGCTATTCATGAGGATTATTAAAATTAACTCCAATGCTATCTAATCCAACATAAAAGAAAATCTAATGTTTAAAAAACAAGAGTAATTAATATAAGTTATTAATCACGATAATTATATCATTTTTCAATCATATTGTTTTCTATTAAAAAAAAAAAAACCTATACGAATATATATTTATATTCACGTTCTTGTAATCATGGCCTTCGACCATTTTCATTCATTCTTTAAGCAACAAAAGATCTTCTTTTGGGTGAAGGTTATGCATGCTCGTCCAAGTTATTGTCAATATCTAAATCAGGAAATCCTTGTGTAACTGTTTGATGCTCAACTAGCAATTCATCGTCATCTTCAAAGGTCCTATTATGATAGTCTTTCTGCTTTGTTGCAAGTACAACTGACCACTTTGCTGGATGCTTTGGATCTTCTATGTAGTACACTCGTTTCGCTTGCGATGTCATAATAAAAGGATCATTCGTGTGACCTAGTTTGTTAAGGTCAACCAAAATGAATCCGTCTTCGTCGACTCTAACACCATTAATTGCTTTCAATCTAATCATAAAATAACACTGGCACTGTTAACTTAATATAATCGAGCACCCATTTTTCTTTTATAACTCCGTAGAATGACATATCACTGTAAATAGGATTTTTGTTGTTAGAACTTGAAAATTGCATAATCTTTGCAACTATACTTACACCACTATTCTGTGTAGTTCTATTATTGTCACGATCTGTAGTAGTGGAGCGAGTACTATTAATTAATAATATATGCTTCTTATTTATAACTGTCGTAGGGTCATATGATAACCAACGTAAATCATTAGATATGTTATTTCCTTTACGTTTCACCTCATCTTCAATCTTCAAACCACAAAAAAAAAAATAATAATAATAATAATAATTAAGTAATTAATAAAAAAAAACTACTAAACAATTATCTAATAAAATAGTTACCTATCGTAATCAGACTAGGAGGAAAAAAACTACAAAAGGATTACCTAATAAACAAAGCAAAAAAACTAAATAGCAAGCATTATCTACTAAAATAAGTTCAAAACAAAGCAAAATAACTTTTAAATTTAGAAAATAATAAAAGTCTCTGCAGTCAACATTTATATTATTGATTTTTTTTTTTTCATTTAATACAAAATCTATAGATTCAAGGTCGGCTAATAATTTCCAAGAAAAAAAAAAACTTTTAAAAAGATCGGCTAATAACCGACCAAAACAGTATCAAACTTCACACCAATCATCAAGTGGTAGCAAATATATACAATAACAAGAAATTAAGTTTAAAATTAAAAAATAAATAAATAAATCATCCCAAATAACCTGATTTTAAATAAGAGGCAGAGAAGATGAGGCAGCAGCTGTGGTGGCAGAGAGAGGAGCTGCAGCAACGGTGGCAGAGAGAGGAGCGGCGGTGGCGGCGATTGAGAGAGAGATTAACGAGGGCAAATTGGAGCTGCGTTGGGGGAGGGGCTTGCGCCAATTTTTTTTATTTTTTATTTTTAATTTCTCGTCGGTTGGTATAGAAACCCCAAAAAAAAAAAAAAATCTAAAACGTATAGAGGGTAGAATTATGAAAATTTCCTATTATATAGAATGCTCTGTACATATGGCAATACTAAATAGTATATTCTTCTTCGATGTTCAAAAAAGAGAATTATCAGATAAAATTCCAGATATTCATTCCCAGATGTTCATAAGAAATTAAGGCGGAAAAAAAATGGCAACGGACTGAAACACATATCACTATAGTAATCTTTACAAACAAACAAAGTAACATTCCTCATTTTTCTATAAACTAGTTTTTAAGTGTTTT
This sequence comes from Ficus erecta, assembly GCA_008635985.1. Classification (NCBI taxonomy): domain Eukaryota; kingdom Viridiplantae; phylum Streptophyta; class Magnoliopsida; order Rosales; family Moraceae; genus Ficus; species Ficus erecta. Next base: position 427,557 of record BKCH01000115.1, on the reverse strand, counting down.
TATTTTTTAAAAGAATTAAAATGTTAATTTTTTTTATAAAAAAAATAATAGATGTTAAATTTTTGAAAAAAATCAATATTTTTTATTAATTTATTTATTCTCATAGAGAGTTTAATATAATCAAGTAACCAATGATTAAAAAGGAACATAACAATTTGAAAAATTGTAAAAAAATAAAAATAAAAAAAAATTTGTTGAGACATTGAAAAAAAAGTTAGTTTACATAGGGACAAATTGAAAAAATCAAAAGAATATTAAATTTGTAAAACCTTTGGGGAGAAAAAATAAAAATTAAAAATAAAATAAAGAAGGAGTTAAGCAACTCAAAAAAAAAAAGTGCATCAACAAACAAAATAAACAAAATAAAGAGCCTAAATTTTCAAATAATGTAAAAAAGAGAACTCTTCTTTTATAATATAGTTATAGACATCTCATAAATCTTACATGATATATATTATTTAATTATAATGCAAGAGTATTCAGATAATCTTTTTAATGAATCCCACGTATTCCCCCTCCCCTTTCTCTCTTTCCCAAAAAAATATATATATATATATATATATATATATAAATAACAAAAAAAAAGGGTCTCTTACTCTCTCTCTCTCTCCCTCGAAAAAAAAAAAAAGAGGTTTCTCTCTCTCTCTCTCTCACGCATTCCCTCGAAAAGAGAAGCAAAACCAAAAACAAAAACAACAAAGGGCCCCATGCGTATTCCCCACCAACCCTTTTTTCTTTCCCAATGCATCCCTCCCCTCGCTCCCTCTCTCTCTCTCTCTCTCTCACAAGCCACTCACCAGAAGCAACAAATAAATAAATAAATAAAAGTGCGTTTTGGACGAAAACAATAGAATTTTCTCTCTTTTCTATATATTGTACAGATAAATGAGAACAGGTGTAACTAAAAAGAACATGATTTAACCTATACGTATACAAAAACATATATATATAGTACAGCCATCACAATATTGTACAACATGCTGCATAAAATCAAATTCTCCGAACGGCTGCTCCTAAAGTTTATAACATTTAAACATAAGAATAAGGTACCAAAAAAAAAAACAAAAACAAAAAGAACAAGAAAAAATTTGTAGAAACTGGCTATTTCTATTTTTTTTTTTTTCCATTTTTTTATTTTGTCCTTTAGTGCCAAGCAGAAGCTGAAATGAGATTCCTGTCTTTCCATCCCAAAAGCATAGCCCCATCTTTCTCAGCCAGAGTGTAATGCTCAGAGTAACACCGCAACAAGCCCCTGATGACGGAATTCACATAAGAGCTCAAAGGGTACTGCCGAAAACCCGCCATTGTCAACCTCGATTTCCACTTGCCGAACAGCTCGTGCCGCTCCACCCGCTCCTTCCCCTCGCAGGCGATGACGTTGACGATGTCCCGCGCCAGGCAGTGCTGCTCGACGTTGATGCGGTGCTTCGAGTCCCTCGGCAGCGTCACGTCGATGGACTCGAACATCGCCAGGTAGTACTCCAATGTCTCCCTGAACCGGTTGTAGAACGGCGTCGTGTTCGTGTTCGATTCCTGCTCGACGAGCGTCACCACCTTCGGCGACAGCGACTTCACCATCCGGAGCAGCCCGTCACGCGGGTTGTTCACGTCCACGCTCTCGTCCGGCGTGTGGTGGAGCTGGAGTGGGAAATTCACCGCCAGGGCCTCTCCAGGGCGGACGCCGAGCATTTCCCTCGTCACGTCGGGTGCGAAGACGGGGACCGCGTGGAACTCCACCGGGATGTTGAAGTTGCTGGATATGGTGGCTAATCTTCTCCCCACGACTTCTAGTCCGTCGCCGCGAGCGTATTGATTGACGGGGTCGTCGATGCCCGTGATCCGAACATGAGGAGGTCCATTAGGCCTTGCAGCCAGTGCTTGAAGAAGGGTTAACCATTGGGTGCCTTGAGCAATCTGGAAGTCAATTATGTGAATCCGATCTTCGTTTCGACAAGCTTCGGCTATGGCTCCGTTGGCTGCCATGTAACCAAACTTCAAATAAGGACAAATTTCATACAAGATTTGCATATAAGAAAGTAAGTCCTTGCTCTCGGGTTCTCGGCATCGGAGTGTCCTGTAAATGTTGCCTCCTGAGGCCTCCTTTCTCGCCACCATTCCTTCCACCATGTAAGCTCCAAGGCGCTGGATCGGCTCCCCGGAGATGGAGACCATGCTGCGAGCCTTCTCGATCAGCTTCTCGAACATCTCAATCTTGTTCTCGGCAAGGGCTCTCGCGCAGGCGATAAGGAGTTGCTTCAGATTGCCCGGTGGAACATCCTTCTGCTGCAAAAAGGCCTCAGCCTCGGCCTCGTCCTCGTCCTCGTCCTCGTCCTCGTCCTCATCCATCGCCTTGTGTCGCTTCTCGGTTCGTGAAACCTCGCTGGACTGCCGAGGCCTAACAGCGAGCGACGTCTGGCGCTGAATTAGGCTCGGTCCTTGGCGGCTATCCTCCCTCCACGACATCGATCTCTGAACGGAACTCTGGTCTCCGAATGAAGTCATCGACCGGGTTACTGCCTCATCATTGTCTGGGCTCATCAGCGCGGTTTCTAATTCAAGCAGAGCGTGCTGAAAGTTGTGGGCAGAACTCACATCCTGCAAGAGAGAACTCTTACCGGAGTAAAGCTGAAGCCGGTCGCAGAGACCGTCGACAGAAGGGCTCAACCGGGGGAAGTAGCTATCCGTCTCGAGCGGGGAGTTGCAATTAGAAGGACAAACTCCGGACAGATTTTCCGTAGAGCTATACGGGCCTTGGCTGTCGCTCAACGTGGTGAGCGAATCGGAATCGAAATGAGGCGACGACGGGGAGTTACCGACCTCGAATTTGAACGATCCAAGTAGCCGGTTATGTAAGGAGGTTGACACAGAGGAATGAGAGGAAGATGTGTAGGAAAGAGCTGCACCAGTGACGCCAATTCCGAATAGCTGGTGCGAGTCCATGCTATAGTATTGACATTAGCTGTGTTTCTTTTCCAAACTGATAAAATTTGACGCTGAAGATTCAAGTTGTGACTTGTTAGCCTTGGAGATGAGAAAAATAAACCTGAAATGTTAAAGCGAAGAAAGATATGAGGACTTGTATGACAAAGAGAACAACATATGAAAAATATTATTTGTTTCTTCATTTTGTTGACATGTTGTTAGAAAATTCTAAGGTAAGGTATACATTTTTTATTTTTCTTTTTCAACGGATAATAAATAATTTAATAGTTAATATATAATTTAATAATTAACAAATGAGATCAACGGTCAAAAAGACATCAATTTTGGAATGGTATGTTTCACGGGTCAATCAAAGGACTTTCCTTTTTTTTTTTTTTTTTTTTTTTTGTTGTTTCTTTGTGCTGGGAAGGTGAGGGAAAATTGTTTTTGACCTCCACTAATTTATTAACCTTCAAATGTCTATCTTAAAATTGACCCTAATTCCAAAAAAAAAAAAAAAAGAAGAAGAAGAAGAAGAAGAAGAACCCAGAGATGGAGCTATTTGCTTGGCAAAACAAGCTCTCAAACCATTAAGAAACCTCGAAATATAGGCACTAAAACTGATTTTACAAAACAGACTTTCAAACGAAATATCACAAAACAATCCAAAAACTTGAGAAATTAATCACAAGTGCCCACTAGATTTTTCCTTTCTGTTCTTCATTTAAAATCAAAATTTCCACTCAAATTAAGCCAAAATTACCAACTACCCAATTCATTTTTCTCCATTTCCCTCAACCCCAAATTAACCAAGAACCAAAAAAAATCAAAAAGAAACAAAATTTTTAATTTTCTGATAAGTGAAAAAGAAAAGAAGAAAGAACCTGAAATCTCTCTAAATCTTTCTCAGTCCCTGCCTGGTTCGTAAGAGTTCTTGAGACTTCTTCTTTGACTTTGATTCTGAGCTTTCTTCAAGTTGAATCTTTGTGTGCTTTATCCCCCTTTTTTCTTCTTCGGGATTTTCTTCGGAGTTTCCGCTTCAAATACGACGACTTTATTTCAGTTTTTCTTTCGAAAAACAGAGAGCTGACATACGAATCTATTTATAGAGAACGAGAGAAAGAGAAAGGGTTAGAGTTTGACGGTGGAGTTGTATGGGAATTAACGGTAACGGACAAACGTGTGACAAGAAGATATTTCAAAAGCTTATTTTTGTAAGAATTATTCGTTCAATCTCCTATTAATCTCTGACTTGTAATTATAGACATTATACTACTTCGAATTTTTTTACTGCAGTTACACAAACGATCTTGGGTTGGTATTCTGTCAAAACTGAGTTGAAATTATATATATTCAGACCAAATGAAACTTAATTAGGGCCTGTTTGGAGCTTAAGTCCAAACTAACATTTTCAAACTTTTTTTTTGTCTTTTTCTCAAAAAGTTTTTGTCTTTTTCCCAAAAATTTTTTTGTCTTTTCTGAAAATTCAAAAAAATTTACTATTTAAACTTAAAAATCTCATCTTGAACTTGTGCACCAAACAGGCCCTTAACATTTCTTGAGAGGTAACTATCTCTCTACAAAATTTACAACTCAATTTTTTATTTTTTTTTTTAAAAAGTCAATCTCAATTTTATTATTTGTACAGTTTTGTAACTCAAATTTTAAAAGTGTCTATAACTTTGCATATGTAAGTCTAAATGAGATTTTTTTTTAAATTGCATAAAATTTCGAGACGAACAAAACAAGCTCCACATTGATATTTTTTTTTCCCAATACATTTCAAGTTTTTATATTTTTTAACTCCAACAATTCAAAAGTCTCACCAAACGCATAATTTAAATAAAACACAAATTTTACAATCCAAACATTAGCGCCAAATGCATGCTAAGGGGCCATGCGATTTAAAAACAGTTTTTTTTGTTTTAAAACACTATTTTTGTTCTTTCAAATCAAAACAAGGTGTTTGGCTTTTTTTTTTTTTTTTAGAATAGTTTTAAAAAACAGAGTTACAAAAAATAAAAAATTCAGAAAACATCATTCTGTAGTTTTCAGTGTTTTCTATTACTATGATGCATTTAAAATCAAAAAGAAAAAACTCCACTTGGTTTGAGGGTCTAGGTCGAGAATCGGGATCGAAGTCAATTCAGGATCACGAACGAGATTCAAGATTAGGGTCTATGATGGGATATGGGGGTCGAGGTTGAAACTAAGTTTCTACACGGGGATCGAGGTCAGGGTTAGGTTTCAAGACAGGGGTCGGAATCAGGTTTTGGGACGGGGTCGAAATCTAAACCTGACTCTCGTCCAGAAATCCAACCCCGACTCTTGGTACCAAAATTCAACCCAGAGTCCTATTCTGAAACCCGACCCCAACCCCTGACTCTCATCCCGAAACCCAACTCTAACCTCGACCCCGATAAACTATAAAAGTTCAATTTAAAAAGTAATAATAATAATAATAATAATAATAATAAGCTTTTTAAAATCTCTATCCAAATATGTATATTTTGTTTTTATTTTATAAATCTATTTTTTCAAAACAATTGTCAAACACCATAAATTTTTGAGAGTATGTGAGAATTGTTTTTGTTTTCATTTTTGGAAACATAATTCTGAAAAACTAAAACTAAGAATATGGCCAAACATGCCTTAAGTTTATCTAATTTGTTTCAATATATTGATAGAAGGACATTAGTGTTACATTTTGAAAAAAAAATAATAATAATTATAACGACCATTCATACGTGCTGTATTTTATTATATTATATTTAAATATGATACACAATAAATCTAGCCTTCAAAAGAATCTTAAAAGTTAATTATAATAACTAAATATATAAAAATATTGAGACAAAGGAGGTCGTTGTTGTACAGCGGCAGTTAACGAGGGTACAGGGGGTTGACGGAACTTTGACGGCTGACCCGTCCCACTAACACCACACGTTGTACTTTCGACCTGAGTCGAACATTCATCGTATTTTTTTTTTTTTTTTTTGCTTATTTATTTATTTATTTTTGATAAAATCATTGCTGAGCTGGCCATACGCGCTGGTTTGGGGGGTGTCACACTGTGGTATTATGCAGTGATAAATGTGAATGGAACTAGTTTACAAATTAATTAATTAGTTTTTGTTTGAGAAAGTAAATATGGAGAAAACTTAAAAGAGAGGGAAATTATTTCTTTTTAGATTTTGTTTATTTTTTTCAGAAGGGGTTTTGTTTTTTATTCAATTAATACCATTAAAATTAATAATAAGCATAGTATATCAATAATTCTACACACTACTCTAATATAAGATATAAGATTTAAATATCTCATCCTGAACTTAAAAAAACAGTACTATAAGAAAGTCAAAAATTGTAATAAATAATTTTTTTTTTACAAAAATAAATCAAATAAATAATACTTTTTAAAATATTTGAAGTAAATTAATATTTTCACAAATTATTTAAAATTTATTATTTATTTAAATTATTTACTGTAGAAATGTTATTGACTTCTTTCACCTTGAGATTGAAAGAAAAAAATTTTTTTTTTTTGGGTGTTTTCAAAATTAAAAAAATGAACTGTATAAATAAATTCTGTTGGCTTTAGTCAGTTAGTTAGTTTTTTTTTTTTTTTTTTTTTTTTTTTTTTTTTTTTTTTTTTTGGCTAGTTCTGTTGGCATTAGTTTAGTTGATGAAAATAGTGGTTCAGACTCATAGTAGTATTTCGCAAATTTGACAATGCGGTTGACGCGAGGATGACTTGATAATTATGTCATGCCTCATTTTTCTTTGCCAATTTTCGCCCACTTATTTATTTAAATTAGTCCCTCTTTCTTTTATCAATATGATTACAATGCATAGTTTAACAGCAATAATTCCACACTAAGTCAATAGTTTCTAATTTTATATGAGTTCGTCCAAAAGTTAGAAATTATTTTGACATTAACCATAGTGTAATCATTTCTCAAAATAAACATACATTAGTGTAATCATTTCTCAAAATAAACATACATTTAGTACAAATTTCACTTAGAAATCTCTAATCTTTTTACTAATTTTTTCAAGTATCTTACAATATATATATAAAGAGTAATTGACACAAATAGTCCATAAACTCTTTACAAGGTGACAATTTGGTCCATGTTTTATTTATGTATTTTTGCTAAGAATATCTTGAACTCTTAAAATGTTGGTCATTATAGTCATTTCTGTCCGAAACCATTAAATTTCTAATAGAATAAGTAATTTAAAAAGGTATTTTAATAATTAATTTAATAAAAATAAAAAAAGTTCGTAAAAAACATAATTTTCTCTCTCTCCTCATTTCTCATATCAGTGAATTGGAGAGGGGGCTTTGGACTCGGTGGGGGTGGGGTGGGGGCTTCGTGGTGGATCTGCAGGAGATCGGGCTAGAGGCAACAATGAGGCTTTGTGGTGGATCTGCAGGAAATTGCAGTAGAGGCGACGGACGAGAGATCGTTCTGGTCAATTTCGTGGGTTTTGGGGATCCGGGGGAGTGGGGAATTGGGGAATCTGGGGTTAGGGTTTTGGAGGGGTAGGAATTAGAATGTGCATGAGTTTGGAGGGGAGATTCAGAAGGTGGTGGAGGGTATTTTGGACTTTTCACTACAAAATGATCACTTAAATAAAATTTCATTAAAAATTTAACAGAATTGGATAGAAATGACTAAGATTATCAATATTTAGAGAGTTTATGGTTTTTTCGGTCAAAAAATTAAAATAGGGACCAAACGTCACCTTGTAAAGAGTTCAGGGACCATTTAGGTCAATTACTCATATATATATATATATATATATAGATACACAACTACGTATGGTAAATTTTACTTGAACACCGACTTTACTCAATTTATCCACAAAATAGGGACCAAACGTCACCTTGTAAAGAGCTTATGGACCATTTAGGTCAATTACTCATATATATATATATATATATACACACAAGTACGTATGGTAAATTTTACTTGAACTCCGACTTTACTCAATTTATCCACATTCATCTCCACCAAACTGAACACAAGAAATGATGCCCAAATTTTGGCATTATCATCATACATGCAAAATCGTATGTATGTGATAATATATGCACTGATCGGATTTGTACCAAAAAATCAATGTTTTTATTGTTACATACATTCAAATATATTTTAATATTGATAATTGAACACATATTTACTAAAATACGTGATAAAAATATGACATCGAAAACATATATTAAAATAAATACATATTTAAATCGAATATCAAAATGTAATAGATGATTCAAACAAACCATATTACCCTTTAGTAGAGGTTAGTGGAGGTTCTCAAACTCAATATTGAACAGAAAGAACCAAGTCTAATTTATTTAATTTATATAAATGACAACGTTAATACATTTCTTTAAAAAAAACATTTAGATCTCTATAATTACTTGATTGTCAGAGTTTTTATTTTTTTATTTTTGGTCAATAGAAAAATAGAAGTAAAAACTATAACTTTTCAGTATGTATTTGGAAATGGTAATTTTTAAAGTGCTTTTTGAAGTAAAAATTTTTTTTAAAATTTATTACTAAGTAGTATGAATATTAAAATGAAGTTTATAATGTCAATTTTAACCTTTTATACAAGTTTTAAAATATATTCATAAGAGTTTTAAAATATATTCACATAAAAAGTGCTACTTTACTGTTTTTATATAGTCAAGTATAACTGCTCCTGAACTGATTGATAGTTGCATCATCTATGTCTATTTACACCTTCATATCAGTAGAAATGAAAATGTCAATCTACTGTTTTAATGAAGACATTCATTAAAAAAATAAAATTTTTAAAGAATTTTTTTAAAATAAAATTAAAAGATAAAAATCTAGTATAGACGGAAACCGTATTTGATCATCAACGATTCCGTCCTTAAATCGATCTATCAAGAAACGATCAAGATTTGGCACTGGACACCCTAAACAAATGCCAACAATAATGCCCCTCAAAATCATATCATATTATTAAATAAGGAAAATATTATGGTTTTGTTTGACGTTTAAGTTTAACTCCAACTAAACTGTATTTTTTCCTCTTAATTTTTGTCTTTTTCTTAAAAAATTAATAAAATTATAACAAGTTTTTGAAAAGTTAACAAATTTCAACTTAAAATTTTCATTTTCAACCAGCATCATTTTCAACCAGCAAACTAAATGCAAGCGTAGCCTTTTATTTATTTTTTGAGTTAAAAAAAAGGGTGAAAGTGTAGAAGTTGGTGACACGCGCCGGAAGGTGAGGGTGAAATGGGGGAGTGACAGAGAAGCAAAAAAGGGGCGTGTTGGAGGGATGAGAAGGGTCACGCGATGCGAACGTGAGAGATGCAGTTGGTTCAATAGAGATGACACTAATGAAACCTACGCGATGCCACATGGCGATAAGATTTCCGCGGTTCCTTTGACTACTTTGACCTCCCTTGCCCACGCGTTTTATTCCCACTTGCCATTGGATCTCCAGCTTCACAACTTTTTTTTTTTTTTTTTTTTTTAGTGACCAATTTGGATATCTCCACGTGATAAACATAATCTGAATTTCAAAATCTCAATTTTCCATCAAATTTTTTCTCTTTCATTTTTTAAAAGTTTAAACTTTAAAATTTATAACTTTCTTATTTTAAATCGAAATGATATTATTTTTATGTCAAAATGCTCATAATGACTAAACGAACAAGATAAAATCCATTTTATAAATTTTTTTCCGAACACATTTCAAATTTTTGTGTTATTTTCTATCTCACATAACTTTTCCAAAATTTTCTCTCCACACATTTCTAATCCAACCTCCAAAATACCATCCTCATATGTCCCCCCAAATGAGCCCTAAATGCATTCTGAACCTTACAATAAAGAAAAGTGTTAGAGAAATAACAAGCGTTTGGTGTACGAGTTTGAATTAATTTTTTTTTTATATTAGATTTGAGTTGAATTGTTATGCATTTGATGTATGAATTTGAATGATTGGAGCTAAAAATGTAATATATATATATATATATATATATCAAAATAAAAATTGTTTCATTCTTCTCAATATTATATACAATTAAAAAAAAAAACTTATTCCATTTGAACTTGTATGTACAAAGTTATGAACTTTTAAAGTTTAAGTTATGAAGTTGTAATAGTAAACTGTGAATAGTTGACACCGAAAAAAATGCATTTGAATGTAGTTGGAGCATCAAATGCTTGTTTAATCTTAATTTTTAAATATTAATTTATATGATATGTAAATTGTCATTCTTATATTGATAGTATCTAACTGACTATTGTAGCAACTAATTGTATCTATTTTTTTTTAATTGAAGATCGAAAATTCACCGTTAGGTGTGGAGCTACATTGGGCCAAGTGAGAGCTCCTTCCTTCCTAAAATTTTCTCATTTTAAAATTTAGTCTATAATTTTTTTTATGATTTTTCCTTTTCACTCACACTCAAAATTAATTATCTCATTTTAGCTTTCACTGAAAACTCTATTCTTTTACCTATCAGCTCATTGACTGTATACATCAAGCAATAATATTCAATCGTATTGTAAATGAAGTTATCATACAAGGTTGATTTTAGTATACGCCTCTAATAAACTAATAGATTAGTTTCGTCACTGCTCACCGTTATTCGAGTTAGTATTCAAAAATTAAAGCTATAATAATATACTTAATTAGCACTACTTTATTTTAAAATCAAATACCAAATTAATATTAGACAATACATATAACTACAAGCTACTCATCTTAATTGTATTGTTATGTTATTATCATTATTAATCTGTAGTAACTAACTGATAAGATAAAAACAAAAATAAAAAACGAAAACAAAAACGAAAAGTGTTGTGCCTATCCTTCTTTTGTTTTTGTTTTTGTTTTTTGTTTTGTTTTGTTTTGTTTTTAACAAAGTTTTGTTAGTTTTTGCTTCCAAACAGGAAAAGTAGCCCATTGATTTAACGTACCCAACAAACAACAATGATATTTTGCCTTGGTTTCGTAAAAGTTCCTAATAAACTTCTTTTTTTCAAAAAAAATGTTGAATGAAGCAACACTTATCGTTCCAGTGTTGGAATCCAGGAAGTAAAGATAAATTATTTGTCGACTACTCTTTTTATAATATCTGTAAATCATATTTTTTTTCCCCTAAAAAATTCCTTTATGTAATTCCATTTTTATGCAAAATATATATATATATATATTTTAGTAAAATGTTTAAATATGTGCGTTTTTTTTTTTTTTAATTTGTAATAGGAGATTCAAACTCTACATTTAATATTCAAGTCAAACATGAAATTATCATAGAGTTTTATATATCAAAGGCTATTAAAAATGCTATTAATCTACAACGTTTTAAGATTTAAAAAAGGTGAGATTGTATCTTGTTTAGAAAAAAGGGTAAGATTATTACGTACTCTTTCAAGACATAAATATGCTCATTTTTTTTTACTAAATAAAGAATTTTATTATCAAGCCACTAAAGGGCAAGAGACAGACACCAGCAGAGAGACGACCACAGAATAGAATATGGAATAAGCTAATCAGCCAGCCACTGAACGACTAGAGAACCACCAAATGGATATAAAGTCCACAAACCAACGGGGACAACACATAGGTAATAAGCCCACTCGAGGAAAGCCGAAGCAATCCCCTATCCCAAACATGGAGGAAAACTCCTACAAGGGTGACACGAACGCAAGATTCGCCCACCAAACAACACCCAGCCAAACAACGAATAAAACCCGATCAACAAAATACAGATCAACACAAAAACATACACGAGGGACAGAGGGGAAACCTCCGCCCTTATTACAAACAAACACAGAAAATAGACAAAAGAAAAGGAACCACTGCAACCTCCGGCTGAGCCACACCCATCAACGCCGGAGCAACCATTGGCGAGATCGGACCATTGCGGAAAGAAGGCCAGCAATAAGGAGGAAAACCGGCTATGGGTGGAGGACACACGACACCCACGATGGGCAACGTAGGCCCACGCATCGACCCAACCCCTTTGCCACCGGCCCGCGGCCCGGCTCTCGTGGTATCCACGAGCCCTCACGACGGACGCGTCCGGATCTGAGGACGATGAACGGTGACCAACTCTCCATACTCGGCTCCTAAACAACCCCGACCCACCTCTCCGACGGTACAAGCATGGTGTGGAAAACCACAACAAACACCCCTGCAAGCGATGGAGGCCGACAACCCAGGGAAAGACCAGATCACCGACCCCATATCTCAAAAACCTCAATATCTCTCAGAGCCTCCTCTCTTCTTTCCCTTTCTAAACAATTCCTCATAAATTCTTATATGAAATGTGCTCATTTCTTTGAGTGCTAAAAAAAAAAATCTTTAAAGAATTAATATCTATTCGTTTCCACAATTTTCATGATACGGAGATATGTAAGGAGAAATGTGTTGTTAACTGTATATCCGCAAAATATCTAGCGTTTTCCATACTTGTAAGAAAAATAATATATAAACATTTAAAAGTACTTTTAAAAAAAAAAAAAAACAAAAAAAACAAAAAATATTAATATTTTTAAATATAAGCTTTGGAAAATGCCAGATGACATGTACATGTTGTCTTGAATAGATCTAAATTCTATCCAAATGTGTTAGACCGTGAGTGAGAAAGAGATCAATCAAAGACTTTGAAATGATTATATGTATCTTTTTTTTTTTTTTTTTCTTTAAGGATATATATCTTGACAAAAGCAAAACAAAAAAACATTTGAAATAATAATAAAAAAAAGATTAATTCAATTATGTCTTTCTTATGATTGTAATAGACAGTCTAACGATTATTATATATTTGACTTGTTCAAATTTCTTCATTCTTAAGTTTAAAAAAAAAATTATATCCTTCACATGTTGTATTTTAATATTGATATCTTTTACAAATATTGATATCTTTGTTTAATAGTTTATATTCCTTTTTTCAATTATTTTATTCTCGTTAGTATGTATTTTCCTGATAGTTCTTTCTTGAGAGTTTTTAGATTGCTTCAACTAAGAGAAAAACAAAACAAAACAAAAAAGTGGTCGTCGGATCTATAAAAGAAAAAATTTCCTTTGAATAAGAAATAATTTAAAGCTTTTTTTTTTAAATGAAAAATACATAATTCAAAAGAAAAATGCTACCACGTGGAGGAATGATTCCTTTTGCTCTATGAAGGACTTAAACATTAACAAAATTGGAATGAAAAAAAAAAAAAAGAATAAATAAATAAAAAGAAAACCAAAAGTAATGTAGTTAACAAAAATTAAACAAGTTGCCTATCACAAAAAGGTACTAAATGAGTCATCTTTATCGCTAAATTGATATCACACAGTTCAAAAAAATTTTTTTTATGGGATTTCATTCATTAAGCAAAATATCAGTTTTTATAAATGTTCGCAAAATGGGCAAACAATCTAACACCACACACGCACTGAATACTTTATAGGACTACAAATAAAAAAAAACTAGCTAAATAATGAAATACATAATTTCTTTTTTAAGAAACATAACATAAACCGTCATTATGCAATATACCTATTGTAAAATGAATATAATTTAGAGAAAAATAAGTAGAGAATTATATTTTGAGTATCTTCTTACAATTTTATCCATTGTAATATTAAAGTTAATAATTTAAATATTATGAAATAATAAAATTATCAATTTTATTATTATGATGAATATAAATAGAAGAATATGTTAAATTTATAACATATAAATTATATATATACACACACGCGTGAAGATATTTGCACACGTGTTCTTGAATTACTTAAACCTTTTGTCATGATCAACTAATAATAGATCAATCTTTCCAAGTCCCACATACGCGGATCCCAATACCTAAGAAGTGAATCAGAATACTTTAATGAATATATATATATATATATATATATGTATGTGTATATATATATATATATATATTGGTAAGAAAGTAACTTCGAAATGATGCAACATTGGAATCATTGGTTTGATGTGATTTAAGTCCAATAATGAATGCAAGCAATGATGTGATGTTGATATAACCTTCGAGAATCCACCTTGCGTTTCAAGTTGGCAAATGCCAACCTTCTTCTTTAGCTTTTGTATATTTGTCAATTTGGATTTTGGTTTGGCTAAAAGGTGTAAACATGAAAATTTTGAGCCAAAAAAAAAAAAAAAAGTGTAATAATGAAAATTATGAAATGAAACTCTGCAAATATGACCTATCAAAAAAAAAAAAATCTGTGAATATGATGTGACAATAGTTGAAGCAATTTAATTGGCCCATATTATTATTATTGTAAATTTAAAGTTGAAACCCACCGTGCATTAATCGTGATTCTTGCTGAAAACAACCTATCAAAATTGAAAATTTTTTTTCCATAAAAGACAAAACATTTGAATCAGATATAGATATAGATTTATACTTAGACTATACATATACCGACATAAAATCAACTTATGTTAAACTACGCAATTGCCTAATCTTGTGTTTTTATAGGCGAATTTTTTTGAAAGTGTATCTAAGAACATTATTCATTACCATGTGTGTGGCTAGAGTACACTCCTTAGGGAAAAAGTATGGTCACGTTCAACAATGAAATAACATGACGAGTATATAGCAGCAATAAAAACAGTGCATTTGGCTTGGACATTTATGCAATGAATTTGCCCGAGAAGTGTACCTATCAATTATCAAAAATAAAAATAAAAAATAAAAAACCAAAACAAAACAAAAATCATGACAATCCCATCCCTATATCCTTCATTAATTTTTGACAAAAGTTGGTTAACCCCCATTTTCCTTGCCAAATTCAAGATATATAGTTACAAGTGTAGTACAATATTAAAAGCATTTATCACGTTTAGAAAAAAAAAAATTAGTAGTTCTAATTAAGGTGATATTTTACCATTAATTTTATCACTTTTTTTCACATATATATTAATATTTATATATAGAAACTGTCTCACGATAGTTAGATGAGTCTGCCAGTTATAATATTTTATTGAAAATTTAATAACTATTATTGGTTGATTTATGTGTAATTTTTTATTTAAAATCTTATAATATGATATTATTTGAAACTACTTATGCAAGTGATAAGTATCACTAGCAAATGTTATATTAAAATCAAGTACTGATTATTATAATAAATCGTATCAAAAACATTACAAGTGTCGTGTTATGAAATTATATATATGTACGCGCGCGTGTGTGCGCGCTCGTGTGTGTGTGTGTGTGAATGCACTCATTAAGTGTATGTCACTCGTTTTGTCATGGCATCATCAAGAAAAAGAAAGAATGAGGAGGAGTAACAAAAGAGCAAAGATTTGTGGGCATCCAATTTAAAAAGATAACAAGGCCTTTGTTTAAGGAAAGGTTCACATCCGCTACAAAAGAGACTAATGAAAAAGATGTATATAAGATGTCTAAATCACTAACTTTATGGTTGCATAAGTAGAAAAAGGAGCACTAATATCTTTAAAATGGACGGTAACTTCCCAGAAATATTATTTCTATGGACTATATAGTATATATAATACTTTTTCAAGTTAGATAATATTCTAAATTAATTTAATTGCCAACGAGTAATAATGATGATGAAAAATACAACCAACTTTAATCTGTGATTTATTGAAAAGAAGTACCTACATGTTAAGAAATATTATAATCATTAGAGTGGAATACAATAGATTGAAACATATAATAAATAGAAAATTAGGTAGTGAACTAAATAGAAGAACTTTTTGTTGTTTGCATAAATGGATGTTCTTTTTAACATATGTTTATTGGATTTTATGATCGTTTATCAGTGATACACTAAATTATAGTCTCTTGTTGATAAACTGGTATGCTACTAATTAACTGAAATATATAATTATTTCATATAGTTGATCACTAACTTATTATCAAGTTTATCAGTGATTGACTCCATCACTGATAGATCATTTTAAAAAATTAATTTTTTTAAATTAAAAAAATTTACTTGAGACATTTATTTAAGAAAAAATGGCTTAAATAAAGGTTATTTTCCTATAAACACCTAGCAAACATGTTTCAATATTCGCAATTATCTGCTACTATTATTAGCTCAAATATTCTTGAGA
The DNA here is from genome assembly GCA_008635985.1 of Ficus erecta. Lineage (NCBI taxonomy): Eukaryota > Viridiplantae > Streptophyta > Magnoliopsida > Rosales > Moraceae > Ficus > Ficus erecta. Next base: position 411,533 of record BKCH01000115.1, on the reverse strand, counting down.
ACCGTATATAATCTATAAATTATTATTATTATTTTCTATTTGTCATGAGCTGATATTACAACTCGCCCCCCAAAGTGATACAGCCAATTTAGTTGGTTGAATATAATAAAAATCCCGTAATTGTTTTTGATATTGAGATTCAAAATTAATCTCCATCCTTCGGGGGGGGGGGGGGGGGGGTAGAGAATCATATTATTTATTAGTAAAATGCCTTATATCAACATGTTCTTAAAATATTATACATAAATGTGTGTGTATATATATCACTCAAACGTTAAAAATGATGGAGAGAGACACCTCATCTATTACAAATAGAGTACTTGGTATGTATTATTGTATTATATGGAGAAAAGAGAGATTTCTAAAAATAAAAAAATGATTCTTCAATCTTAAAAGTTCTTGTGATCCATCTGTCTCTCGTGATATGTATGTTTATTTATTTGTGTGAATACTAAAAAAAAAAGACGATTCTCTATCCCATCGTAATCAACTTTAAAAGTCAGTCAAATTATCAATTTTAAAAGTCAGTCAAATTATTTGGTCTTGCTCTTTACCAATTTCTCATACTCCATCACCTTTTTTTTTTTTTTCTTTTTTTTTTTTACCGTTCAAAATCGTCTTTGGTCTTTGGATAAACTGATCTATTTTCAAGTAGTTCCAACAAAACTATTATCTTTATCTACACCAAAAAAAAAAAAGGGGGGGGGGGGGACATTTTTTTTTTTTTTTTTCCTTTGGACTTTTGTCAGCATGTTCCTAAATTATTAATTTGCAATTTATCCTCCAAATTTATTAAATTACTGGAATGTGTCTTGTTTTAATTTTTTTTTATTAAATTGGCTGTGATTAAAGGCCTAGTGTACCTTATATTAACGACGGAAAATCTCATGTCGAAAGAATTGGGTAGTTGTAATCACGGATTGAGTGTCTAATATTTCAGGCGGTAATGATAGTATCTTGTATTTGATTGTAGCTCACTTTTTTTAAGTAATGGGAAAGAGGATCGAAACATACCACTGAAAAACTCTCCTATGATAAAGATGAGTTGTCAAGTGCGTAGAAGAGGTAGGATGGGCAGTTGGTTATATCTAGTATGGATCATACATTGATGGTAGTTGGAGTCAGTGGCTCCCCTATAGTTCTTTCATCTGGGATCCCTTGGGAGGAGGATCAAATTGACCTTTGTGAACAACTTAATACACTATCTCCCTTCAACCCTGCAATATTATTTCCAAATCCAATTTAAATCGTAATGCAAATCTTACAAATTCAACTCCTTAATTTAACAAAATTAAACAAAGTGAAGCATATTGCCATAGTTTAAAAAGTAGGTTACTGAAATTAAAAGTTTTAATATGCAAATTGTCAAGAACAAAAAAATATTAGGACGATGATATAAAAACCCAAATTATTAAAATAAATAACTAAAATTCTCAATTTAAAAAGATAAAAATAAAAAAAGGAATTCAAGTTTTACACTTTATAATAAAATATGATAAAAAATTGATATTCGATATAACATCAACCACAAGAAAATTTTCAATTAGGCGCAATGCATTTGCTTAATTTCTCCTACTCGTAGTATTTGGAACTTGGGAAAAAGTTTATCTTCCATCACTTTCTCGATAAAAAATTTTCCAAGCCATTCTTGGTCAAACTCAACTCAAACTCTCAAATGAAAAATATAAATTTTCTCCCCCATAAAAAAAAAAAAAAAAAAACAAATTATTAATATCCTCGCATGGGAAATGCTAACGCCGGAAAGGCGAATCGAGAGAGTGCGTTCCCACTGCTAACCTTATCCTAATGTGTGGACATCCGCACGTGATTAAAAAAAAAAAAAAAACAAATTAAATCACATTTTCATCTGCTCCTTCTGCATGCCACGTCACCTAGTGGGTCATGATTGAAGTAGGGTCCTGTTAACGGATAAGACTGACGGACCAGATTGATTCATCAGAAAATCCAGTGGGTCCCACCGTGTATGTACGTCCGTCCGTCCTTTGCTGACACAAGAAGCGTTGGAAGTCAAACTTTGACAATAGCACATTTCCGTTGACCAGATTTGGGTTAGGGTTGGTTTTTATTTTATAAATATTGCAAATTCAAGACACACGAGGAGGTCGCAAGAATATATCCTGTCTTGGTGCGTCATTTGACCTAAATTTGATTGCATTAAATCCTTTAGCTCGTGGGTGTGGGGCCATTTTAAAGACATCATTGTTCTACAAGTCAATTCGGTTTACTCTAATTTTAAATTTTTTGAGTGGATTTGAATTGATTTTAGATTTATATTTCGGCCTTGAGAAGGTAATGAAATGAGTTTAGAATGGGATAATTTATTGTCAACCTGCCATATAAATGAAAAAACTCACCACACCTGTCATGTTAACCCATTTTAATTGACGGGAATGGGGTGGGTTTTCTCCATTGCGAGTACTTTGGGACACCTTCAAGTTATCTCATTTATCTGCTTTAACTATTTTTATCATATAAAAAATATAAATATAAATGTAAAACATTCATTTATAAGAGGTTAAGCATCCGTTTGGTTCACTCTCTCAAACTCAACTTTTCAACTCAAATTTTGTCTTTTTCCTCAAAAGTCTTTGTCTTTTTCCCAAAAATTTTATTGTCTTTTCTGAAAATCAACAAAATTTACTATTTCAACTTCAAAAACACAACTCAAACTAACGAACCAAACGAACCCTAAGTTAAAATAAATGTAGACCATAGTTTTCAATTTTTCATTTATCAATATATTAGAGTTTAATATCTAAAATTTAATATATTGAAAGACATCATGTATATTAGTTTTAATATGATGATAATATATAACTAAACGAGACAAGTAAATAGAGAATAGGGTCAAAAATCCTTCTACCTTTCTATGCCTCGTAACCTACTAACGAGTGAAACCCATTTAGATCGTTTCTTGAACCATTAAGGTGAGGCCTCACAGACCATTGGGTTAACGGGAAAAATTGTCATCCCTATTTCAACCTCGCCTATATAATCATTTTATTTAATATTTTTCACTATTCCATATAAATATACATGTCGACCAACAAGGTCGAATTGGGTCCTAATTCATGTGCATTGTGCCCTGCCTGGCTCATTTTTCCATTCCTACATACACTTATAGTTCTAGGGTTAGCTCAGCGATCGATTCTCTCTCTTTTTTTTTTTTTTTTTTTTTGTGAATTTAAAATAGAGAGATTCGAATACTATACCTTATCTAAAAACATGTATGAAATTACTGTTAAATTATACATGTAATCATGATAGAGGGGGTCTTAAGATTTGGGTCTCAAGTTTAAAATCTGGATTTATCTTAAATTTAAACAAATGCCTATAACCCTATACCAATCCGAAAAGAATACTTTATTGGATTTTATAAGAACTTTATCAAAATGAAACCTTTTTTTCAACATGTGAAGTGAAATCCTTTTTCTCTGCCCAAAATAATTGAAATATAAAAATATAGTGCTACTACTCTTTCTTTATTATTTGTACTATGTGTCTCATCAAATTATTTCTACTATTACTCTCTCATTTACTTACCCACCTCACTCCTATCTCATATAATAGTCACGAACCGTCTGGCTAATTTAGTGATTAATTAATATTACAATAACTTGCAAATTACTTGTGTAACACTCCAAGCAAGTAAGTAAATATCACTAACAACATCGTAATTTCTTCAATAATAATTCATTTGACAGAACTTTTGTTTTTACTGTTAGTTAATAAAAGAAGAGAAATAAAATATTGTGATTTTTCAATAAGTTTTTGGAAACAAAATATTTATGAGGTCAAAATATTTTTAGAGTTTTCTAATAAACTATTAAATATTAAAATAAAGTTTTTGATATCTAACTTAAACTTTACTTAACATAACCACTATCCTTTTCAATATAAATATGAGAGGACAACACGTCACCCCAAAGTGTTTTTAAGGTAATATTAAAACATATCAGTATTTTTTTTTTTCTTGTCACAAATTATTTTTTCAAGTATCCACGTATATGCAAACCGATATACATGCCAACATTTCCACTTGCAAAATCTTCACTTTGATAATGTTATCCATACATATAACGAAAAGACAAAGCATTACCTTAAAATAAAAATAAAAATAAAAAAATAAAAAAAAAAACCTTCTAATGTCTTCTAGTACCTTTTATCAACTTTTGAAGGTAAATTTTGATAGGTATGGCATCTTTGAGTATCATCCTCCACTTGTCACATGATGTATTTATCCACACTCATAAAAAAATAAAATAAAATAATCACCTTTTTTTGGATAATCCTAAACTACCCACTTTATAGATCATGGTAATTAAGAAGACATCAATCATCATATATATATATATATATATATATATTTGCTTGTTATCAATCAACTTATATTTATCATGTCAATAACTACTTTTAAAAAAGACAAACATCATAACTTTGTAGATATTTTATTTAGATCAAGATGGAGCACAATGTAGATAGTTTAGTGTTGATTAAAAAACAATAAAGATGTGTGAAATTCAGCTATACTATTCGAACTTTGTATGTCGTAGAGTATTTTAAAATATTGCGAGGTTGTAAAGTTTATTGTTTCACTAATGTTTTTTCTTTCTTTTTAATTATATCGTGCGTTTTGTGTTTACCAGACTATATTCATATTCGTTACGCAGAGTATTTTATTCAATCAAGATTTTCATTTTTAGTGCGAAATATATATTTCTTTTATCATTATCGCATCAACATTAATCATATTATCCTTTAACATTTTGCTTAAATTGGAACCTCTATATATATATATATATATATATATATATATATATCTACATCGACATTTTCATTATTATCGCCAAGTTCCTATTTAGCCTGACTGTACTGACCATAATTCAGGCTATTTTCATAACATATGCTTAATCAACAATAATCAGCCAGATATTCCAATGACAAAAAACCGGTAAACTTAGAGAGAGAGGAGGGGTGGGACCCACCCAATCATCTGACTCGTGTTTATGCGGAATTGGAGACTCACGATGCCTCCTAATCATGTACCTAAAAGTGGGAGCGATTTGTAGGATTATCCCTTAAAAAATAACCTGATTATAATAATTTCAGTTTTTTGACATCCAATTAGATAAGTTAGAGGATAAAAAAATCCAAATCAATATTAAAAAAAAGGTTTAAAAAAAAAACAAAAACATATCTATTTAAGAAGTTGTTTTCGCTTAGAGCAAAAAAAAAAAAAAAAAAAAAAAAAAAAGAAATTTTGTTTCCACAATTTTCTTAATTTTTAAATGACAGTTTCCAAAGTTGGAGAGACATTTTGAACCTATGTTGGGCCCAACCCAATATCAATGAGTTTTGGGCAATGTTGTGTGGATCCAATCAAAGCCCATTCCATTTTTAAGGGCATCGGCCCAAGTTAAAAGGCCCACTCGTGATTGTACTAAGCCCATATCTGGCTTTCAATCATATTATCAAAAAGAACGTTCTCTACTATAGTTGTGCGTGGGGTGATTTTCCGTTCTTGATCATACGTTACAAGTTCATGATTGATTTTAGCATAGTTTCAGGCATAATATAATGATAATTTCATACCTGATTCCGCTATAAGATGAGTCCAAATCCCCCAGACCCGAGTTTTTTTTCTAATCGAAGTAACCTTGGATGGATTTAGTAGGGTGTTAATTTGACCAAATTGGTAGCTGAGCAACTGAAAGAGAAAAACTAGGCACAACCACCAAAATGTCCATTTTCATCCAAATAATAAGGTTGCATGTCTTAATTAATAGCAAAATGGACAGGCGTGCTTGCTTTCACATCCAACAAGGGAGTTAATTAATATCACATGAAACATACATATATATATATATATATATCATGTTTTGTGACACACCAATTCACTTTAAGGTGCAAATTATTAATTTGTTGGGTTATATTAATCAAGTCACCAAAATTTTCCCTACCCCAACTTTCAATCACCAACTCTATTTAATTATTCTTCATTTTATGAAAATGCATATCAACAAACTCTCCGATAGGCATTTTATATATACACACTCTCGTTTATAAATCTTTTACATATAAATTTTAATTGAAGAAGGACATATATATTATATTTTAAATATTAAGTACAGCTTAGTTATAGTTTCTATTTTATAATGAAGGAGCAACAGAACTTCTAAGAAAATATTAAGACTAAAATATGAATAGATATTATGGAATTTGTTTTCCTCGCTGATGTTTTTTCCATTGGAACGAGACCTTTCTCAATTCGTTGGAAAAGTAGAATGTCTGGTTGTTTTCTTTGTGGCATGTTTCTCCAACCCATTGATAGGTTTATATATATATATATATATATATATATATATATATATATATATTCTTGCCTACGCCCATGTTTGTTGGGTTTTTTGGCGCCTATGTGCGTCCCTTTATTTTGGTTTGCTTGCAGTTGTAAGAACATTCTCTTTTCTTATTTTAACAAATTCGAGTGAGGAGCTTGGTAAAAGATTAGTGGTTACGGATGTGTTAACCTAGTTGAGATGTTCTTAGTTACTATGATATGCCAGTTGCTCTTATCATTTATTCAAAAATAAAATCTAAATAGAATAGGTGGTTACAACATATTTTAGCGATAATATCATAACTAACTCTACTTAAAGGTATAGAGTTCGAATGCCCCCACCCCCCAAATTCAGTAAAAAAAAATCTAAATAGCATAGTGCCTAAAGAAATCGCCAAACCTCCTTCTCCCGTCCAAACCGCACCGTCCTGCCATTTTGTGCCACATCATCAACTCATCAAACCGCGGTTTCAGAACATCCGTCCCACCATGTAGAATTGGGGAGTCCCAGTTGGATTTTCTCCAAATTGCCCCCTGCCCCACCCCTCCTACCTGCCAGATATTACTTCTTTTTCTTATTATATGTGTGTTAGGATTTTTTTAAATATGAATGACATTTGATATTTGATGATTTTTTTTTTAATTTAAAAGTTTGTAAATTAATCAAACTAAGAATACTAAGGGTATAACAACAAAATTACCTTTTAAAAATATTTCTCATTATATTTTTCATGTTTTTTTTTTTAATAAGATCTCATCAGGCCCAACCATCCGTAGACTGTCCATCGAGAAACCACCATGTTTGTTGAAAACCACCACCACCCCCCCCTCCCCCCGCCTACCATGTACAATGGATATTTCCGGTTCGAGTTTTTCCTAACTCACCATTTTACAAAACCGCACCACCCTGATCGCAAACCGCCTGTTGTACCCCTAGGACACTACTTAATAACACATGATTGGGCATTGTATAAACTCCATGTTTTGGATGCCAAAATAAAAGGAGAAACGAAAATGAGTGACATTTTTCTCTTTACAACTAGACTATCAAGAATAGACCTTTTCACTACACTCCCCAGCAATATTGGCTGGAAGAAATGCAACCAACCTTTCACTTTTTTGCATACGAATTTTATTATTTTATTATTATTTTAATAAAAAAAAGGCATGTGTTTGGGCCATAGACAACATGGCATGACAATGTAGTTGACCCTCTAATTCCTCACCACTTTTGTGTGTCGTTTGGTACAAATCTCTCTTTGCCTCGCTTGGATAATTAGGAAGTGAAGAATATTGTGATAATTGAGAGAACAACATCACATGCACCCCCCACGTGCTTCTCACATGCCCCACGGACTCGCCAGCCAATTGGGAGAAAAGGGCTTTGCTTCAATCTCATGCGACAATAAATATAAAAATGTATCTTTGCCTCTAAGCTAAATATAAACAGCCCCCAATTATCAATATATATATATATATATATATATATAACGTACCTCCTATTTGATCTGACAGTTGTAACTTTCTAATAAATTACTTGTAACAATTAATTGACTTACTTATAATTTTATATAAAAAAATTATTATCAATTATAAAAAGAAATACAATAGGATCAAATTGTTTGTTATAATAATGTACATAAGAGTTACAAATTCGACAGTCGGACAAGAGAGCATGTCTAGATATATAGTCTCCTAAACTATGAACATGAATGAAATGAATTTTATATACCATTTTATGCCCATTTTGTAACTCCAATTAGACGAGGTGACTCTTTGTTGGTGCTCCACTCCTCTTCATTAAGAGAGCTTGCCTAGATATATAGTCTCTCTCTCTCTCTCTCTCTCTCTCTCTTTATATATATATATATATATATATATAAGTTTGCACGGGCAAGAAGAACTTGTGCATGCACTTGCTTTATTTTTAACGGGCCAGAATAAAGAATTCTATGGGAGATCAAATGTTGCTTTTTGAGCAATTGGGTCAAAGATTGTCTTGCAAATAAAATAGACTAGTATTCTATCTTAACAAGTGCTGTTTGCTTTAAGTTAAAATAGACTTGCTCAATATCCATTTTGGATTAGTGGAATTTCAGCAATTTTTAGAGAAATATTTAAATAAAAAAAGTGAAGCTCAAATATTAACCCATTAATAAAAAAAAATTACACGACATTTTTTTAACTGTCATGAAATGTGCCGTCATAAAATACTTATAGTAACCCGTGGGGTTCAAATTCCCGCTAGAGGATTCCATGTGCCACGTGTTTGCCTACTCTAAACTTCATAAGGACTGTTATTTATTGAAAAAATTATAGTACTGATCCAATATGATGAAGACTTTAAACTCAGTCATGTTAAATGATGGATAAATCAATTTACATTATAAAAATAATTTATTTTTATCAGGTAAAACCTTATTTAAATTTTCGTAGAAACTTGTAATCTAATTGATTATTAAGCATATTTGTTAGTGTTGTGTCAAACATGGAATCACTTAGTTATGATTAACTTTAAGGGTCCATTTGGTGAAACGGTTTGAGTTGAAATTTTTAAGTTTAAGTCGGTTGAATTTTTAAAAACTAATTATAATTTTTGTTAACTTTTTAGAAAAAGACAAAAATTGAGATGAAAAATTTAAGTTTAAACTCATTCACCAAACGAGGCATTAAATTAATAAATGTGAAGGAACTAAAGGTATATCTAGTCTTATAACGTTGGAAAGTGACTTCTAAATCAAACATTAAACTACAAATTTCAAAAAAAAAAAAGAAAGAAAGAAAAAAAAAAACTTTTTGAAACTTTTCAGTTGTGGCTCTAGGGGACAAACTATACCGTTCTCAACACAAGTAATGGTCCTCTTTCAAATTGAGAATTTTGTTTGGCCTCACTTTTAACGTTTCAAAAATAATTAGAGAAGTTGCTTTTTTATCTTATGGAGTTGGTGAAGAAAAATGAAATAATTATTTTTTCTAGTTTCAACAACACTATTATTAATATTTCAACCAAAAAGAAAAAACGACAATATTGCTTTATTCTCAAAAAAAAAAAAAAAAAAAAACACCATTATTGGAACAACTTTTTTTGTTTTTCTCAAGTTATTTTATTATTACGTTTGTTTTGTCTATTGTTTTGTCTATCCCAAGTTCTATTATTGCGGGCTCTGCAACAATCCCAAGATGGTAAATAAAGATTTTAATTCCTGCCATTTTTGAAAAAATTATTCTTTAATATTCCCGTCAAAAACATTCTGCTATTCTTTTTCAATCCAAGTTACTGAATTAACCTCGGATGTTCCCCATATGATTAGGTTTACACATTATTAAATGACTGATTTACCCTCCCTATCTATACATTCACATTTTGTCATAATTTTCTTTCTTTTATCATTATTATTATTATTATTATTTTAAGAATTTCGTCACTACATTCCCAAATAAATACCTGGCTATTGCTATATCCATACAATTTCAATCAAAAATTTATATAAGAATGTTATCTAAATATTTATTTGGTGTTTGAGTTGAGTTTGAGATGAGATGAAATTTTTGAGTTTAAGTTAGTTGACTTTTTAAAAAGTAGTTATAAATTTGTTGACTTTTCAGAAAAAGACAAAAATTAAGTTGAAAAATTTGAGTTGAGTTTGAGTTAAACTCGATCACCAAACATGGGCGAATGGTCCGTTTGGTAAATGAGTTTGAGTTGAAAATTTTGAGTTTAAGTTGAAACTTTTAAGTTTGAGTTGAAAATTTTAAGTTTGAATTAAAAATTTTTGTTGGATTTTCAGAAAAGACAAAAACTTTTTTAGAAAAAAAATAAAAATTGAGATAAAAAAGTACATTTTAGTTTGAAATTAGATGGTTTACCAAACAAAGCACAAGTCTTATTATTTTACCTGTACTAATATTTGTATTTTAAATAAACCTCTATTAAAATCTTTTTTTTTTTCAAATACTTCCCCACTGAACTTTACACTTTAGGTTTTTTTTTTTTTTGTTATTATTATTTTTGAAAAATAGTATAAATGGGTGAGGAACAAAAATTTGAATTATATAGCATGTAAATAACTACATGGCCAGTATACATAATAAGGTATTTTTGATCCAAAGATTTTGCTTTTGTTTTTTGTTTTTTTTAATATCTGCAAAACATGCTCAAACAGTGGTGAGCCTCACCAAGACCAACTTTTTGTACTAAAGTTTAGCTCTATTATAGTTTATATAAATATATATACATATATTTTCTTGATATGTATAATCTATTCTTTTCTTTTTTTAATTGTATTCGGAAACTTGGACAGAACCAAATAGCCTTTGTATAGTAGTGGAAATAACAATTGTCCCTAGTTAAGTGACGTCTCTATTTTTCTATTAGAAAGCTTGGAATCTCAGAACAGTTTTTATTTATTTCAATAATAATATCCAATTATTAGCCAAGGCATATGACAGCTGTTTCTAATGATCTCAAGATTAGGAATCATCTATTAAAATTTAGGGCTAATTAAAGGTCAAACTAGTAGACAAGAGGGCATGGAATTTTAATGCACCTTGATGTATTTGATACACACACACACGCATATATACATATATATATATATATATATATATATAAATATTTATGTCCAAATCTTGAACAGAATGACAAGGATTGAGAGTCATTTTCATCATGGTCAGATGTGGGCTTTATTCATCATCAACTTTAAACTCCTCCTATTTTATACAATCATTTCATATACATTTATATATACACACATATATATATATATGTATGTATAAATTTTCCTTTCATATTCAGATTAGGTGTGTTTAGTTGACAGTTGCTCACTGCCAATGTCATATTTTTCATACCAATTAACCGCCAAAAATCTCAACCACTTCATCTGCTAGTACATCAATAAATAGTTTTTTTTTTTTTTAATGACTTCTTTCCCATTACAAATTAGCATTTTTTATGAATATATTCATATTCGACCAAACTGCCAGTTTTAAAAATACACCTCTTAAGTGTAAAACCAAACTGAACCCATCTTTTCTAATCCTTACCAAGCAAATTTTGTGAATTAAAAAAAAAAAAAAAAGAGCAAATTTTCTAGTAAATTTTTGCACTTTTTTTTTTGGGTTGAATCGTAGTAATGACGCTTTATAAAGGATCAATGTAAGATACCATCAGTCGTTTTCTAATCGCACTGTGTTTTGTATTTATAAGTATTGGATGATGGTCAAAATAGTTACGGAGTATTTTAATTTCTTGTTGTTAAATTCCACGTGATAAAATAACTCAAATTTCAACCATACAAATCGGTTTGAAGTTTTGAACATTATCCGAAGTTTGAAAAAAATAAAAAATAAAAAAAAACTTTTTTTATTACCAGAAATGGTTTCTTGATAATCATTCCTAGGGTCCCACGTAGCCTCCATATGCTGGACAATATCTAGGCAAACCATATGAATTGATGCCACACGCAATTTCTTTTTGCCCAAATTAGTAATAAGAAAAAATACTTGTTATTATTGTTTTCATGTACAATTGTCCATTGAAAAGCAAGTCAATTTGGACAGATGTTATCAAAACTTTAATTAATAAAATCAGCTAATTAATTTAAAAAACAAGAGTTCCCATAATATTCCTATTATCCGTAGTTAAGCAGTCAATTATCAAAACTTTCAATGTCCAAAACCAATGGAAAGAGGTCCCATTTTTATGAATTGGTTTTGCTCTAAATTCGACCATTTTATTTCTGATTTCTTCATGCACTACAACTTCAAAATACAAATATATATATATATATAAATATATATATATATAGTGTGTGGTTTCAATGATTACTCTTTTTTATAACAATGGATAGTTACAGACAAAATTATAAAAAGAAGTGCATTCTTTAATTATATTTAATGATGTAATATTTTACGTAATTTTATATAATTTGCTATTGAAGATTAAGTAACCGGCTAACGTTTTATGTAATTTTTCCTTGTTTTTTCTCCCTCCAAATTTCTCATTTCTTTTCTATTTGTTTAGCTAATTTAAAACAAAAGGAGAGGTTGAAGCAACAAAATCACGAACTCAACCTTATAAAAAGTAGAAGAAATTATGGAATTTAAAATCCCATGATCAGTGGCAACATAAATATTGCTTTCAAAAAATCAATTCTTTTGGTATAAGAATAATGAACATAATCATCATTAACAAATCCAAATTTGAAGATTTTATTTCAAGTTAAAAAAACAAATCAATATTCACCGCTCTTTTGAGATGTCAACAATTTTTTTTCTAATAATTTAGATTAGGATTGATTATTTCCTACGAATTAATAGTTATATTTAAAAAGATATGGTTTTATTTTTATTTTATCTTTAAAAGGTAATTTCATGCAAGAGTAATTCAATAATAATATAATTTGTTAAAAAAGGAGTGAAAAGAGTAAAAGGTCAACAGACCTCCTTATATAAGAAAAAAAAAATTACTTAAAAAAGCCACATCATCAAGTTAACAATAAAGTTATCCATCTAAATCTCATTTAATAAGCTCTTTAAGTTCTATGTTCATTAATTGTCATTAAATTTTTTTGATCAACTACTCATTTTGTTATAACTATCAGACTACCATCATGCAGCTAAAAACAACAATAATCATAGATGGGTAAATATTATACGAGTAAAACTAGGGGGCACCTCTGGTGTCTTACACCATATGAGGTGTCTCTCTATTTTACTTGTTATTTGATAAAAGATGGGACTCATCTTGTTAATAAAAGATAAAATAACTTTATTTTTTTCATTCACGTAATGTACTGAGGGACACCTAACTTAGCTTTATTCATATTAGATTAACCGTTAAAAACTCTTCCATATATATATATATATGATTCTTGGTGACTAATTCAGCCAACTAGGGTCTCAAATATACACCCAATATTCAATCAACCCTGAAAATAATATCTGAACCACACACATCATCGACTACATACCCAAATTCAGATAGGCACAGAAGAAAAATGCACCCAATATTATTTTTTCTCTTTTTTTCCCCCCCCTTAAAATTTTGTTTAAAAAAAAAAAAAAAAGGCGAATTCACTCAACTTTAAGAAAGGAAACAAATCCTCTCATTATGCGGAAGGTAAACTCGAACATTATAACCGGTCAATTTTTAATGGTCTGTAAATTCTTCTCATTTTAAGGGGTAATTTTACACACTCATAATAATACCAAAAACTCTACCCTCGCTCCTTTATTAAGAGGCGGTTCACTCAACTTTAAGAAAGGAAACGAATCCTCTTATTCATGCGGCAGGTGAACTCAATATTATTGTCGGTCAATCTTCGACCGTCTATATGTTCTTCTCATTTTAAGAGGTAATTTTACACACTTATACTAATATCAAAACTATACCCGAATCTCTTTTTATTAAAAAGTGCATCCAATCAGGCCGTTTGGGGGATAATTGGAGATATAATTTTAGAGATATTGTTAATTGGAGTTGAGTTGAGTTTTGAAAATATACGTTTAGTTAAAAAAAAAATTTGTACTTTAGAGTGAAAAAGTGTTAAAAATAAATTATCAATATTGATATTGTTTTGTTTAAAATATCTATGCAGGTGTTTTTTTTTTTTTTTAAACATCTCACTTCAACTTGAAATAACAATATTATGAACTTTTAAAATTTGAATTTACTATATACATCCACAAATATTTCATTGGTAACCAAAACGCCCCAAAATTGATGTTTGTAAACCAAACGGCAAAATATCGTCTTCAAACGTCCCCTAAAAAAGGAAACAAATCCTCTTATTTATGTGGCAAGTAAACTCAAACATTATTATCGTTCAATCTCCTATGGTCTACAAATTCTTATCATTTTAAGAGGTAATTTTATGCAAAACAGTAATAGCAAAAATTGAATCGAATTAAAAAAAAAAAAAAAAAAAGACCTCTATCGAATTCTTTCTAAGTTTGCTTATTTAAGCATCAGGGTGTTTCAATATTCCATCATGTTCATACCATGTTTGAAACTCCCAGCCGAAAATTGTTTTGAAAACTTTATCAAAAGTTTTTTGTAGTATTTTTTCTTGTAAAAATTTGAATTTATAATTTAAATTTATTTTTCGAACCATTATCCAAACGGAGCTTAATTCTTATTCATTTTTTAATCGGTTTTAATGTACCTTGTTCGTCCAATACGGTATGAAATTACAAAATTCTCCATTTTGACACTGTTAAACTACAAAAAAAAAAAAAACTATTACTTATAGGCCACATGGGCATTAACTCTAGATAGTGTCTTTTTCTCTAAAAATAAATCAATTTCACCATTTACATATATAAATATCTCTTTTATATTTTCAATTTCACTCAAACTTTAGAATCCATAATTTTCTTATTTAATTGAAATAAGATGATTTAAAAAAAATTATATAAAATAACAAGAATAGCAAAACAAAATCTATAATAATATTTTTTTCAAATACAATTAAAGTTTTTACATATTTTAACTTTAAATAATTCATTTTTAACTAACCTTATAATTTTAAAACTCCCTCCTCAGTTTGTGTTGCAAGCGTTTCAAATGGACCAAGGAAACCATTGTGGTAAAGAATAAAGATAGCAACAAAATGAGGGCATATTCGTCATTTCACATAAAGCAAGGGCGTTTTTGGGAACCGGAAAAGTAAAACAACAAAGAGAATTAACAGAGTAATGTTTCCCCTGATCCGGGTTTTATTGTCCAAACGGCGACTCACGGAATTTGAAAATAAATAAATAAATAAATAAATACACACACACACACACACAACACACACACACACACACACACGCACACAAACACAAACTCTGTTGTTCTTTCATTTTCTCACCACACAAACAACATTAAACAGCAAAAGCTAAGCTGTTTTCTCTATTCATTTTCTCTTTGCTTTTTAAGTCAAAAAAAAAAAAAAAAATTTTTGTTCGCAGAACTAGATCGTATTAGTGGGTTTTCTCTTACATTCGTCTCCGTTACAGAAAAGCTCTCCAAATTCCTTTCTTCGAATCCCACTCCAAAGCATAACATTGATCTCACTCCTTCATTCATACATTCATATATATATACACACACACACACACACACATATTTTTCCCTTACTATATATGTCTCACTCACGGAGAACATGTAGCTAATGCTTCACTATCTTCGATTTGCAGGTAAAATCCAAGCTTCACATTCTTCTTCTTCTTCTTCTTCTTTTGATTTTCAACTTTTTTTTTTAAATTTTCTTTTTCTTTTTCTTTTTGTTTTCATGCTCTTTCTTTTTCTTTTTCTTTTTTCCCCCTTCTTTTTTTCCTTTTCCTTTTTTTTGGTTCTTTTGGGGTTTGATCTGTTCGGTTTGCTTGAACTTCGATTTGGGTTTTTGGGAAAATATGAATAAAAATTCTAAAGTCACGTTTACTTGCATTGGGCTGCTCAGTTGTTTACGTATTTATGTTAAATCCGGTTTTTTCTCAGCAACCAAACAGAGCATTGGTAAATTTTTGGTTGACCCATTTTCAGAGAACAACTGATCGCGAGATTATTTTTAAGTACACACTGACCCTGATTTGGAGAAATAATTGTTATTATTTATATTAATTTCAATTATTTGACTTTATGGAGAAACAAACTGGGTTCTAATTTATTGTTGCTGAATTTATTTTTTTATTTATTTTTATTTTTTTTA
Source organism: Ficus erecta (assembly GCA_008635985.1). Lineage (NCBI taxonomy): Eukaryota > Viridiplantae > Streptophyta > Magnoliopsida > Rosales > Moraceae > Ficus > Ficus erecta. The sequence goes on along the minus strand of BKCH01000115.1, from coordinate 395,477 downwards.
CTTCCCACATTAATGAAGTTTTTATTTGCAGTATTGAAGGAAAAAAAAAAAACCTGATGGGCATTACCCTTTTTATTTATTTATTTAAATTTTTATAACTTTTGTTTTCTTTTCCTATTGTAGCAATTCTCAAGACTAACTCATTTCTACAATATAATTTTCTCGATGAATTCTAGATGGTTGGTTTTTTGCATATTCTGAAATTTGTCGTTCAGTTGACTTCTTTGATGGCTGTTGGCCTATGAATATCAAATATAAATTTCAAAATTTTGACCTTGTAGTTCTGAAACTTCTTGGCATGCGCTGTGTGTATATTATACATATAATATATATATATATATATATAGATGATTACATATGTGTTACACTTGCGTAAAATAGAAAAACACCTTATTCATTTGACCATGTCTTGTGAAAAGAATAATGGGTTCTTTCTTATTTGCAGTTGTTTTGATGGCTTTGGACCATTTTGAACAGTGACCGGTAAAAGAGTGTTTGAGAAGGAGATGAGGGGCGAGTCTGCCGGGCTGATCATTGGGATTTCTATTGGGGTTGTGATTGGAGTGGTGTTGGCGATATCTGGAGTTTTTTGCTTTAGGTATCATAGGAAGCGTTCCCAGATCGGGAACAGCAGTTCTAGGAGAGCAGCCACCATTCCTATCCGTGCCAATGGTGCTGACTCTTGCACCATCCTTTCTGACTCGACGATCGGGCCTGAATCGCCTGTGAAGTCCGGGCGGACTGGTGCTTCATTCTGGCCTGACGGTTTCAGGAAGAGTAATATTGTTTCGGCATCGGGAATACCCGAGTATTCTTACAAGTAATTTCCCTTTTCATTGCTCTAGTATCGGGTGTAACTCTGCGTATTGCTTGATATGAAACAAACAGTGGATTTGTTTCTGTCTTTCGTTGAATCTTTTTCATGTCTATGAATAATCTGATAAACCAATTGTTATTATAATTTTTTTTTCTTGTTTCAGTTAACCAATATGTTAGCTAATCGATTGATTTTCGATGGGATGTCTTTTCATTGTTACCGTGTTTTCTTTACAAGGATCATGCGGGCATGTGGTTTTAATGCGAGTTCTCTGTTCTTGATGTTACTTATGTAGGGATCTGCTGAAGGCAACCTACAATTTTACAACTTTGATAGGACAAGGAGCATTTGGTCCTGTATACAAAGCTCAAATGCCAACGAGTGAGACGGTTGCTGTCAAAGTGCTTGCAACCGATTCCAAGCAAGGGGAGAAAGAGTTCCAGACTGAGGTACGGGCAGTTAATTTACTAATTTGGCACTTACTCTGATTTAGCCTCACATTTGACTTGTCTCTTGTTGCATATTTGTTCCGTGAAACCGATCTGTTGTAAAGAATTTTCCGTACTACCAATTGTCTAATTACTTAGAACCGTTTTCCTTCTTTTATCTCAGGTTATGTTATTGGGGAGATTGCATCACAGGAACCTTGTGAATTTGGTTGGATATTGTGCAGAAAAAGGGCAGCATATACTTATTTACGTCTACATGAGCAAAGGCAGTTTGGCGTCTCATTTGTACAGTAAGATGGCAATGAACTTTCTGTTTTGTTATTTCCGTTCATATGTATGTATGTGTGTATGTACTGTCTGTGTGCATTAAATATAAATGCAACGATATAAAACGACATAGGATAAATTTTGCCACTTTCAGCTTTTCTAGTAAAGGTCTTTATCGAAAACCAATGCGAAAAATACTGCTTTGATACTCCATCAACCTCCTCCTCCTTCTTCTTCTTCTTTTTTTTTTTTTTTTTTTTTTTTTAATTCCGGAAAGTGTTAGTTAAGGTTCAGTTGCCTGATCAACTTTCTATGATGGTGAAATTAGCTACAATTTCATGGTCTGCACAAATTCCGTAAGAGTAGGAGTAATGTAGTTGAGATGTGTTCACAATTTCTTCTTTATGCAGGTGAAAAACATGATCCGTTGAGCTGGGATTTGAGGGTCAATATTGTTTTAGATGTAGCACGGGGTTTGGAGTATCTTCACGATGGGGTAAATGAAATCTCTTTTACAACATACAGAGAACTGCTGTGCTTACTCTGCGTATAAATTCAAGTCTGTTTTATACTTATAGTGCTTACTTGTTAATTTTATACCTTCAATCCAGGCAGTTCCTCCTGTAATACACCGGGATATCAAATCTTCTAATATTCTACTGGATCAGTCAATGAGAGCCAGGGTATGTTTGTTTCTCTAAAGTTCTTTACAAAATTCCGTTGACATTAAGTTTGATCAACTTTCTTTTCACTTATAGTAATAGAATATTCACAATTTGACTATTATTGTATGTCTAGATGGGTGTTCGTTATATATCTAATTTTATTTTGTCAAGCAGGTAGCTGACTTTGGTCTTTCGAGAGAGGAGATGGTGGACAGACATGCTGCAAACGTAAGGGGTACTTTCGGTTACCTTGATCCAGAGTACATATCTACGAGGGCTTTCACGAAGAAAAGTGACGTTTACAGCTTTGGAGTTTTGCTTTTTGAACTCATAGCTGGCAGAAATCCTCAGCAGGGACTTATGGAATATGTCGAGCTCGTAAGCATTTGGCTTCTCTCTTGCTTTCTTCATATATTTTAAAGCATCTATATGTGTGCACACATTTTGCCCTTTAAAGCAATTCGGGGTTGCTTTAGAAACTAGCATTTCCAGTATGATGATGATTATGTTTGTTGAAACAATCAGAGCTTAGCAGTTTTTGGTCTTGCTAAAATCGAAAAGAAATGTCGTGTTTTATTGGAAATTTTATGTATATTGATTTATGAATGAAATAACACGCTCTACATGACATCTATAGGCTGCAATGAACACAGAGGGCAAAGTAGGATGGGAGGAGATTGTGGATTCACGTCTGGATGGAAAATTTGATGTGAAAGAGCTCAATGAAGTGGCGGCTCTTGGATACAAATGCGTTAACCGTGTTCCAAGAAAAAGGCCTTCCATGAGGGACATCGTGCAAGTCCTGACTAGGATTCTCAAGTCGAGGCACAACAAGAAGCACCACCACAAGTCCCTATCAGCCATGACGGATGAAGTTACCATTGACATCGACCAATCGGAAACAAATTCTCAAATTCCCGATCACCGAAGAGAGGAATCTATGGAGAGCGCAGCTGACTCTGAAATTTAGACATTGTAGTGGGGTTTTCTTTTTTTTCTTATTTTTTGTTTTTCTTCACTTGTTCATTTGATTTTGCTTCTCGGTTCTTCGGTGCTTTTGCTTTTTGATACAAGTGCAGTTCGAAAAGGACATTAGAACGGCTTGCAGACCCGTTATGGCCACTGGTTTCGGCTCTGAGTGACATAGGATTCAGATCAGCAAGCTTTCTCGTTAACTTTCTGTAACATATATAGTTTTGCTACCTTCCTGTTTGCTATAGTGATAGAAACAGAGTTTGTACATTGGTTACTTCATACTCAGGAATGGAAATGAAGGAAAATTTCCCTTTTGTTCTGTAATTTTCTTCACTACAAGGTTAGAATTGTATCTGGCATTATTAGTAATTTCATACTTGATTCAACTATAAAGTGTAGAGTTTGATTCTCTCGCCCGCCCAAGTTCAAAAAGGAGGAAAAGAAAGAAAAAGGAAATAGAATTAAACCAAATGAAGAGTAATTGAAATACAAAGTGCTTATAGAAAAAAAGATAGGTTTTCTGAAACCAGGGGTGCTAGTGAGGGCTACAGTGTAGGCCCCATTGAAGTTAAAAAAAATTCTTATAGTGTAGCCCCCATTGAAGTTCAAACAAATTCTTATGTAGTTCTTATTTTGCCTTTATTAAAAATAAAAAGATTGTCATATAATCCCCATCAAAATTAGTTTTATAAAAAGAAGTTTATACTTTTATTATTTTACCTCCATTAAAATAAAAAATTCTCATATATATACTCATTAAAATTAAAAAATCTCATATAGTTCCTTTTTTCATGTTGTCAAAGAGTTTAACAATGAAAATAGATGGTGGGAAGGTTTCCCATCACACGGCTCATTGATCTTCCACGGGAACCGTATGTCCGAACAGGCCTGGAAAAACAGGTACGATCTCGCTTTCTGGAAGCCGAGTTGAACAGAAGATAGAGTTTCTCTTCTTTTCATCATATTAAAGGGTGGCTCTGTATGAGGCTCGTATTGCGGAGCAAGCGAAGAAAACATAAGGGGGGCACATGTTAGCATAGAAGGCGCGCTAACGCGCTAGTATTGTATTGCCTTTTTCAGCGCTTCTTTGAAGCCCAAACAAGCTTTCTTCGTATGCACCTTTTTTTTAGCCTCTATTAAAGAATTGCAAGGTTTCGCCACTCGGGGAGAATGAAAAATGTCAACTTGAGATATCTCAAGTGAAAAACTGACTTGCAAACTTTGACAGCTCTATGGAGATGCTGATTTAATGCATTAAATGGACCTCGATTCACCTCAAACAAGTGATATGGGAAACGCGGCGGCATAGGAACCACGGGACCTCCTACTAGTAAAGGGAAAACGGAAGTGCGCTCCTCCATTTCGCATATCCAGGCTTTTGTCTAACCTAGCCCGAATGAATTAGTTGGTCCTAGAAATGTTAGAAAAAGTGAACGAAAAGAGTAATAAGAAGTGCAAAGGACAGAGACACTTCCACCTTTCTTACTTAAGATATGAAACCGGTTTCATAGACCACGTTGGCTAGGTTGACCTTTAATCATCAAATCACGAGTTTCATTCCATTTCTGGATCCCCTCATGAGAGTATATGCATTATTTCTGGTTCACTGATAAGGAAGATAGAGTGGGGGGTGACGGTCTACAATGGGGCCCTACTGAAATAGATTTCTGACTCCGCCCTTATTACCTTGTCGAGGAGAACGAGCCCATGCATCAGCCCCCAAGCTCCAACAAGTTACGGATTATTACTCTAGCAAGTTGTGGGTGGATGTTGTTTATGCCTTAAAAAAAAAAAAAAAAAAAAGGTTCTGTTTGCGATGTAGAGGAATGTGGTTAATAAAAAACGACATGTCGTTTTAATCTCTAAAAAACGAGGGGTCGTTCCCCTGGTGAACATTTAACATGTCTATTTGTTGTACGTAGAATGACACGGAAAATGAGTGTACTATTTCTATCCAAAAACTAGACCACAAGGAGTTTCGAGTAAAAAGCTAAGATGTCGTTTTGGGTTTGTCCAAACTACGACGTTTTAGTCGCAATTGCAAGTAGCTGCCAATACAAAATCCTGCTTTTTTGTTTTTTTTTTTGGCGCTCTGTATTATCCATTTATCAATCTGCAGAGAAAAGAGAGAGTAAGCAAAATAGCAGACCAAAAGAGTCTAAGAATCTAAAGAAAAAAAAAAAAAAAAAAAAAAAACTTGAAGCAACGACAATGGCGGCCATGGCTGCTCTGCAAAGCTCCATGACCTCTCTTTCTCTCTCCTCCAATTCCTTCTTGGGTCAGCGCCTCCCAACCTCCACTCTCTCTCCTCTCCCGGTAAATCTCTCTCCTTCATTCTTCTTCTCTTATCATAATCTTCTTTAATGTTTGGTTTTTTTTTTTTCTTTTATTGAAATTTTGGTTCTTTAGTGGTTTCTTTGTAATGGGTCTTGCTCAAATTGGACTTTCTCTTTTTGGCTAATGAAATATTTCGTCCTATTCTTCCTTTTAGTTTCATTAGCTAGATGTTCAATTTTCTAAATTATCTCTATTGTTGGCCTCTTTTACTTGACAATTTTTCAAATGGGTCTTTTTTCTTTTTTGGTCGAAAAGGAAGATGAGTTGATAGTTTAATTACAAAAATTTAGTGAAATTTTAATTCTTGCTTGAGGTCAAGTATTGGGAATTTCTTAGTTGAAATTAGCCCCTTTTGGTGAGGAAATGTAGTGAAATTTACCTTCCAGTTTCATTTGCCGATGGAGTGAGGAAATGTTGATTTGATGCCCCTGTTGGTTCTGGTACAGAATTAGTTTGTTTTTTTTTTTTTTTTTTCCTTTCAATTTTTTATTCCCTTGTTACAAATCAAACACCGTAATCCTTTACTAACGAGAGCAATACTATAGAAGATAGTCTAGCAACCATGTACACGCAAAATCTATGATGGTTCACCCTCACTGTGCGAGCTACGTCCACATTTATCCGTCGTAGGTCTTCACTATGAAGAAGAAGAAGATTATTATAAATGACTTCCACTGCATTTCTATGTAATACGTATTTTATCAAAACCGACGCGGTAATGTGTGTAGCTAGAATGAATGATGATTGGATGATATCATAATGGCAATCAGTACCGCTGGTATGATGTTAGGTCTTTTCATTTTTCATGTGTTGTAATGCCTGCAGTAGATAAAGCGGGGATTGAGAGTTTTCGAAGATGAAACTTTCGTTCAGTGACTTTATTGTACCATGATTACTTGAGAATTAATCAACATTGTCTTAATCATAAAAATTCGATACTTTAGCTTTTACTGGATTTATGATTGGAGTTTATCAAGAGAATCCTTTTCTTTTCTTGTCTTCCCTGTGTTTTTGTAGTATAATTTCAGAAGAAACAGATTGTTATTTTAACAAACTGATGGTGCACCCGATATATGATATGGTGACGATCTAGCCCATTTGGTATTTAAAAATGATCGGTTTGGTGATGAACCTTTCTTGTTTCTCCTACAGGTTAAATCAACAGAGAAGCCATGTCTCATTGTTGCAAGGGTTAGTATCAAAAGTCATGTCGTATTGTAGATTTTTCTTCAATTTGATTATTAAGCCTTTTATATTTCCGTACCATCAAGCTTTTTCGTTACTGACAGTTGGACAATCTGATGTATGTCTTAAATGGAAAACAGGGTAGAAATTATCAATTATCTCATTTGTTTTATGGAATCTGGTTGCTATATTTTGTAGCTTATGAGGCCGTTCAACCATTTCATGTAAAAATACTTTGTTCTTCTTTTACAGCTTAAGCGATGGGAGCGGAAGGATTGTAAGCCAAACAGTCTTCCGGTGTTACAGAAAATGCACGTTAAGTTTGGAGATACAGTGAAAGTTATATCTGGACGTGATAAGGGGAAAATCGGAGAGATAACTAAGATCTTTCGGCATAATAGTACAGTGGTAGTCTCAGAGATAAACTTGAAGACGAAGCACATGAAGAGCAGAGAAGAGGGTGAACCGGGGCAGATTGTTAAGGTTCATTTTTCTTCCTCAAACACTCGAAATCACTTAGTTCTGTTTTGTTTTTGGTAGAAAGTTCCACTGATTCTTTGTACTCTCGAATTTCTGAGTCGTACGTAAAAGTGCAAATTGATCTATGATAACCATGGTTTATACTATCAGAGTGAGAGCTTGTTTGATTGGACAGAAAAGTGCAAGGAGGGAGAGAGGTGAGGGGATTAGTGGAAGGATTTTGAGATCCATGATTATCTGCTAGGCAATAAAAGAGGAGGGAATAGAATAGGTGAAGGATTTCAAATCCTTCAAAGAACCCACAATTCCAATCTCTCCCAATATAAGAGGGATTCGAGGAAGGAATCCATACCAAACATAGTAAGAGAAAGGTCCTCGCCTTTCTCTCCATTTTCCTCACCTAGGTTACATACTTTTCTCTCATCGCATTTTCTCTTACCAAACACAACCTAAAGTTTTTGGTTAGTGCCTGTTCACTCTCCTCCTTCTTCCTTTTTTTTTTTTTTTTTTGGGAAAGAGCTAATACCTTTCTAGAACAAATCCAAACTACGTTAGATTTTGTTGATTTACATGTTTCCTAGGAGTATTAGTCCTAATGCTACGGCTTTCGAATTTTGGGTTTTCTAGATTGAAGCTCCCATCCACAGCTCCAATGTGATGCTCTACTCGAAAGAAAAGGAAGTAGCAAGCAGAGTTGGTCACAAAACCCTTGATAACGGAAAGCGAGTTCGTTACCTCATAAAAACTGGCGAAATAATTGATACTCCAGACAGGTGGAAGGAACTCAAGGAAGGGAAGAAAACTGAAACGGCCGTTGCTTCTGCTGCTGCTTCATAGGCACTTGAGAATTCTTCGCCATTGATGTAGCCTTTTGTAACTCTAGACTTCTTTTCTGTTCTCTTAATTTTTGTCTTTTAATACATATAATTTTGGTTGCTTTGTATTGAATCTTTTGTATTTCAAACTAGAATTTGGAATCTCAAGCCTAAACTTGAATTTTAGTTGTTAATGCTAATCGATTCTGTGCACATTATTTCCATTCAATGAGAAAATTCATTGGTTCGAGAACACGACATTCCTTGCATTGCAAATGATGAAATGCTAAATGCACTCGCAAGTATTGCAAAGTGCAAAATCTGTGTCACTCATTGTTACAAGTCCTATGTGGGTCCTTAAGTGGGGCCCACGTGAATGATATTACTCTTTAAGAGAATCTCCGTATATTAAGAGATAGATATTTGGATTTTTATGTTCCAGATTTACTTTAACCACATATGAATGTGTATATATTTTTCTTTTTTCCATTTTTTTTTCTTCTGTTTGTGATTTTGAAGAGGTGAGGTTATGCTTATTATATCCTATTTACTTCCTTTTTATTTTATTATTATTTTTTTTCAATTGTTGGGTATTTACTTGGATGTTGTTTATTTATCTTTTTTTTCTTTTTCTTCTCCTCCATTGTCACAAAACTTAGTATTGCACGGTCGAACCAATATACATAATTTCAATTTCTAGAATTTTTCCATGAAATGAGCTTGAATACGTTATTTGTATAGGAAATTCGAAGTGAAACCCAACTAGTTGCTTCTTCTTTGTCATCTTCGAACAGTGCATAAGAATCCTAAGAAAACGAATCCTGGGTTGCAGTCAGTTCTTCATCATATTTGAACAATAAAATGACCAAATACAAACATTTGTCTCTGTTCATTACCGGCGTTAATAAAATGATTACAAAGGACAAGATTCCATGCTTGCCATCCTATTTTATTGCTAAATTTTTTGTGTCCCACATCTAATCTAACCACAAATAGCCATTGGATCTTACCCCATCGATGGAGTAAAGTCGTTGTCCCCTGTTAACTCTATGAAATAGAGTTATTTAGCATGCTTTTAAGCTTATTAGTTGTTGTTATTTCAAAATAATATACCGTATTTTTAGTATTTTATATAATATTAATTTATTTTCTTTAGTTTTTATTATTTTGGCTTTAATCGAGATTTTTGGTGTTTAATCTAATTTTTGTGTTTTGATTTACAGCTGGTATTCACAATGACAACTAAGCAATGGCTCACTGGAAAAGAAAAGACAAAGAAGAATAAAGCTGGAAAATAGCCAATGCTGCAGCAGTGCTATAGCAATGTCACAGCAAAGTGCAGCAGTGAAGAATCAAAGTAAAAGCATGTGGGCCGAAGTTTGCTTTACAGCTGGCAGTGATTTAGTTGCCCAATTTGTCTATGCATGACAGCTGTGAGGAGGCCATCAATATTAATTATCAAGAGGGCACGTGCAACTAGGACATCTTTGGGAGGATTGGTATAAAAGGAAAAGTTAATGAATGAGCTAGGGAGCCGTTTTTTGGGGAGGCAAGAAGAGAGAGAAAAACAGAGACCATTTTGGGAAAAGAAAGCTGCGAGAAAAACCAGAGAAGAGATTTAGAGAAAAAGGAACGAAAAAGAGAGAGAGAAGGAGATCGAAGGAGCCGTGAGCTACTGCTTGGAAAGAAGGACTTCATCACTTTGCACATGCTCATCTCCTTGATTTTCCGCTTCTAGTCGTATTAATTTGTTGGGATTATTTCTTGTATTTTCTATGTGACTATGTTTTCTCTTGTTGCTTCTTTTGGTTTTGATTTTGTTGAACAAATCATGAACTAATTTTCTTAGCTAGGATTATTGATGGAACCGAGGTTGAATTGACGATTTGCATATTATGTTGAATGCTCAGTGATTTTCGTTTCAATTTATTTAAGTGTGTTGGAGTGATTAATCTCTGTTTATTGTTTGGCCAGCAATTTATGGGGGAAACAAACTAGAATTAATTCTGAGAAGGTTAATTTTGGTTGGATCTAGCTTGAATATTACAAGAGTATAATATAGGAATATATTAATACCTGGTACAACCCACTAAAATTGGTGCTTAATCTTATGTTTAGAAAACTAAAATGCATAGGAATATGTTGATTTTGGTTTCATGAACTGTATGCATAAATCTTTCGGAAGAGGAATGTGTAGAATTTTTGGTTGACTGAATGAACTTTGCTACAGCATTTGCAATCAGATTTACAACCAAGGGGAAATCAGTAATCCTAGCCATCACCCATCATTGATTTACAGCCTAAACCTTTGATTTTGCCACGTTTTACCTTTGCTTGCATTTTTAATTGTACCCATTAGTTTATATTCAGTTTTTATAATTTTAGTGCTCAAATCATTATCAAATTTGTTTTAGAACAATTGTTTTCTGTAATTAAATTTTTGGTAATACAATCCCTGTGGAGACGATACTTACTTACTACTATATTACTTGTTCGATTACGTGCACTTGCGTAGTATTTTTTTTTTGCATACATATTTTTAGCGAACATCCCCGTTGTAGAATTAGCCATTTTTTAAGACATATATTATTGTCATAGGTATTGATAAATCATTTTATTCAAAAACCCTCATTTTAAAATTGCACACACTTCTTCCCCAACTATACCTAGAACTAGTAAGTTGTTAAAATATAGGATGTGAAATCCCTCATTTTTCAATAAATTATGTTTTAGAAGACTTCAAAGGGAGCTATATATATAGTTTATTGAGCTATATATATAATTTATATAACTAACTATATACATATATATAGAGAGAGGGTGGGAGAGATTGAACGGAAAATCTGGTCTTTAGAGATAATGACAAAACTTGTAGAATTCTACTTTTCCCTTATATAATGAATTACTAATTATCCAAATTTTGTAGATTTTACAAAACTAAAATGACTATTTTATCCCTATTTTTTTTTACCCCTATTCTAATACGACATGGCCTTTTATCCATTCTTCAAAAGTTTACTCTTTAATTTTTATTTTATTTTATTCCAAGATGACCCACAAACTCTTGACTCAACATTTCTTTCAAAAAAAAAATTTAAAAGCTAAAAAATAAAAGCCACATAATCTGGTGAGGATTGTCCCTCTCGTGTTTGGTATAAGGTAATCTTTTATAAAGGAATAGGAATCTTAAGATTATCATATTTGTTATGAAGTTATCTTATTTTAAGATACCTGGGAATCTGAAACCCATGGATTTCAGATATCCTTATAAAGGGGTAATCTAAAACCCACCTCCCCCCTTAGGTTTTAGATTACCCCTTATCTAAATATCATGGTAATCTTAAAATTCTACATAATAATCTAATATTCCTGAGAATCTTACTAAAATTGTCTACATACAAACCAAACACTATAATATTATATTTCTAAGAATTTGATTATTTTAAAAAGATTGTCAGGTATCTGATTATATTTGATTACCTTCAACAAAACACATGAGTGTTATGGTCGATCATACTCTCCTTTTAAGAGATAGATATTTGGATTTTTTATGTTCCAGATTTACTTTAACCACATATGAATGTGTATATTTTTTTTCTTTTTCCATTTTTTTTTCTTCTGTTTGTGATTTTGAAGAGGTGAGGTTATGCTTATTATATCCTATTTACTTCCTTTTTATTTTATTTTATTTTTTTTCAATTGTTGGGTATTTACTTGGATGTTGTTTATTTATCTTTTTTTCTTTTTCTTCTTCTCAATTGTCACAAAACTTAGTATTACACGGTCGAACCAACATACATAATTTCAATTTTTTGAATTTTTCTATAAAATGAGCTTGAATACGTTATTTATATAGGAAGTTCGAAGTGAAACCCAAGTAGTTGCTTCTTCTTTGTCATCTTCGAACAGTGCATAATAATCCTATAAGAAAACGAATCCTGGGTTGCAGTCAGTTCTTCATCGTATTTGAACAATAAAATGACCAAATACAAACATTTTTTCACTGTTCATTACCGGCGTTAATAAAGTGATTACAAAGGACAAGATTCCATGCTTGCCATCCTATTTATTGCTAAAATTTTTTGTGTCCCACATCTAATCTAACCACAAATAGCCATTGGATCTTACCCCATCGATGGAGTAAAGTTGTTGTCCCCGTTGTAGAATTAGCCATTTATTTAGACATATATTATTGTTTTAGGTATTGATAAATTATTTTATTCAAAACCCTCATTTTAAAATTGCACACAGTTGTTCCCCGGTTCTACCTAGAACTAGTAAGTTGTTCAAATGTAGGATGTGAAATCCCTCATTTTTCAATAAATTATGTTTTAGAAGACTTCAAAGGGAACTATATATATAGTTTATATATAGCTTTATATAGCTATATATATATATATAATTTATATAACTATATGCATATATAGAGAGAGAGGGGGGAAGAGATTGAACGGAAAATCTGATCTTTAGAGATAATGACAAACTTGTAGAATTCTACTTTTCCCTTATATAATGAATTACTAATTGTCCAAATTCTGTAGATTTTATAAAACTAAAATAACTATTTTATCTTTATTTTTTTTAATCCCTAACAAGTTATTTTTTAGTTTTATGAAGAATTCATGATTTGAATCATTTTCCTTTATAATAACCTCCAAGGAAAATGATGGAGCCTCATCTCAATTTCCTCTAAATTTTTTTCTTCACTCTAACGCACGAAACATTTGGTAAGAAAATTAAACAAATTTCATGCTAAGAATTCGACAGAAAATGGCATGTATTATATAATACTCACTATTAAAACCAACATGCTATATTCAAACTTCACCAGATAGAAAGTTGTGGGTTAATAAAATATTATCATAATTTGGACTGTAAAATAGGCCTTAAAATAAATAATAAAAAAAAATTCTGCTCAATAAGAAAGAATAAATAGCATTTTTTTAATAGTAAATATTAAACTAAAGAGAGAATAAGTTATATAGTATATTTGAGTCTAAGGCTTTAGAATTATGACTGGATTAAAACTAATATAACTAAATAGCATATTTAAAATAATTACACACTAAAATACTAAAATTACCCCCCCCCTTTTTTTTTTCCAAAAATCTCCAAAACCATTCCTTTCTCTCTCTTCTTTCTCTCTCATCTTCATCCTCCCTCTCCAATAGGGGTGGCAATACGGGTCGCGACACGACGACACGACTCAAAAACGACATGAATTTTACGGGTTCGGGTTGGGAAACATAGGGGGCGAGTCGATTTCGGGTCACCCGAAATTGACACACAAAAAAAAATGGTCGTGTTCGGGTTGGACCCGTAGAACCCGAACACGACCCGTTTTTTCGTGTCAATTTTGGGTCAATTTCGTCTCGCGGGTCAATTTCGTGTTGCGGGTCAATTTTGGTTCGTGTCGTGTTCGTGCCGCGGTTTCGTGTCGTTTTCATGTCGCGGGTTGTGTTCTGGTCGGGGAAGAAAAAAATCGACACGGCTCTAACACGACACGAACCCGACACGTGACACGAATTGCCACCCCTACTCTCCAAGTCCCACACTCTCTCCTCTGCCTCCTCGCCATTCCGGTTATCATCGCCATCGACGAACCACTGTCGTTGACGAAACGCCACCATCATTGTCACATACCACTGTTGTCACCGATGGGAGAATCGTGAGTCGCCGTCGATGAAGCAAGAAATCACCGTCGCGTCTCGTCGTGACTTTTGGTTGCTGGTGGGAGATCTTGAGTCCTCGACACGCATCACGTCAAACTATCCTCAACAGATCGACACGATCCTTCCTCCTCGTCACTGAGATCACCGTCACGAGGAACTCACGCGAGCATCGAGACCATCCATCGTCACCAGGTCACGGTCGCCACCCTTCCTCCTCGCTGGCAAGATCGATGTCACATGCAAGATTTCTCTAGCAGCCGATTTCCTCATTCAACTGATTTCCTCCTCTCGGTAGCGCCTATTTTGGATTTGGGATTAGATCTAGGGTTTTCATATCTAGGGTAGTTGTGGGATTTCCAATAAGCTAGGGTTTATTTTGTAATTAAAGAAATGTTATATACATATTAGTAAATATCATTATTTACTTTGTAAAAAAAATATCATTATTTACTATGAAATAACAAATATGTAAATAATATTGCTTATTAAATATTTCTTGTAAATATGTTTATTTCCTTGTAGAATGTAGGATTTACCACTTAAAGGAATTAAGAAAAAAATATTTACCAATACTTATCAAAAATCACATTATTTCCAATTAGTAAATTATTTTACTTGGAAATATAATACTTACTTTGAGATAATTTTAGTAGTAAATTTGATATTTGTTAGTAAATATGAATATTTACCAGTAAATATCGCTAAATCCATTTATTTGTCTGTCAATCTTGTGTATATCGTGATTTATTTTAGTATCTTTATTAAGTTATGTATTTACTAAAATAAAAAACAGCATTAAACTAATTTAAATCCCATTATTTACTTGAATTTAAGTAGTTAATGTATATTAAGTTTACTAGTAAATACCCAGATTTATGTACAAATATTTATTAGTAACTCTCAGTATTTACTAAAAAATTTGATATTTACTTTGTTGTAAATCTAATACTTTTCTAATATTACAAAAAAATAATAATAATAAATAGTAAACATGTTATTTATCGGTAAATAATGATGATATTGACTTGATTTGAAAATAATAACTTCAATATTTATTTGGTAAATTCATTTTTTTTCAATTAGTAAATCCAAATATTTATCGGTAAATAAATACATTTACATAGTAAAATGAAATGAATTTACTAAATAGAATTGATGAAAATTAATAAAACTAATTATTCAGAAAATAAATTTAGTATTAATGAGGTAAATCCAATCATTAACATGGAAATCCAATATTATTTATTAGTTTAACTTTAGTTATTTTCATCTAAATCCAAAAAATTTCAACAAATTTTTTTTTAAAGATTTATTTCATCATCCAGTAAATCCAATAATTATTTTGTAAATCCATTACTATTGTTTAAATTTTTTCTGATAGGTAACAATAGTTTAAAATTGAGAAAAAGGACAATATAACATATTTACAAAATGATATTTATTGGTAAATCTAATTATTTACTAGTAAATCAAATTATTTAATAACTTAATAAAATAATATCTCAAACAAAAACCACAACTTCCTTTATATTTTCCAAAATCCCTCATAAATATTATTCATTACTGATTAACCCAAATTCAACAGCAGAGATAGACAAACAAAAAATTAAAAAAAAAAAATCAAAAAATGGCCACCATATCCCGCAGTTGATGTCGGATCTCGAACCTTGCTAGAGACAAAGATAGGAATTGAAGCCGCTGTCGTCGCCATCTTATCGCCGTCGAGCTTCGATCGCGGTCGCGATCACTTCAGCATTATCGCGACCTCGCGATTGTTAGGGTCCGTGACCTGCGACCTCCGCCTACCTCATGACCTCACGGATCTGGTCCGCCTCCTGGCTTCGACGATCTGCAAAGATTGAAGCTCAAGTCCTCAGGTCCTCGTCGGTTGCGAACCTCAGAAGCTGCGGAGCGATCAAAGCTCGCAGAGCCCGGAGATCGCCACCCTTCCGGAGCCTGGAGATCGATTGCTTGCGAACCTCATTGACGCATCGGGGAGATCTGAGGATTCATCTGGAGCAGCCTCGTAGCCGTCGCAATCCTTCGCCGCCGTTCTTTGTCGTCACCGGTGAGCACCTTCGGTGGCAAATTAACGAGAGAAAGAGAGAGAGATAAAGATTAAAGGGAAGAGAGAGAGTGTGTGAGCAAAGAGAAAAAGGGTAGAATTGTAAACAAATAAATCTGTTTTAATTGAAAAATAAAAAAATGCTATAATTTATTATATTTTATAAAAAAATTGCTATTTATTTAACTAGTAGTTATCAAATATGCTATATGGTATGATTTCTCTAAAATAAATAGCACGTTTAAAAATATTTAGACTAAATTTATTAAGTAAATAAATTATTTACTAATTGTATAGATTATTTACCTAATAAATTTGTAGTTTATTATGTAAATGATTCATTTATTGTTATTTACTTCAAATATGTTCATATCATGCTATTTACTTTCTTTAGTTAGGTAAAAAAAAAAAAAGTTAAAGGTTATTGACTTTAAGACCAATTTTTGAAAAATAATCTATATGATATATAAATTATCATTTTTTTTTTATTATTAATAGGTATTTATATAATTATCACATTAACTGATTATATTTATCAATAAAATAAAAAAAATTCACTACGTGTGAACTGATAATCAAATATTAAGATTAGAATTAATGATCACAATATTTTTTTTTATAAATTCATAATATTTTCTCTTTTTATAAAAATGTTATTTATTACAATTTCCCTACACGTCATGATTAGACACATGATGAATGATTGAACACATGATTGCACACAACACTACACTTGGTCGGGCCTTCTTGTCTTAATGCTTCCTCAATCATGTTTCTCTACAATCAAATAAAACTATTACGCAACTCGTGCCCGCCCTTTTTTGAAACTAGGTGAAAAGGCACGTGCAAATGCACGTGCTGTTGTTGTTTCGAGGTTTCTAGTAAATGTTAAAACGAACAGTGAACAATTTAACTTCAGTGTCCTTATTTAATATTATAATTGATTAAGTTGTATTTTAAAAAATCAGATGTTTAAATAGAAACTGTTAAAATAAATAATGGAAATAAAAATGAAAAGGTGAAAAATAATGGAAAGCCTAAGACCTAAAAAAAAATATCAGAAGACAGAGGTAAAATTGAAACGTGTCAAGGAGAAAAAGGAAAATAAATGAAAAAGGTTTAAAAAAAAGAGAGAGACAGAGTGAGACACGTAACTATCCTTTTTATATTGCCATGCCAAGCGTCTGTAGTCTCTGGAAACGAAAAAATTGGACACGTAATCATTCCTAGTCTCTAGTTGGGAAAAAACTAAACCAGAATAAAAGAAACTGAACCCAAGTAAATATTAGTTTCTAAAGGTAACTAAATGCACTCGTAAATAGACATATGGTACTTAAAACAAGCAACTAGGCAGCTAAATAAGAGGATCCATCCTTTTTTATATATGTTACATGTTATAGAAATAAAAATAGATCGACAGCGTCCTCACGTCTCCATGTCAATGATTATTAAATGAACTTACTAATTATATTTATAGGATAATAAGAAATCTGTCCCTAAAACTTTATAATTAGTCAACTTCAGACTTCGAAAATGGACAAATGATCTTTTGTATAATATACTAGGCTTCAGCTATCACCCATATTATATATACAAATAAAATATATTATATTCGCACAACTTCATTATTGCACATCATATATATATACACACACACACATTATATCCCTCTGCTAGGCTAGAGCAGATCAGCTAAAAATTGGGAGAGAGAAAGAGAGACTAGGCTAGAGAGAGAGAGAGAGAGAGAGAGAGATGGAGGACTCAACGAGCAGAACAAAAGTGGGGGAGACAAAAGAAGATCAAATAATAAGGAGACATATTGTGTAACTGGTGCATCTGGGTACGTGGGGTCATGGCTGGTTAAGAGTCTTCTTGAAAATGGCTTCAGAGTTCATGCCACGGTTCGTGATCCTGGTAATTTTTTAACTTCTCTAATATCCCTCAAAAGTTTATCTTTTTTTTTTTTTTTTTTTTCTCCATTTCCATGAAATTCTTCATTTTTTTAGACTATAGAAAAGGGGTAGAGATATTTCTCAATTTTAATCACAAATTGTGACGGGTAGAAATAGAAGAAGGTGGAGAAAGTTTTGCTTGTTTGTTTTGTTTTAGTTGTTGTATTAGAGTGTAAGTTCTGTTCTTGAGCTATATGTGTACGGCTCCCTAGTTCATTTTCGGAAATATATATATTTTTTAAATGAGAAAATCTTTTCATTTTGAGATAAGATGGTTTTTAAATGTTAAAAAAACATTCTTTTTGAAAATAAAATTGTTTGAAATAAGAAAAAATGGTATTGAGAATAGTGCAGTGTAAGAAAATTTCAAAAAGAATCTTTTTTTTTTTACAAAAAAGTACTATACAAAATATGTTTGAAATGAAATAGTTTTTCTTTTTTAAAATGAGAGAATGATAGAAAAACTTGATATAAATATTTATGTTGTAAATTTTTTCGATTTCAAAAATTGGATATTTCATCCAAACATAGGGACATATTTATATGTATATGTGTATGTGTTTTTATATGATCTCTTCATGGTTGGAAAAGTGGTGGATGAGGTAACTTTTGAATATTAACTACACACTCATGATTTAACAAAGAGAGCTAAATTTCGCTTCACACTTCGTTTTAAATTTATTTTATAGTTTTTTTTTTCACAAAATTTAAAATTACTATTTGAATTGTGAGATTAAAATCTATGATCAAAACGGTCTTTAGGTTTTGCTGGAATGTAGGGTGTAGTCCGAATATCATTTAGTTTTCAGCATATTCCAATATTACTTTCTTTCTTGACCAAACTTTGGTTTAAATGTAGCTATTTTCCAAATTAATTAAAAGAAGTCTCAATGGACTTGGTCCTTTCCAACGATTTCCTAGCATCATAGCTTAGCACGCCTACCCAAATATATAAACGATTATGTATATAATATATATTTTTTGTATATATATATATATATAAATACTCTCCTATATATCTTGCATCCAGCTGTCTGACAGAAAAGAGAGAAAAAGAGAGCAAGAAAGAGAAAGAGAGGAAAACCTAAGAGACTAATGGGTACAACTATTATCCAATATAACCCAAAACACTAACTAATACAGGTGTCGTTCATATTCGACAAAAATGAGGTGTTGGACACAAGAATAGTCATATATATAACTCAAATATTCAAATTACAACACTCACAATAAAGAAAGAAATTCAGTCCACGCTTCCGTTTGATAAGTTTGTTAGAGATGAAATTTTTAAGTTGAAGTTGATTGACTTTTCAAAAACTAGTTATAAATTTTATTGACTTTTTAAAAAAAGATAAAAATTAAAAAGAAAAAATACAGTTTAGTTAGAGTTAAATTTAAATATCAAATGGAGGCTATATATAAATGGGGGATAATAGACTAATTATTGCAAGTGGGACAAATTTTTAATAACCTGGAATGGGTTTCTATTTATGTCCCACCAATGGAAGCATGTTCCTAGCCAATGGGTCAAGACCCTAAACTCATTTGACTTTAATGCATTAAAGAGTTTTAGAAACTCTGCCCCATAAAGAAAAATAAAAATGAATAATATATATATATATATATTAAAACCTCACCAATTATTTAGATGCCTTGATTTTATAGTTCATTGCTTATCAAATTAATGCAAGGTTTAGATGCATTAAGTAACAAACTAGAAACATTTAATAATTCACCCAAAAAAAAAAAAAAAAAAAAACTAGAAGCATAGGAAAACTGAAACTAGGGGCTGTTTGGGAGGTTTTGGACTGACTTTCATGAGGTGATCCAATAGATGCTCAAAGCCCAAGAATAGTTGCACCTAGACAGGCTTCATCACTCAAAAAACAATACAACGCTTCTAGTCAATTTTATGAGATTTTTTTTTTTTTTTTCTGTCCGAAAAAAAAAAAATCATTGGTATCTTAATGCCTCAATCTAACTAGTCATTGGATGAACCTATTAATCACACCGATGCAATAACAAGGATCTTAGCCTCAAGTCTTCGAGTTTTATGTGATTTGGTGCTAAATCTTACAAAGAGAAAATTATCTAATTAATCACATTTTTATCTATTCACTAACATAATATAAATTTCTCATTTTTGACCAACATAACATAAATTTTAATTAATCTTAATTTAATTTTGTGTCAGATGGTCTAATATTAATTTTTTGTATCACATATAGCCTTTAAATTTATGTCGTTCAGGTATTTTCCTCTATCGCAAATGCTAGTGAAAATTTTCCTTTTCTTTGGCTCTTGTGGATCACAGGCCTGTTTGCAAATTGAAAAGTCGTGACTTGATTTTTTACAATTTTTCATTTTTTTTTTGCTCCAACAACAAATTGACTGCAAAGAAAGGGAAAAGGACCCCATTTATTTGAATACTACGACAAATCATTTCGGTTGACTAATAGTAACTAGGTGACACAAGACGAAACAAAATTCTTCATCATGCTACATTTTTTCTAATCAAATTTATGCCAAGACTACTTTGCGTTGGTCGCGACGAGTAGGTAATATGCGTCGTTAAAATTTGAGCTGCTTTTGTCATGTTGAACCCAATAACAAAAAATCTCAACCTTTCAGATATTTTTTAACCATCATCCAACGTCTAAAAACTGTTGCATAATAGAATTAGAATTCACCGGTCGTACCTTAAATCATAAGTTGAAATTGATAAGCATGTTAAGTTGACTAAAGTTGTGTTTTAATACGTCTCAGCCAAGTGTTTGCACCTACTGTCAATGTGGACGGGAAGTGACCGGTTGAGATTGTTCCGAGCGGATTTGCACGAAGAAGGGAGCTTCAATGAGGCTGTGAAGGGCTGCGTTGGCGTATTTCATGTCGCGGCTTCGATGGAATTTGGTGTTGATATGGAAGATGAGAATATTGGTAATTCCCCATCTCAAAACCAAATCCGGTTTGTTACTCTTGGTTGTTTGGTGGAAATTTGAATCTAAGACAAGTTTTTTTTTTTAATGAATTTCAAGAGAGTTATGTTCAGTCAAATTTCATTGACCCTGCAATCAGTGGGACCCTAAATCTCCTCAGAGCTTGTTTGGAATCCAAATCTGTGAAAAGGGTTGTCTTCACATCTTCCATTAGTACCCTCACGGCCAAAGACGGCAATGGAGGATGGAAACAAGTTGTTGATGAATTTTCTCAAACTCATGTTGACCATGTCTGGAAGACAAAAGCAAGTGGATGGGTAATGCTTCTCTCTCTCTCTCTCTCTCTCTCTCTCTCGTTCTGTTTTGTTTTGAACACAGTTTTAAACTGTCAGATTTTCATCAAGTTCTGTTAAGTATCATCAGAGGTGGAGCTAGAAATATATTTCAATAGAGGTGTATATACCAAATTTTTTTCCAAGATAAAATAAATTTTAGTGGGGGCTATGTGATATTTTTTTAATTTTAGTGAGTTTATATGAGATTTTTTAATTTAGTAGGGACAAAACAGTAAAATTATAAACATAGAATTAATTTTAATATGGATTGTGTGAGAATTTTCAATTTTTAATAGGGACAAAGTAGAAAATAAATGAGAACTTTTTACTTTTAGTAAGAGTAAATTGTAAAATTATAAAATATGAAATAACAAAAAACTCAGTGGGGCCGCCCCCACTCCCACCCCCTTGCCTCCGCCCCTGAGTATCATAATTTTTTTTTTCATCCCAATGTCATTATGATATAGTTTTACAGTTAAAAACTGAGTCCTACCCGTTGAATATATTTTCATATCCTATTACAAAGTTCTCTAAGATTCCGAACTCGCGTATGAAATCTTATAGAGAAAACTTATCCATCACAGGTTTACGCACTCTCAAAGCTTCTAACAGAGGAAGAAGCATTCAGATTTGCAAGTGATAATGGAATTGATCTTGTCTCAGTAATAACAGCTACAGTTGCTGGACCTTTCCTCACCACTAAAGTTCCCTCAAGCATCCAAGTTCTCTTGTCACCATTAACAGGTGATTTTTTTTTCTTTGTTTTTTTTTTTTTTTTTTTTTCTATTTTTCAAATATATTTATTCATATATAAAAACTACCCAACACCACAGATGAACTTAGAAAAATTAACGTGCCATTCAAAGGTCCAGGTTTCTATTAGTCTTTTATTAATTCAAAGTCTTAGTTTGTTCTTCCCAGAAAAATGATTCATTTTATTTGACTGATCGATACAACAAACAATTAATTATAACAAATATGTGATTAGAAAGAAATAAAAAAAAAATCCAAACTTAAATTGAATAAATAATGTTAAATATAAATAATATTTAGTATCTTTTGGTTACTGCTCGATGGATTAAGTGCCTTAATCCTTCACTAATTTGAGCAATAATCTAAATTTAGGAAACATAAGAAAATCACACATTCAATTTGTTGTAGTAGTAGTAGTTCCCCTTGTTTTATCATGATGAAGAAAAGATTATAAATATGTAGCTCCACACACACCTTGCGTCCCTCAAACTCACCTTGTTTTTCTTTCCCGTTATCAACTCTATAATCCCGATATCCACGCATGCTAACTCTGTATCAAGACGATAATTAGACTCCACATACATGAACACTTGTCATCTTTTCATGCAAAATGACCTGTTTCTCTGAGAATTACGTGCTTTTTTTTTTTTTTTTTTTTTTGAGAATAAATGCAGTCAATTTTAGCATCTTATGGATAATTTGTATGCTTTAGGTGAGCCTAAGCATTTTGGGATCTTATCAGCTGTAAATGCAAGGATGGGGTCAATTGCTTTAGTCCACATTGAAGATATATGTAGGGCCCACATCTTCTTAATGGAACATGAAAAAGCAGATGGCCGGTATATTTGCTCTGCCCAAAATTCTCCATTGTCTAAGTTGTTGAATCACCTTGCTCAAGAGTATCCCAGCTCGAATTTGCAAAGGTAGGTAATTCTTTCCTTTCTCTTCATTAAGTTGTTTCGCTTTACAAAAACGGTAAACATCTCGACTAGGGTGAATCAGGATCAAGGACGGAGTTAGAAAATATATATCTAGGGAGGTTTGAATTTAGTTAAATCTAGAACTAAATTAATGGTATAATAAACTTGAAATTTTAAAGGGTTGCAGTCTCTACTGGCTCATGGTAGCTTGGTCCCTGATTAGGATATGAGATAGGGGGTGAGTCCTATCATTTATGTAATCGTGACTCAATCTTAGTTGGGATTTGTAATGGTACTCTGTATGTTTAAGCTTTTAATATTAGCGACAATGAAACGATTATTTTGTGACTGATTACGGTATTTTTGACACTGTGCAGATTTTTAGGAGAGGACCTTAATCAAGCTCCTTCGGAGATATCTTCAAAGAAGTTAAAAGATTTGGGTTTCAAGTACGAGCATGGTGTACAAGATATAATTAATGAGACTGTCACTGGTTGCCTAGGTTATGGCTTTCTACATCCTGTTGGAAGTTAGTGGTGGTGGAATCTAGAAACCATGTCAAATATTTAATTGAACAAGAATTTTGATGAAGTGTAGTACAAATTTTAGTACAAGTAAATGTAGAGAAAATTCAAATTTTGATGACCAAAATCATTCTATCCCACTTTATGCATGAAAATTCAAGTCCATTATTCACAATCAAGTAGTGGACCAGCACATTTCATGTCAAATGATTTACACCGTGATTTTCCCTAAATATTGACAGTAAAATTTTTTAAATTTTTTAAATTTTTTTCAAAAACCTCTCATGTGCTTAATTGAAATATTTGCTTCCAGTTTTGAGGAATATTGTACCTATTTTTTATATGTTTTACAAATCATCTTAATGGGGGGTTTTAAACATGATTTATAACCTCTAGAGGAGAGGCTTTATTACAACTTACAAAACATAGGGAATAGTTTTTAACAAGTTTGTAAGTTGCAACATTCTTAAAAAAATGAGGCATAACACAACATTTCCATAATGTATTTTATTTTATTTTTTATTTATGTAAAAGGCTTTTTCTATTATTCAAATCAGTGACAAAACCAGTCTTCTACTTTAATTAGAATGGACACTAAACTTTTTTGAGAAATAAATAGTTTGAAATTTAAAAAAAAATGGACAAAGACTAATGTATAAAGTTTTTAGTGCGGACTTGTATGAAGATCACTAATTTTAAGTGTAGGCTTATTTGGAATAATTGATTTTAAATGCGGACAAAATATGAAAAGTACAAAAACGTAAAGCGATAAAAAAAAAAATCAGTAGGGACAACAATCATTACTCAACCGCAACTAACTCAATTACTCATCCTAAAATAACTAAGGCTTTGTTTGGTATTTTAGTTTAACTCCAACTAAATTATATTTTTTTTGTTGGATTTTTGCCTCTCTTTTTTCTTGAAAAGTTAACAAAATTTATAATCAATTTTTAGAAAGTCAACCAACTCTAACTTAAAAATTTTAACTCCAACTAATGATCCAAAAGGACACTAAGCTTGGGTTTGGTTCAATAGTTGGAGATGAAACTTTTAAGTTAGAGTTAGTTGACTTTTCAAAAACTAGTTATAATTTTTGTTGACTTTTCAAAAAATGATAAAAACTGATATGAAAAAAATACAATTTAATTGGAGTTAAGTTGAAATATCAAACGGACCTGAACTTGAACACAACATTCATTTTCTGACATGCATGAATTAGTGAACTTACGAGTGAGATTGAGCCCTCAATTGATACCTTATTTAAGCGACTTCTATTATTTGACATACAAAACGTAAGCTATAAGGTGAGCCTAAAGTGGGAAAAAAAGGAGGGTCACACCAACGAATATCAAAGTCTGATTTGAGATTTGGGACATTTATACACAAAATATCCAGCAAGATCTAGGACAATGATTTTTTAGGAGACCCCATCAACATATGGAAAAATATAGCCTGGAAATTCGTCTTATGTGAACAAAACTGCTTTAAATGCAAAAAAATTGACTTCTCCAAACTGACCAAGCCAAAACTCTATTATTGTCCTTTGTGGCCACTTTGAAGAACTTGTTTGGTGCTACAATTCAAACTCTACAATTACAATCTAATTTTTATCTTTTTTCCTCAGTTTTAATATTTATATAGTTTTGTAACTCAAACTTTAAAAGTCGATAATTTTACATAAACAAGTCCAAATAAGATGATATATATATATATATATAAATTGTATAAAATTTCGAGACAAACGAAACAAGCTCCATTTTGATTTTTTTTTTTTTCCGAACACATTTCAAGTTTTTATACTTTTTAACTCTAGCAATTTAAACACTTCGTTAAACGTATAATCAATTTAAACTCGAATTCTACAATCCAAATCTTAACAACAAATGCATGCTAAGATTGATGGGGATGCTAGGTTTTGTTACCTAAAATTGGCTGCATTTTGATAATGCCTACTTATTACTGGCCTAGTTTGTAGGAAATCTGAAAAAGAAAGGGGGAAAAAAATTCATTTGGATGTTTTTCTCCCCTCCTAAATGTTTCCATCCTAACGTATCTCCAAAACGGAATCATATGAACATGTTTTGTTATCAGCTTGAGAGTCAAGAAAATAGAAGTTCAAAATAGTTGAGAAATCACCAAATTGGTTCAATGGGGTTTCGAAGTTTCACTTTTTTCTTAATATCAACAAAATTTCAAGTTGGGCTTCTTTTTTTCCAATTAATCCTTATGTCTCCATGAAACACCACTTTTAGAATCAGCTGGGAACATAGGTGAAATGGAAATAAGACCAATTCACATTCTCGTCAATAATATCAAAATTCATATTACATGTCAAACACACAGTCTCATTATCTCATAAAACAAAATTCAGACACAAAAATTCAAATAATAAATAAAAAAGTGAGGGTCGTAAAACGATCGTCCTTCACCGCAACCACAGGTGATGTAAGGATGTCTTTTTCAGTCATCTCTAATGAATACAAAGCTTCGAAATGATTATTGTCTAAGCAAATGGCACAAAGGCAGCTCACCATCTGAGATGTCCATGTCAAGGAGTTAAGTATCTCACCATTCACTTCAGAATTTATTTATTCATTTTCATTCAGCTACCCACCCTCTCCAAAACATTTAATTCCTCAGAAATTGAACTTGAATTCAATTTCAATCCAATTCAATTTTTTCTTCAAATCCCAAATTTTGGATAACTGATTGTGAGTACCTTAGTTTGCATTTATGAGGTTCCATGTGCCACAGAACTTTTAAAAGCTGTACAGATGTCTAAGTAAGAAAATGATAACATTATGAAGTGAAAAGGAAAGTTCAGATTAAAAATAACACCAAAAACCCAAGTAGATATATTTGAAATTGGACTCTTCTAAAGCCACCAATAAAAGCTACCATTTTTGAAAGAGGAGAGACAAACATTATGAAGAGAGAGAAAGTAAGGGAATTTCTGAACTTAAAACAAATGTTAGAGTAATTGTTCATTAAATCCTTGAATTATGAATATTCTGTTATTTTGATTATTTAACTTTTAATCTTAATAAATTAGTTATTAATTTTTTTTTGTTTGACAATTTTGATTCCCAACCTTAAACTGAATTATAGATTTCTAAAATTTTATACAGATAATTGCATCTCTGTCACGTAAAACAAAAATATATTCAATAAATTATTACATCAGTGTAAATCGTTATAGTTTTTAATGGTTTTAAATAAGAAAAAAGGATATATTATTTTGGTGAATAAGGAGGATATATTAGATTCAGTGTGATTATTTTTTATAAAACTTCATGTTACATATAATTCATACATGATTATATACACTAAATTTTAAAATTATATCATTAATATTACTGTCAGAATAAAGATGTCGAAAATTAAAAATTCAGAAACTAATTCACTAGATTTAAAAATTTAAAAATAAAAGTGACATGACGGGAATTCGGGAGCTAAACAAACAAATTACTCCAAAAATTAGCTGCAAACAACAAGCTATAGAAAGAAAGCAAATCAGACAATTAGAAAGAGTAACAAAGTTTTTACAGCATAAATCAAATAGGAATAAGAATATTTGGAGTAAAGAAAAAAAATAAAAAAGCCACTGGAGCTAGCTCAGTTAGTTAGGGAAGGGGGATTAAGGGTTAGGTCCAATAAGTCCAAAATTCGAGCCTTAACAAGTGTAAAAAAATGTGTAGGTTAGGTTAATTTAATGAGGTTTTGGGAACTTCCTAATAAAAATATAAAATATAAAAAATAAAATACCTAGACAGTGCATGTTTTTGTCTTTTAGTTTGGACTGACCTATATTTGAAACATACCCTCTTTTAACATGGACCACATGACTTCTCTCCATACTCTGATGCTATCTGTTATTAAATCCCAGTTGTTTGTAAGTATGCATCTTAATTAAATAGGAAACAAAATCAAAAGAACATGCTAAGAAGTGCACAATTTTTCTCAAGTCTTTAAATACACTTCAATTAATTTAAGGTTGATTATTAAACTAATGCTACAATTCTTGGACACTTGTGCACAAAGAATTGGGTTTTTTTTTTTTTAATTAAAAAAATTGCATTGGGTTTTTATTTTTAAGGTCTATCTATATTAGAACTCATATCAACAATGTATGTTTCTAGTCGTTAAATTTAGTTAAATCATATCAAAATAAATATTCACATTTATAAGAACAGATAATTTCTGATACATATATAACGATTACAACTGTTGTTTTAATTGTTAAATTAATTTTTTAATATTTTAGTTTATGATTAGAGCAATTTTATATGACAGATTATAGACTATTTTCAACGTGAACACTTGTAACTTGTAAATATATTCTTAAAAAGTTAATCACACAATTAAAATTCAATCCCAACCGATAATAATAAATACAAGATCTACCAAAAAAGCTTCTTTATTTTTATTCCATGGACTTCAAGGTAGGAGGAACCTTTTTAATGCTATATAGAAAGACGCAAATTGCAGCATACCGACATAGCAATTATGATCCACCACTCCAAAGCAAGAAGTTCACATTTCACCTCTTATAATGTGATTAACCTTTTTTTTTTCCCCCCATTAAATATGACGTGCAAAAGTTGAAGAATTCAATGACTTCATTAATCAAATCAAGTATTAAATTGAGAGTTCCTTTATAACAAATGCTAAGATTTTCATAGCCCAAGTCTTGAAAGTCATAAATCTTGAAAGTCAAAAAAATATAACAAATTTGTTACACGTTTCTGCATTAACTACACAAAACAGACAAAAACCCTAAGAGAAAGAAACAACACAAAACAGATTCCTGAAACAAGAATCATATTTTCTACCCCCAAAAAAAAAAATCAAAATTAGAAACAAAGGAAGAAATTAAACATTCATTCACATATCTTCAAAACAAATAACCACGTCCAAATTTTCCTTTCTTTTCTTTTCTTTTCTTTTCTTCAGGGCTTGCAAATAACCACGAAGCAAGGAAGAAGAGCTCTAGGATTCAGCAGATAAAGCTCTTCAATGTTCGAGTAAACACCAACTTTCCCGGCCAAGGAGTCAAACCCAGTTTGGCCAGCAATTTCTTGAATGTTCTCCAATGGCCTGTGGACCCTACCCGCAATGACCCTGCAAACTATCAAGGCCTTCCTCAAACAAGGCTCTTCTTCCGTTATCTGAATGGCCTCAAAGGCTCTCCCGCTTGTGGAAGTTGTGAAGACCCCGACTCCTTCCTTGATCTCCTTTTTCGCCGAGAACCCGTTCCGAATGATCCGACAGACGCTGCATTTTTCGGACACGCAGAGGCTCGAGCAGCCGTTCAGGCCCAGCGAGCAGGCCAATGTGGTGCCGTAGAATCGCAGGAGCTCGTTCCCATCCGCCAGGCAACGAGGGTGCTTCTTCGCCAGTTTGCTGGCCTTGATTTTGACCATTTCTCTGTATTCCTCGAACCTGGCTAATGTTTTTTGCATGTTGTGCACTTTCAAAACTCTCTCAATCCTTCCACATTGGTTCTCCGACTTTAACCAGCTTGTTCTGCATATTATCTCCACTATTTTTCTTGATGAGTCTCCTTCCACTAGCTCAGTTACTGTCAAAAAAATTTATTAAAAAACATACAAAATTCAGTGAAATTTCTTGGAGATTTTCAAAGGGTAATGTGGAATGTCACTTAATCACTAGAACTACGGAGAACCAACGTTGAATGACAGAAGGTTATTTTAGTAATTTTAATACATAAAGTTTGTCACTTAGAGAAATTCCTCTGGAATCTGGCTCCAAATAAGAACAAATTAAAAAGTTGAAAATACTCTTCAGTTTATCAAAGAGAACACAAAATATGCAGATAAGGATAACAGAAATTGCTACTTTTTTTTTTCTTTTTTGTGTGGTTAGAAAATTTATGCAGTTTTTGCAATTTCTGAAGCTAAAGACAAAATAATAATAATAATAATAATAATACCAGCATGTTTGGAGAGATGATGCGATTCAGCAGCTTCCCATTTGGTGAACTGTTCACCACATTTGTGACAAGTAATCGAGGAAGAAGAATTGCCATTAGAGTCAGCATCAAGAGAAATCCTATTGCTCGGCCGAAACCCAATGGCACTGTAAGAACTTTCAGTGGCATTTTCCGAGACAAGAAACGGAGATTTTCTCGGCGGAGTCGCGTTCGACGACGACCTGAAAGACGGGTTAAAGTAGTGCATAGTAGATTGGCCTCCAGGGCCAGGCGTGCCCGGCCTCAACGTGCCCACAAAGCTACTCATCCCATTGTTGCTACTGCAGCTGGTTCCGCCGCCGCCGCCGGCGACACCGCCGTCGTGGAAGCCATTGAAGCCGGAGATCTTGAGCTCGCACCTTGAGTTGCTGAGAATGACCTCGTGGGTTATTGGGTTTAGAAACTCGCTGCTTCCGATCGACCTTGGGCTGCAACTTGGGGGCTTCTCTAAATGCCTTTTGCTGCCATGGATGACATCTTTGAGATTTGCTATTGACCTTGAACAACCTGACCTCCCTCCTGCTCCTGTTTTTCTTGTCAAAATTGTTCCTAATTGCTTTCTGGTTTTTGGGTCGTGCACATCTGACGGCTCTGATTTGCAATGTAGAGACTTCCTCAGAGACAACCACACTGTTGGCATATTTTTTTCTCTCTACTCTTCTTTTGGTTTTTTTTTTTTTTTTTTTAATGACCCTGTTGAAAAAGCACTTCACTTTTGAAAAATCACCATTTTTTCAGATTGCCCATGTCTCCAAATTCCCATTGTAGTAAGAAAAAAGTGAGCTTTTATACCTTTTTTCTGGTTTTCTCTGTCTGGGTAGTGGAGAGCTCTCTTTCCCTGAAGTTTCACTCCAAAAACCCAAAAATGAAAAGAACAAGAGAGGCTCAAAAGCGCAAGCTTTTCATGACATATTGGATTGGAAAAGATGAGAAAATTTCAAGTTTGTAATAGTAATGATAACAATACTACCATGAAGTTTCTTCTGTAGAGTTTTCCTCTGAAAGCCAACCAACCAAAGCCTGTGAAGTGAACCCATTTCGGAACTTTCTTCTCTAGAGAAGGAGTTGTCCATACATGGGGTAGAAGATAAACAAATGGACAGTACTCATTTTGATTAGAAAAAAAAAATTGAAGATAAAAGGAAATTTAAAAAAATAAAATAAGACTTTTTGAGAGGACCCTTTTAAGAGATATGTGGAAATTGAAAGAAATGAGAAGAATCTTTTGGGCTCTTAATATGACAAAAAAAAAAAAAGAAACCACCTAGTTTCACTAACACCAATAAATGTTTTGTTTGAGAGAGGGAGAGAGAAGGACAGAAAGAGACAATGAAGGTTCTGAATTGGTATTGATGGGCTTTGTGGTGTTTATCTTATTTGAATTTAAAGTTTTGTTTCTGAAAATTTGCAGGTGTTCTTTTTCCTGGTATTGGGTGTTAAAAGATTTTTTAAAAAAAAATATTTTTTGGTATTGGGTGTTAAAGATTTTTTTTTTTAAAATATTTTTTGGCTCTCTTTCTCTCTCTGTGCGGTAAGTACATCCAAATATCTAATTTCTAGCTGAAATGATTATAATTGCCAAAAGCACGGTACTGGGCATTTACTCCTCTCTCTCTCCCAAATTTTAATAGTCCTGTCTCTTTTTTGGATTTTAATAATTTCACCGATGTCCTCAAGTTTTAATACAATTGTCATTTTATCTTTTTGAATATGTGGAGAAAACGTAAACTAACTTGTTAAGACTTATGATAAGATTTCTGTTAAAAATTAAATATTAAAAATAAAGGATTATATGATTGTATTTAATTCTTTTTTTATCATGAATTTTTAATAGAGAAGATTATGTTATTATATTGATTTAAAATTTAAAAGATAATACGAAGGAATACATTCTTGTCCGACATCTGACCTTTTGGTGGGGAAGAGAGAAAGAGAATGGAGGATAAGTTACGAGATTAATCAGTATAACTTAAAATACTAACCGTTATAAATGTCGTTTATATTCAATAAAAATAAAGTGTCGGACACGAGAGTAGTCGAATCTTTTTATTTCTTTTGCCTAATAATTGTCTTCCAAAATACCTTCAGTCTTTTTTTTTTTTTTTTGATAAATGAGACTTCGTTATAGAAAACCTTCAATCTTTTTTTATCTAGCTTTTTTAAAAAAAAAAAATTTTAAAAACAAGTGCATTTTGTTCTTTTTTGTTTTCTCTTTCTTTTTAACTTCCAAAAGTTCTAGAAAAAAAAAAAAAAAAAAAACCAAAGGGTTTTTTTTTTTTAATTTCCTTTTTTGTCACACTAAAGTGCCAAATAGATAGAATACACATTCAACATAAATTTCTCTCAATCGTGTTATATAAGTTCATCGTTATTTGACACCAAAAACATTTTATTTTTTTCTTTTGAAATACCAGAGCAAACACCATGAAACCGTTGTCCAACTATAATTACTATTAATATTTTCTAATTGTGTTTGGCCGTTAGGACACCCCCCAATTTAACGATACAAAACAATCACACCAACACTTTCAAATTAAAATTTTAATTTTTTTTTTCCTTAACAAACACTGTAAAAAAAAGGTTAAACAGTGAATTAGTGGGTCAAAATCCTATGACTTCTCAAACTAATTTTTTTCTCTTTAAGGTCTAATCAACGGAAGAAAAGATCAACATGAAACTTGGATTTTTTTTTTTTTTTTAATTTTTCTATGGTACCTTCTATGATGGGCATTTTTACCTATAATCATGTTTACAAAAGTTAAATCAGATAAAAAATCACATTAAAATAAATAAATATATATAACGGACAAAATATGATATACATCTTATGACTAAAAAGAATCTTATTCACTGTAGAATTCTCCTTAAACTTTTGTCTTGTGTTAGGTTTCTTGAAGAGAACAATAAAGTTGATGAGTATAAACTAAAGACAAAAACAAAAACAAAAACCAAAAAAAACCCTCTGTCCCCTCAATAAAAGCCACAAGAAACACACTGGATCAATTCCTGTTTATCCCGTGAATCATTCATTCATATACATATTCGATTTCAAATGCAAAATCTATATATATATATATATATATATATGTATATAAGAACTGAAGTACCAAAACTACCCTCGTGTGGGAAACTAAGAATTATGTATTTACCTTGTTACATTCCTGAAGCTGGAAGTACTATTGTCTCTTTCACCATATGCTTATGCATCACCGTTTGAGAGTTGAATTCAATAGGAAACATAAAGGACCACAACACAACTCTGCTTTTGTCTTTCTTCCAAATGACTCATAATAATAGATTGGTGATTGCGAGCGACAAAAAATGAATTTGGTGCGGATTTTTATAAATACCGAGAAATGTTAAAATAAATCAGAATATTTTGTGAATTCTTTGGTTTGAAGAATTGGATTCAAAACTACATATAAAACAAGGGCTAAATAACTGTGATTCTCTTCAAATCATCTTCATAATTATACATGAAAGGGCAATTCCATTTATTATTCCATTTGTTATTTCCTCTTTTCTTATTTTTTGAAGTATAATATACTTTCCTCTTTCTAATTTTGTAAATGTTTATAAAGACTCCCATTTTGTCAAACTCTCCCTTTCAAGAAAAAAAAAAAACATGTCAAACTCACTTTTAAACAAAATAATTATGATTTGAAATGAAAAGGTTTTTATTAGCAGTAAAAGTTATATGCATAATTCGAAATAAATTCGTGATTACATAATTTAACATATTTCCATACTTATTATTTA
This sequence comes from Ficus erecta, assembly GCA_008635985.1. Lineage (NCBI taxonomy): Eukaryota > Viridiplantae > Streptophyta > Magnoliopsida > Rosales > Moraceae > Ficus > Ficus erecta. Next base: position 362,579 of record BKCH01000115.1, on the reverse strand, counting down.
ACAAGAAAAAAAAATTCTAAAATTGATTTGACCAAAAAGTTAAGAGATCAAATCAAATTTATGTTTCTCTTTTTTCATTATTCTGCGATATTAAAGGTTGTTTCATATTTACAAAAGGTCAACCCAAATATCACGATTTCCTTTCTAAATAGATGGTTTTGTAATTCTTTTAATGAATACATTTTTTCCTTATTTTAATTTTGCCTGTAAAATGAATAGTAATTTGTTCAGAATGGAATATTCCTCAACTATAATCATTAATGGAAAACCACAACATTAACGAAAATGGTCCCAGAATCCCTTAATTTGTATTATTCATAATTTTATTTTTGTCCCCCTCAAAAAAGATACATTTTTGTCTGCATGATTAGGTTAATGTGGTAAGAGTTGTCACACACACACACATATATATATATATTGTACAAAAATAGTGGCTGTAAGGACATATAGGATATGTCATTTCAATATATATTTGAGATATATGGATGATTACAAATTATGAACTGCTTTTACAAGATATATATATATATATATATATATATATATCAGCTGCTTCAACCCGTTTCCATAGAAATGGGAATTAATCGCGTGCTTATTTAGCCCTACGTACGAATAATACACATTTTTTAAGTATTGGATATCATCAAAATCACATTAGCAAAATATGTAAAGTTAAGAGATTTATATAGCAATTGAAAATAAAAGCTATTGATACGATACTTTTTCATATAGAATTTTTAAAATAAAAAAAAATTAGACCAAATTAGGCACAAAGGGTCTGTGTGACAGAGCATAGAAGAGAAAAGAAAATTGTGACTTTTCAATAAAGAGCTTATAAATTGTAAATGCTTTTAAAATTTTTCAATAAATAATAAAATTACTAAAATGAAAAATTGCAGTGTTTAATATTTAAACTATGATACTAATTTACAAGTCTATTCATAAAAGTTCTTCTCGGAAGTATTTTTATTATGATTTTGATATGAAACTCTTCTGTTAATCGAAATCTTAACAAAATATTTTTCACCGCTCAAACTCAACAAGGTTTATAAAATACCTTTTACTTGTGAGTCAGGGAGAAGCAATAATTAGAACCCAAACTCCAAAATAAGTGAAAGAAAAAAAAATTAAAAAAGAAAAGAAAGTGGGAATTAGCCAAAGACTGATCTCATTATTAAGCTTGAACACCAATCTCCATGTAACCTTTTCATCCAAACGTTGAAAAACGGAAAAGCTGCCGAAATAGACAAAGATTGATGATAATCACCAAAAAGAAAGATATGATTAATTAGTTTAGATTTGCATTACCAGGGCATACTACTTTTAGATCCTTAATCCCTGTTTAGCGGCGTTGTTAATTATAGATGATGCCACTCTATATATATATATATATATATATATATATGTGCGTGTGTGTATCTTTAGACCAAGTTTCACAAATCATTCAATGATAACGATGTAACACTACTACATAATTAGTCACGTCTTATATAATAAAAAATCTAATCCTACCATGCTAATATACACAGAAATAGTCTCATGTACGAATTATAATTATCTATAATTATTAATCGATTTACATATAAATTTATTTATAATATGATATTATTTAAAATTCTTACTAGAGATAATATATAACACAAATTGCTATTTAAAATCATCTGATAGTTATATTAATATATAAATAACTATAAATTCTATTTTACAGAGATATTGGGTTTAATACTAATCCTTTACGTATATATTTATTGTACATACATGAAGTCTAAAGTTTTGTACTTAAAAGTATGGATAGGCACAAATCCATTCATCTAATTCATCCAATCGAACTAATCCAATTCAATCTATCCAAAAAAATTTCGATAGCTAAATATTATTGGATTAAATTTAGATGTTAATTTTAAAATCCAATGAAACATATACAATCCAATATACTTCTAACATCTAGTATTATTATATACATGCCTATAAACAATAATAATATATATATATATATATATATTTTAAATGTTCCCTTTGACCTTTTTTAAATCTCATTTCATTTTCTTTTCTTTTACATTTCACTAACCCTAAAAGCATCATTTCTTTTTTTTTTTTTTGGGAAATGTCGAAGACCCACGAGCACTGCCCGTTATCGAGCTCCAATTTTACATCATCTTCTCTTCTCTTTGTGTTGTCTCGTCATCAAGCCCGTTGCCACATTTTTGAATCCCTATGTTATCTATTATGTCTTATAGGAGTTTTGATTTAGGAGATTTATTTTCTTTACTATTATATTGTAGCGATTTTTATTTATGTTATATGCAATGAAAGGATGATAGATGACTAAATTGATAGTCATAAAAATGTGACTTGTGATTTGAGAAATTTTCATGAAATTTAACAAGTTTTAATCAGTTACTAAGAAAGCTCAAGTATAATCCAATCATCTATTCTAATTCAATTCAATAGATTTTGGACTAGATTAAACTAGATGATAAAATATATTAGACTAAAGTGATTGGATTTGAAAAGATTTTTTCAGTAGTGCTTATATTTGCACCCATAATATTGATAAATACCCACACCTAATAAATGTTTCTTAATATAAACATAATAAATCTATCATTTTATATATACTTTTAATGTAAAACCAGATTTAACCCTCTCATACACCCAATTTCTTTTTAATTTTAATTTATTTATTTTATTAAAAATAAATTAACAAATAAAAAAAGAAAAAATAAATAAAAAGAAGAATCAATTAAAAAAAAACTCACAAATAATCATTTTCAAAAGCAAAGAAAAAGAACACACAATACTAATGATTCCAAAAATTAAAAATACATACTTCAATAATTGTTTGCTCTTCAATAGGGATGCTTCTTTTATTTTTGTTTCACTTGAATCCTCAATTAAAAATTTTCATATAGTTATAAAGATTTCTTAAGAGAAAAAATTGATAAAGAACAATTTAGAGATTATAAAATGAAATTAACAATAATTAAATTTGTAGAGAATTATTTTTGTTTCTTTAAAAAATATTGTTTCCCTTTTATAGTTAATGTGGTGTATGTTTTTTATTTATTTTATATAAAAAAGAATATTTCTATTTATAAGTATGTGGGTAATAAATTTTAAGATAATTTTGTTATAGGATACAAGATTAATAAGAATATTTAATGATTCTATGGGGGTATTCACAAATATTCGGGATGCAAATAAATCTCCCTTTTTTTAATATTAAATTGAATGTTATATGAACTAAAAAAAAAAGATTGGTTTCGATCCAATGTTTACCCCTACTTAAAAAGAGTGTGGGGATGATCCTTTGCTTAAACATAATTGGTCGATACTTACATAAGGACATGCTCATAAAAGAAGTAGGGTGTATTCCGTGTATAAATGAGAATTTTATGGCAGAGTTAAAATAATTTATATCTTACTAAAATTATTCAATTCTACACGGTCATATTAAATCAAATTTCTTACAATTTTTATTTCTTTATATTACGTAAAAATGAAATTTATCTTTAGCATAAGCTTTTTTATTCTTCGTAAGTTATAATTTAGGATAATACTAGATACATCTATTTCAATTATAATTTTTTAATATTTATTTATGTGATATATGAATTTTCATTTTTTATTTATAAATACTTAAATATATATCACATCAATTAAAATTTAATAATTGCATTAAAAAAACTGAAAATTCACCCTCATATGAATTTGTATTTAAAAATTAAGAATTGAATTGTTGTCTTTGCCACTATTTTATATTCTAATCATAAAACTGTGTATTTCAATTATATTTTGTTTTTATTGGACTATAAAACAAATTATAACTTAGTACTAATAGGCTAATAGGGTTTTTTTTTTTTTTTTTTACTTCATAATATACCAAGGAGAGGCAAAGTGTAGTGGTGGGAGCAACTAAACGAAAGGGCAAGAGCAAAGCAAGTATAATAAATGTTTGAAATGATAACACTTGTTTGAGTGTTTTCAACAATACAGCAAACGGATAACACATGTGAGAAGGGTGGGCCTAAAATTTCTATTATTTTTCTGGGTGTTGGGATAAATACTTCAATCATTCATTAAATGCAAGCACATGGTGGAGATCGGTGTCTTGATTTACAGTTTCCTTCATATATTATTATATACTTTTTATATAAATAAGGAGTTTTTTGGTAATACCTTTTGTTTTATATATGTTATCAATATGAACTGCTGTTTAACGGCTTGTATTAACTTTTTAATGATTGTTGATGTCAAAAATCTTTGGCACAACATCAAATGTGGTCGATTGGTGGAGTTGATTCTATGTCGTTGTACTCCGTCTAGTTGCCTGTAAAAAGAGAAGCACATCGGAATAAATGAGACACTAATGTGGTGTCTGTGAAAGACACTCCGATACTTAAATCAGCGAAGAGAATTGAAGAGTAAGCGGAGGAGTAGAATTTTGGCAAGGAAAAATTGCCATAATATGTGGGAGTGAGGCGCTCCCTCATTTATAGGTGTTCTTGCGGGTTCGGGTGCCCCGACTGGCCCTGGTGAGCTGTACCTTGAGTGGTCCCGGTAGATAGACCCATGTCAGGTGCATGGACACTTAGTGTCCACTGAGCAAATGCCACGTTTCCTCCTACTTGGACATCGGGGGGACACGGGTGCAGGTCGCAGGTGCTTTTGTCAGTGAGGACAAGTAATGGAGGAATGTGGTGCCGACGCAGGAGCGAGGATAGGTACCACTGTCGGATGTCAGGTGTCAGGCTTTAGGGTAGTGGTGTGTGCACCCTGCCATGGGACTATTGTTAGTTGGTACGGAGCGGTGGGTTAGTGTCCTTTTGGGTTGGCATCCTCGAAAGGGGCTTGGGTGTATATGGAGCCCAAATGCTCACTCCCTGGTCGGGAGTAGTCTTCCACTGGTCCCTGGGGCTTGTTTCGCGGAATTTAGGATATCACCGGTCATCGAGTTCCTGTTGGGATGTAGGTTCAGCTTCAAGTGATTAGTGCAGTTAATTTCTCCAATCCAGGAAGGTGTTTGGATGTTCTTAGCCCATGCTTGATCCACTCCTAGTTTGCGGCAAGGGGTCTCGTCTGGCTCTCGGGGACATGTGTTTGGGAAATGAAAGAGATTTGCACCAAGACTGACCAGTCCTGACCGCACCATCAACAATGGTAATGGTCTGGTCTTCAAGTATCTACGCTAGAAAACATGCAACGGGAAACAAATATAACAACTTCAATCATAAATTAGACTATTGAAAAATTAATCCATCATTTAAAATAACAATTCTTACTTTTACCGCAAAATAGGAGATGCCATCATAAAAATATTATATATACATATTAGTGACCTATAACCTCACTTATTAAAGAGAAATAAAAGCGTTTTGACATTTCAAACATGTAAACTCCTCTCCATTTCAAACATGTAAACTCCTGTCCAAACCCCTCATCACATGTTAAGTTACCGTATAATTTTCGGAGGATGCAAAATTTTTTTTTTTCAGACTCATCATGTGACTATTCTACATGTAAAACTATGTCATTAATATGTTATATTTTGGAACTATTAGTACATGTTAAGCATCAACCAAAAAAAAAAAATACTAATGAGTTTGTATCACGAGATATTAGTCTTATTAGTTTTGATATTATATATGTCAAGACATAAGAATTTGTTTACATATGTGTGTGTATATATTTGCCATTTTTTATTAATTAGATCTGCACTGTACAAAATGTCTGTTTCTGTTCTTTTGTCCCTTGCTCATTTTGCTTCAGAAGCATGTCTGCCGAACCAGGAAATGCTGCCACTGAAAATGACCTTCGTGGTTCAGATTGGAAATTTTTTTGGGTAAATTTGTAAAGAAACCGGGTAGTTTGCCATTTCACCTTTTTAATCTCCAAAGCAAAAAGTTTAACCTTTATGACTTTTCTATTTTTGCCAAGTCACTTTCTTCCTAAAAGGTTCTTTCTTAATCTTTATTTCTTTTTTTTTTTTTTTCTCCCTTCTTCTTTGACTAGATTACATATATTAGGAAAATTGTAGCAAATAGGCTATTTTAAATATATATATATATATATAGTTAAAGTAAATAGTATAATTTTAAAATGTTTGAGGTCATAATTTATTTATTTTTGAATATTTTAAGGTGATTTTATCTTAAATATACTTTATAAATAAATTATTTATCATAAATATGATATTTATGGAAAATATTTTATTTACAATAATATTTTAAAGATAAATTTTGTCATGCATATACTTTGTAAATACAGTGTTTATCGTACATATGTTATTTACCTTATTCTATAGTTTATTTTTATTATTAGAGGTTTGTGGCCTGTTTTCTTCCTCCTCTTTTTTTTTTTTTTTTTGATTTATTGTTCTGTTTTTTTTTTTTTTTTTTTTTTTTGGGTCTTTGAGTGTTTTGGGTACACTCATTTTTGTGGAATTTTTGTGACATTTAGATTCTCCAATTGAGATAATTGGTGGTAGTAGAGTGGTAATGGTAGTTTTCAATATACACCTTTGATTATCGGTATCGGTATCGGTATCGGTATCACGATGGTTTCTGATCCATAACCATATCGATATCGGCCAGCATCATGGCACTTATCGATCAGCAACGATCGATATCATTGTGGCTACAATAACTGTCAGTAATGAACATTGGAGGTTACCGATTGATATCACGACGGTTATTAACACGATGACGGTTATTGACCGGCAACTAAAGGACATATTTAATATACATAAAAGAGCGCCACATCCAACCTGGTCCATTCATCCTAGGAATGTCATGTTGGGCCCAAATTTACAAGTGTAATGCCACCAAATCTGTAGAGGCTATTGTGAGCCTAAAGCCTACAAAAGAGAAGAAAATTACCGTTCAATGGAGGTGGATGGGGGCCAAATCCATAAAAATGCAGGCTTGAGATCCTTGTCCAGATGATATTGGGTGAATGTATTTTGTTGGAGAAAAAAATATTGGGTGAAACAAACAGGCCCTTGGAAATTGCCCTTGAACTTTTCGCGATTCGAATCGCAACTCATTTTCTAAACTAAAAATTTTGATAATTATTAACCACTCAAATTTCAAAATTTGTTACATATTAGTGATCGTTTAAACAATTCCATTAACTTTTTTTTGACGAAAAATGGCATGTGCATGCAATGAACAATGGGAAAAAGACTGCGAATCATGTATCAAAAACCATTAACAGTTTAATGGACGTGGTCAAAAAGACAATATCTATAAAAAGTTTAACATGTGTATGACACATAGATAATGAATAGGCGAAAAATATTGTGCGAATCATGTTTCAAAAACCGTTAACAATTTAACGGACTTGGTCAGAAGGACCGTCTATATAGTAGATTTCTCTTAAAACTCAAGGATGTATCACCTTATAAAAAGTTTGACATATGCATGCCCATGTCACAAACAATTAGTAAGGGAAAAAGACTCTGTGAATCATTCATCAAAAACCGTTAACAATTTAACGGATTTGGTCAGAAGGATCGTCTATACAGTAGATTTCTCCTAAAACTCAAGGATATATCACCTTATAAAAAGTTGACATGTGCGCCCATGACACAAACAATTAGTAAGGGAAAAAGACTCTGTGAATCATTCATCAAAAACCGTTAAAAATTTAACGGACATAATCAAAAGACCATTTATACCGTAGATTTCTCTGATAAGATTAAGCATATGTATTAACTTACTATAAAATGCTTGGGAGTCCTTCTATTTACAAGACTGACATATACACTCAATTGCTTCTGCGTTACCATCATAACATGACTTATGATGGCCATTTCCTAGAACTCCTAAGAGATGGGAAAACATGAGCAGTGAAAATGGAAGGCAACGACACAAGTAAGTTTAGCCAATTTTGGAAAATATATAGATACAATTCACAAAAAATATAGGGTAAAATTTCCAGGGAAAAAAATTGGAGGACCCTTGACAAAGTATAACTTGGCGTTTTCTCTTTATCAATTCAATTCCCCTAGCCCTTTACATGACAAAGTGTAAGAATATTTCTGACGTCTTTGGTATATTGTTTTTGCTTTTGTGCATGGCAATTTCCTCAAATCATGTCACATATACATACACCAATCAGAAAAATAATGCTATATATATATATATAACATATATGTAATATATACATATATATATACATGACTATATGTACTACTAATTAGTGAAGAGCTTTCTGGTCTCCTCTCTATAATATACTATTATTCTTCTCTTCTTCATTTCTCCTCCTTTTCTGATCATTTTCTTGTAGAAATGGGGAAATTGTCTGTTCTTGTTTGGTTGTTGATCCTGGCTCTGGATGTTGTTGCCGGCGTTTTAGGCATTCAAGCTGAAATCGCCAAAAATGACGTAAAAATTCCGACATTAATTTAGCTCATGATCACACTTCTTCAATCTTTATTTTTGATTAATAATAAATTTTCAGAAAGCCATGAAAAGAAGCTAGCTAGTTTAAAGCAATATGCATATGAATGTACATTATATTCAAACATACATACACACATATATATATATATATATGTACATTTATCTTGACCAATGTTATTACATGTATATATGTAGATATATATTGACCAATGTTATTTTATGATGATGTTTATATATATATACATATGTGTGTGTGTGTGTGTATATATATATATATATTATGCAGGTAAGGGACATGAAGGTGGGAACTAGTTACTGTAAAGAACCAAGAGAGATAACAGGGCTTGGATTAGGAGCTCTATTTTTGCTTGTAGTAGCTCATATTACAGCTAACTTGTTCAGTGCATGGATGTGCCTTTCTTCCATACAAGACTGGGAACTCTTATCATCTTCTCACCGGAAAATGTGGTTTGCTTGTTTCATTCTATCATGGTACGTACGTCTTCACACACACACACACACATATTAAGGTTTTTCGGTTTTTCTTATATTTGGGGTATATATAAGGGTAGAAGCCCTTTTTATATACCTTATCGATAGAGCTCATTGTTTAACCGTTCTGATGTAATCAAACGGCTAAGATGTTATTTGTTTATGGTAATTATCATTCACTTTACCTTACAGTAGTATTTGACTAATAAATTAAAAAAATAATAAAAAAATAATTTTAAAAAAATCCAACCTCCTTTCTCGTCGTTGGTGACTTCCCCGTTAATGCCAACTATGGACCCTGCCTCCCCCCCCCCCCCCGTGACGCCGACCAGCCCACTCCCTCCCTTCCTGACCCTAGCGACAGAAACATCCCCTCCCCACGTTCCCCCAACCTTCCACCTCTTATGGATTTTTTAAATTTTTTTTAATTTTTTAATTTATTAGTCAAATACTACTGTAAGGTAAAGTGTATGATAATTACCGTACACAAGTAATATTTCAGCCGTTTGATTACATCTAAACGGTTTAAAAATGAACTCTATCAATAGAGTATAGAAAATAGGTTTTACCATAGTTTTACCCTATATATAAATATATATATTTGAAAAATGCCATGTAAACCCAATATTCTTACTTTGCTTGAGTTGACACTAGTCTTAACACTTGAGTTTTAGTTTTTCTTAAAATAAATAAATAAAATGCTTTTAACTTATAAAATTTAATTTTGACACGTCAGAATGGGGTTATAACCCACTCAGAATAAATGGAAGTGTTTTGTATTTAGAAATATTCATGGGTTTGAACCTTGAAACATGCCTGAAATTTAACGTTTCAAGACAAATTAAATGTGTACATATATATATATATATATATGTGTGTGTGGCTTTTTTTATAGATACTTGCAATGTTTCTTTGGTTAAGTATTTTTTATTTTACATTGTTACATTATATGTTTGTGTATGTATATATAATTGCTCTATTTGCTATAGATTATTATATTTTGTATCAATTTGAAAAGGAAAAAAAATACTATTATTGTTGCATACAGTCATATATAATGAAGTAATTGATAGCATTACTTATTGCATAAGAGATCTTTGGCTCGATTTAGTTATTTAATCAATATATATATATATATACACACACACACACATACGTATGAACTGAAACGGCATACATTGAGAAGATTAGTTATGATTATCTGATCAGGATAATGGCAGCCGTTGGATTTTCGGTGCTAATAATTGGGGTGTTACAAAGTTCAAGATCAGAAGGAACATGCAAAATGTTAGACGACTACCATTTTCTGTTGATTGGCAGCGTATCATGTTTCATGCATGGCCTCTTTTGCGTTGGAATGTACATTGTCGTAACCATTAGCACTACCACCACCACCACTACTACTCAACATCAACGTGATCATCCTTAATTAACTCATTATTGTATGTTTTTGTCATATTGTGTTTAAGATTTTAGGATTTGTTTAACCCTAATTTAGATTAAAGTAGGCCTTGGTGTGTGACAATATTCATGGAGTTTGATCAAAAGTACCACATGGAAAAGGAACGAGGTGTTTTTACACTTTATTGTACTACTTAAAACAAGGAGGTGTCTTCACACTTTATTGTTCAACTTTGATTAGTGAGTTATAAACCTAAAGCGGGAACTATTTATGTGGATGCTTTAAGGTCTCTTTCGGTAATCATTATTTCCTGTAATGAAGAAAATGCATGCAATGATAATAGTAATAGGTTTTTGATCAAGCAAATAAACATTTCTTACTTGAATTTTATATAAAGATAATTTTCTTGTTTCACCTAATGTGAACAAACATATGATATACACAAATTGTCTAATGGACCAAGTTTGTTGGCGTTTGTATTAATTAACCTTTATTATACAATTAATCATCAGTCATATCTTCTCGCACATGATTAAATAACCAAGTAATTTTGGAACACTATAAATCTATGGTTTTGATTTTCGGGTGTCACAATCAAATCAACCATTCTAATCTAAGACAATATTTAGTAAGTGTTTTTTTTTAGGAATAATTAAGGGTCATGCTACAAATCTTATATGTCTTCAGATTTATAGTACAATTTATTTGTAGTTCTTATTACTACCACAAGAACTGTTTAATTTCCAAATGTTGATTGTTGATTCTAGCAACATCTTATATATTATTAGTGATAATTTAGTAGTTTACCATTCTATTTAAGTGACACAAATCTTAAATACCAAATCCACAATTGAATACCAAATCCATAATTAAAATAAAAAGACTAAATATTTTTTATGGCGTTCCTCATACGTATGATAATTTTACAATATATTTTGTTAATTTGGTTATATTTTATTCTAATAACATATTCAAGGTGTAATCCTATTTTGTATTTTAATATATAATATTGTTTATAATGCTATATTTACTTTTGTCTTTATAATTAAGTTTTGAAATTTGTAAAAGTAAACTCTTAGGGTATGTTTGGTAGGAAGGAGAGAAGATAAAGACGGAGCGATAAATCACCAGGTGAGAGAAATGAAGGAGGGAGAGGGCCTTTTTTCATATGATGTTTGGTATGAAATCCTTCCCATTTTCACTGTAGTTTAAGAAAGAATAAAATTAGGGTGTTTGAAACGGTATCTAATCACTTACTTCCTCTTTTCTTTGCTACCAAACAACTATTAATGCCAAAATCATTATGCTAATCCTTATATCATCTCCTTCCTTCCACTTTTTTCTCCTACTAAACACATTTTTAGTACTTAAAATATAATGAGTAAAAGAAGCAAATAACAAAATTGAAGAGGATGGTTGAAAAGAAAAAAAAAACACAATTTTTTAGGACTAAAATATTATAGGATAATTTGATTTCATATTTCAAAAATACCTAAAATGCAGACACATTTTATCCCTATTTCTATACGTCGTCGTCGCTGCACCCTTGCTCGGAGTCTGGAGTCACCAATGATTACTTAGTCCTCGATTGACATCACCGCCGCCGTGGTAACTGATTCATCACCGGTGATAGAACCGCGATGGAAAAGAAAAGCCCATTGTGATCTCGTATCTCCCCATCGCAATCTCCAATGTCTCGTGCCCGTCTTCTCCGACGACGATGACACTATAAGAAGCAGCAACCCCACCATCACCGTCTTCTCCGGTTATGTCGTCGTCTAAGTCAGTCCTCGTTGCTGTCGGCATTGGATCTCCGGCCTCCCCCCAATGCTTTCTCCAACTGTCGCCAGGCTCATAGTCTTGTGCGATGAGGGTTGATTTCCTCCTCTCATGATGTACTACAAGAATAAGGTTCATTTATAGCATACAATAATAGCGTGTTTGAAAAAGTGTCACAACACCACACATGTTTTGGTGGTTAACCCAAAAATAGAACCGCCAATTTAGTTTCCCCCCTTCTTTCAACAAATAAAAATTTAAAAAAAAGGCAGTTCCCGCCCTTCCACGATTTTTTTTTTTTTTTTAACTTTTTAATAGGGAGACTCTCTCTCCCACGATGGTATCAGTTGAACCCATTTTTTCTAGTCCATTCTCTGTTCTCACAAATCACGATCCCATCACAAAGGGGATTGGGATACCAATCAAAGTGTATTTACTGCTCTTCAAAAACGATTTCCCTCTCTCAAAGTTCCACCTGTAGTTTTTTCTTCCAAAATTTCCTCTCTCAATTGCTAGGGCTTGAACTACAAGGCCACAAACTACTCTCAAATTTTCTCTGGCTTGAAAATTCCTTTGATCTTTCTCTTCACCGATTGTCTCTGGTGAGTTTACTTTCTTTCTATTGCTTTATTAATTTCCATTTTTTAGAACTTTTTTTTTTTCCTTTGTTCATAATATTGTCCCTGTGGGTAATGGTTTAATGATTTTCGCTAAAACTTGTTTTGGGGATTTTAATATCTAATTCTTCTTTAATGAAATTCGGCCATTTATACATAGTTTCCTTGTTTAATTCAATTAAATTGAAGTTGGGATACATAAATTGCATGTTCCAACGACAGTAATCCTCATCGAAAAGGAATGGTAGACGAAAAATTGGGTTTAGACTGTGTATTGTATTGTGATAAATGGAATCAGATTTTAAGAAGATATTCCTCTTAAAGTGGGTATGGAGTCGTTTTAATCATATATATATATATATATATATATATATTTTTTTTTTTTGTTTTTGTTTTTGTGTGGCTCGTTCTTATGATTACCTTGATGATTACAATTGTTTAACATTATTTTCAGTACTTTAGATTATGTTCTAACATTTTTTTTTTGTTTTTATTTGTTCTAATTTTTATTTCTCTATTTGCAACTTTGAAACTTTGGTCACAGAGAGGTTTTGGAGAATATAATATGGTCAAACTGATCACAAAAAAAACTGTTGTTGATTATAAAACAGTAAGTTTCTAATTAATAATTGCTGTTAGGACATTATTTTTAGTATTGATATTTCTCAACATTTAAAAATGTCTTAATATGTTTATTTTATGTTGGTTTCTGCATAACCTATGCACAGAGGAACTGGAGAATGTGAATATAATTGTCAAGACAAGCAGAAAGCTTTCAATTTAGAGCTAAAACCTGTCAAAGAAGAGGTATTTTCATAATTCCATAATCTTGACATTTTAATGTTAGTTCTGTATTGTTCTTTTCTTATTTAGTGCAGTAAATATATAGCTCTGGTTTTTATTATTTGTTCTTTCAATTTGACACTTTTGCACCTTGAAATATGAACCCTTTCATGTATACGAGTTTGGTGTTCCATATCAGCTTTCTCCTAGGGATGGCTATGCAGTAGATAAATTTTCCCTTTCGTTCTGCAGAACAAAGAGGAGTCGGATACCATCAACTAGTCAAATAAGCACAAAGCAATGTTGGAGTATAAATCAGTTAGTTTTTAATTTGCTTTTTGTTTTTTTGTTTTTTTTTTTTACAATATTTATACTTTTGGATCTTAATTATTAATTATTACCAACATTTATATTGGCTCATTTTGTTTGTTTTTTAGTTGGCTCTGGGCAACAATAGAGGAAATAGAGGATGTGATCATGGTTGTATGACGAGCTTCTTTTTTTTTTTTTTTCTTTCTTGTGTCTTTGCTGATATATGAAAGCAACAGGGTATACGCAAGAAAGCTCATGCCTTATATGTTCCTTCTAATTCGTTTTACTATGGATCATCAAAGCAGATTGAGTTATTAGATTGTGATTGCAATTTTTTTCCATGACAACTTTAATTTTGTACTGTGTAGAGTTCTTGGGATTCCAACCGGACTGCAGGTGCTGATGGATAACAATCAAGTAGTAAACAGAGTAATGCGTGAATAGGTAGGTAGAGCAGGGTTGATATTTTTTCTGCTTTAAGATTAATTAAATTGTTCTTTATTTGAATGTTGATCTTAAGGGTGACAGACATCAATTTTTCTGCTCTGTACTTTTCATCAATTGTGAGTTGCTTCTTTTATAAATAATGCTAGTACTTTCTAATTTCTTAGTCACTTGTATTATTTGTCTCATAATTGATTTCATTTTTAGTTGACATATGTATTACGCATTTTCCTTTTTAATCATTTGCTGCTTTATTGTTGAAGACCCTCAATCCTTGGAGATTAATTTTGGTTTATTTTGTAGAGCTGTGGTTTATGATATTCGGTTGCGGGAAGATTATAACTACAAAGCATTCTCTCACTTGGCTGCATGGTGTGCTTGACTATAAGCTTTTGAAGGCTTTTTCACCTTACGGTCAGAAGACAATTTGGGAGATGTGTTCTTTTACCTTATGGTTAGAAGATAATTAAACATAGGATATGTATTAGGATATACAAAGTCCTTAGGCTTGTTGTTGGTGATTGTACTTTCTTGCTTTGACATCATGGTCATGAGACTACAATTTTTTTTGTATACAATGGATTTTTTTATAATTATTTATAGTTGTTTTATTTATTTATTTTCATTATAAAATGTGTAACTAAAATTTACTTAAAGAAGAGCTGCTATTAGAGCACTTCACTATGTTAAAATTATTAACATCGTAAACCATTAAAAGAAAATTAATTGGTAACAAAAAATAATACATATATGCAAGAATCAATTCCATAGCACTCAAAAAATGCTATAGTATCTTATTCGTAGCACAAGAAAAATGCTATAACAAACATTTTTATAGCTTTAAAAAAACGCTATTGAAACTATAGACTTTTAATAACATGAGATAACATAGCGTTCGATGAAATGCTATAAATTACATACGATAGCATTCTCATTTTAAATCCGTGAAAATCTTATTTTAAGTCCCTGTAAATCCTTGTAAATTATGAATTGTAAGTTCAAGCTTACTAATTGTAAATCCTTGTCAATTCTCGTAAATCTGTGTTAAAAAGAATCCCAGAACCAAGTCTGTGACTTGTCATCGCATGAGAAGAAGCCTCGCAATGCCGGAGAAGCATTTTGTTTACTGGAAGTTGCGACGGAGTTCGGATCTCCCGTGAACGGAGCATGGAGCTACAACTACAAGACATCTCCACAGATCTCCTCAAAAAACCTATGTGCTCCCACCAGCAGACATCGCCTCCACATTTCATCGGAATCGCAAACTCGCCGGAGAGAGAGAGAGACATCTCCTCCACATTTCATCTGAATCGCAAGCTCGCCGTAAAGAGAGAATAAAGAGAATGAGTTGATAGAGAGAGGAAGGATTGAGAAAAAGCATTAAGGGTAAAAATGAAAACTTAATATGTTTTAAAATTGAATATGCTATTTATTAATAACGATAATAAATTATGCTATTTATTAATATTTGGGGCCAAATTATACTATTTGGTATAGATTTTTTATTTAATTTTTATTACAAAAATTGACATAAATAGTCTCTAAACTCTTTCAACGATTCATTTTGGTCCCTGCTTTCTTTTTTTTTTTTTTTTTTTTTTTTGCCGAAATGATAATAAATTTCTATTTCCTTGGCAATTTCAGTTATTTCTGTTAAAAAACTAACAAATTGATCACGTGAGGAACATGCTTCATGGTTTTTGAAGGTCAAATTGATAATTTCTTGGGGTTTTCCCCCAAATTTTTGAGAAATTAGGATTTCTCTACAGTAAAGGGTTGGGGGGGTGGGGACCGAATCCAGTCACAAGGGGGAGGGGTTGGGGCCGAACCAATCGCCGGGGGGGTGGAGAGGGCTGGAGGGTGTCGAACCCAGTCGCGGGGGGCGGGGGGGGGGGGGGGGGCGAGAACCCAATCATGGGAGGGGGTGGGTTGAACCGAGTCACCCATGGGGGAAGGGGGGGGGGGGGGGGGCAGACCCAGTCAAGGGGGGAGGGGGCGAAACCGAGAGAGAGAGAGAGAGAGAGAGGGGGGGGGGGGAGGGACTTTTGCGAGATTGGAACGTATTTTGATCATTTTACTACAAAATTATCATTTGAGTAAGATTTCGTTAGAATTTAATGGAGTTTGGTGGAAATGATTGAAATGGCTAAAAAAATAGAAGTTTAGGGTCATCTCGGCAAAAAAAAAAAAAAAGAGATAGAGACCAAACCGTTATTTTTGAAAGAGTTCAGGGACTATTTAGGTCAATTACTCTTATTATTATTATTCATGTATAATTATGATCATGTGTTGGAGGCCTAAAAAACAATTTTTTAGAGCAATAAATGGAATATCAATGTAAATGTTTATATATTAAAAAAATTGGACCCGGTTGGTTTTGATTCCAGATCAAATTCCAAGAACCTCCATCGAGAGCTATTCGGTTCGTCGAATGAAGGCGGTCGGTTTCAACATGACACCGAAACAATTAGTTTGTCACGGTTGATTTCTCTATGCAAATTTAGTCTGGTTTCTTGTATCTTGTAGAGGGTAAAATCTACAATCAATTTGTATTGAGAGTTAATGCGATTGATTTGGCGTTGATAGTTAACATGATTTGTCGCCTAAATTTGATCTAGCATATTTGTGCATGAACAAGAGGATACAATGTAGAAAATAAATAAGAGACATGTTTTTTTAGAAGTTTACGCTCAATATGAGAGCTAGTCCTCTCTGGTGGATTTGGGGGATTTCACTCAAGTTGATAAAACCATTGTAATTGATATTCTAGAAGCATAAAAGGGAAGAGAGAAACTGGAGAATTCATAATCCAGAGAGAGATTGCATAAAGTAGAGAAGAACAATCCAAGAATTTAGTGAATGCAGATCCCACATACATGTAATGATGCCCCTTATTTATAGGGAATGGTTGCTGACTTTAGTTGTAAAAATTCGTGCAAATTAAGCTTTAATTGCTTATCATAAGAAGTTGTCTTTTCTAATTTAGGTTGACTTTCCTTGCTCATTAATCTTCTTAGAAACGAGTAAGTGACTGTTTTTGTTGATTCTTGACTTGATGACGTGAGATCTTCGCTTGATTTTTGTGCTAGACTGAATTTAAAAAGTATTTTGATATGAGTACGCTTGAATTTCAGAATGTTGTGTGGGTCGTTTTTATATTGATCCTTGATCTTCTGGCTATCCGAATTGAAACGTGTATGATAAAAGATTAGATACAAATTTTAACCTCAACATTTCTATAACAGCCCTATCCTCAGCAGCAATTCCTCGCTCCATTTCTTCTGTTTTTTCACTTACTGAGATTCGATGAATGCCCCTTATTTGAACAAAGAAAAGAAATTGCCAAGGAAAAGTTCTCAAATCTCAAAAAATAACAACTCTCCTTTCACCTCATCAATTTAGAGGCGTCATCATATATTCCTAATCAACAACAAATTAAAATGTCACTATATGGTTTATGAAAAACCATAATTATCTATGTTCTGAAACCCATTAGTTTAATTTGTGTCTTTTATAAAGTAAAATAATTAACTATATATACGTGCTTTTTTCTTTTTCTTTTTTCTTTTTTGGTGGCTGCAAAGAGTTTGAGTGCATTTGAGCTAAAAGAATATAGCACTACTGAATTATGCATATGCCAGCACATAATATTAATATCTATATCTAGATACATATATGTATATAAACACACCTTTTATTTTTATTTACCAAAAAAATAAACTGTACACTTTTTATTTTAACTAGTTTTTAGGATGTGTTAATTTAAAAATATATAAACAAATGTTCCGTTTGGATCACGTGTCAATTTTCAAAAAAGGAAATTTTTTTTTTTGTTTTAAATGAGAAAGTCTTTTCATTTTGAAAATAAGATGATACTTGGATGTGTAAAAAATGGTATTGTGAATAGTATATTGTGAGAGGATTTTAAAAAGATTTATTTTCTTTTGACAAAAGGGTATTGTACAAAGTAAGATTGAAAATGAGATAATTTTTCTTTTTTAAAATGAGAGAATAATGGAAAAAGTTGGAAAAAAATACTCTTTTGTAAAAATTTTCTAATTTCGGAAATTGGATATATGTCATCCAAACATATGACAATTTTTCTATTAAAGAACTAGTAGATGATAAATTTTTGAAGAATTGACTTTTCTTAATTTTTTTTTTTTATTGTCTCTTAAAGAGATTAACAGAATCAAGTAACTAATGATTAAAAGGGAACATAATAATTTGAAGAATTGTCAAAAAAAAAAAAAAAAATTTATTGAGACATATTCGAAAAAAAAACGAAGTTATTTTACATATAGGGACAAATCGAATAAATGAAAAGTATTTTAAATGAGCCGATTATAAATATGTAAAACTTTTTGGGAGAAAAAGTATTAAACAAAAGATAAAACAAAGAATGAGGTAAACAAATCAACAAAAAAGAAAAAAAGAAAAAGTTAAAAGAAAAAAAAATGTGCATAAAAAGATAAAACAGAGAGACCAAATTTTTTAAGTGTCAAAAAAGACAACTCTATTTTATGATATAGTTATAGATTATAGATTATAGATTTATAACATAATTTATTATTATTATTATTTGAAATCTGCATGGTAGTTGTTGATGCCGAAAATCTCCGACACAACACCCGATGTGGTTGCTCGACTTGATCGGTCTTGCATGGTCATTCTGCACCTGATCACCTACAAAAAGGAAGCATCTCGAAGTGATGGGGACACCGGTGGGGTGTCTACTAAGGGCACTCTAATGCTTAAGTCAGTAATGAGAGAGACAGAGTTTCGGCAAGAAAAAATTGTCCATACCTGAATAGGTGGGCTGACCCTCTATTTATTGATGTTCCCCGCGAGTCGGGTGTTCGGGCGACCCAATCGGGTTAGACTCCGCGTGCTCCCGGCTGGTAGACATGCTTCAGGGGCACAGGTACCGTACGCCCAATAGACTGATGCCGCGTGTCCGTGGTCTAGTATCAGGGGACATTAGGGTTGGCTAGAATCGGTGCAAGTGGACACTGTGCCAGTCTGAGCGGGCGGCGGACATCAGCGACGGGACATGTGCAGTAACAGGCGGCGTGTCAGGTGTCAGGCGACGGATTGAGTGTTGTGCCGGGACACTGCTGTCAGCCTGTATGGGACGGCGTGACGCGGACAGTAAGGGGCCCACCGAGCGGGTGGTGCTCATTGGTTGTCTGGGAAGTTCTGTCCGGGTTAATGGCATGGGCCCCAGCCGTACCCCGCTCGAGGTACATGACGGGTAGCGCCAGTGTGATGGACACGTGGTCGCTCACGAGGTTCCCGGGGAAGAATATAAGCTTAGTCGGATCTGACCCGGTCGGGGATCAGCGGTCAACATATTGAAATCTGGTCTTAACGTCCTCGTGCAATTGGATCACCCCTGGGAAATGGATTCCGTCACCGGATAAGATTATATCTACCAACAGTAGTAGCTCAGAAATTCCCCAAGAGCATAGATAGAAAATTAGGAAAGTCGTTCGGCATTTAAGTGCATCGTTGAGTTCTGTACCTTGAAATTTCATCCACCAATTTAACATCGCGACGTTCAACGGCCCGTCGATGGTGCTTCTCCATTCATTCAATGCTTCTCCATTCATTCAATGAGTGACCTTTTTACTTCGTTTGGTATTCAAGTTTACATCCAACTAAATTGTATTTTTTCATATCAATTTTATCTTTTTCTGAAAAGTCAACAAAATTTATAACTAGTTTTTGAAAAGTCAACCAACTCCAATTTAAAAATTTCATCTCCAACTAATTTATCAAATTGAGGCTTAGTTCTTGTGGTTTGTGGGGGGTTTTTTTTTTCCCTTTTTTTTTTTTTTGTGTTGGTAATAATGATGATGAATTATTACTCCGATTTGTTTGTGCATTTGTCTCATTTGGTTAGTGTTTATTATATGTTTCATCCGTTGGATTCCTTTCACGATGGTTTTTTTTTTTTTTTTTTTTAGCCATGGTGTTAGTGGATTCTTGACCTCGATTGATCGAATATTTTCATCAATTGTAGATGGTCTCTGACTTTTGTTTACATCTTCATGTTGTCTATTTATATTTATCCTTGAGCATTTCATTTGAATATACAATTGAAACCGATCGTTTGTTGGTGTCATTTTTCATGGAGTAGGAGGTTGTGTACATATGAATTGGTGTTCATATTGTCTTTTGATAGTTTGAAATAAACTTCCATTTTCTAAGAAGAGAAACTTTAATTTGAGAAAACATGGTAAATTTATTATTTATGCATTATAAATTTGGACAATTTTTTTTTTGGAAAAACTTATTTAAATTTTTTATGTAAGTCGCAAAATATTATTAAAAATAAAAGAAAAAAGGTTTACAAATCTAAAATAGAAAAAAGACAGAGACAAAGTGAAAATGGAAACGAATACTGGAAAGACAACTAAAAGTAAACAAAACAAAATAGAAACATCAAAATAGAAATCGTTAAATATTGGCTCAATTCGAAACCCCTTCTCATACAAGGTCTAAAGCTTACAAGAGGAAATTTTCTCTTACGGTTTGTTGTTCAATTTTCTTCTCAAATCATTTAGCTCTTCTAATTTCTCCCACGAACCTTAAAGGGAAATTTTCATTTCTTAGCAAGCATAAAATTGATCTTTCGTTCTTACAGCCATCGAAAACAAGGAAGTTGAATGGAAATTATGCTCATACCATGAATGATCAAAATATGAACACTTTTATAATTATTAGGAGGACGAACGATATCATGTCAAGGTTATGGTTCGCATTCTAATATGTTGTTAAGCTAATTAAGTGTTCGTTTGGAAATCAAGTTTGAACTTAGTTTTTCAAGCTCAAGTTTTGTCTTTTTCCTCAAAAGTTTTTGTCTTTTTCCCAAAAAGTTTTTTGTCTTTTCTGAAAAGTCAACAAAATTTACTATTTTAACTTCAAAAACTCAACTTAAACTCATTTACCAAACGGACTCTAAGTTTATTTTTTAATTAGCATTGATACTCCCCAATCTATAAGAATTGTGTCACTTAATTTGATCTCTAAGTTTTCAATTTTAGCATATTACTCTTTGAACTTTAATTTTCTAGTAATTTTAGTCCTTGATACTAAAATTAACAAAGAATTTATGAAATTTAAAATAGATTATTGTGTGTATATCATGCGATAACTTGAAACTACATAGATATAGTTACATTAATTTTTAAATACTCTCTTCATTGTAACTATTTCTGTTCAAATTTTGGTGATTATGTGATACAAAAATTATTATCTCTATTAAATTTTAAAAATCCTTACATAATTATTGTGTAATCCTTCAACTCATTCGTGTATTCAATAATGAGATTTTCTCTAGAGAGATTTGGGTGTGTTTACTAATAAGTAATCTAATTCAGGAAAAAGGAATTAAATTCCTGATGTTAAATTACAATGTTTACTTTTGTATTTGAGAATTAAATGACGTGGGTCCAACTAAAAAATATGGAATTAATTTCCTTGATAAATGGGAACTTGTCTCTCATCTATTACACATGGAAAAAGATTCATTTCCCTAAAAAATAAAAAGTAACTAGTTTTATACCAAATATATTCTTATTTTATTTAATTATTATTTTTCAGTTAAGGATAATTTCATAACTACAAGAATTATATTCTTGATCCTTCTAACTTTTAAAAAATAAACAATATAATATAAATTTAATTTTTCAAGTAAATAAATTTTTTGATAAATTACTAAATACTTTTATTTAATTGTAAAATTTTATTATGTATAATTTAATTTTTTTTATAAAAATTAATTTTTTATTTTTAAAATATTTTTAGAATTCTTGACAAGGACAAGTAAACTTGTCAGAGAGAAGAAAAAGAGAAGAAACAAAAAACAAAAAAAAACAAAAAAAAAAAGAGGTTTTTCTCATTCCTCTGTCGCTTGGTATTTTGAAAATTTTTTTATTGAGCATCGTGCTTTGAAATTCTGTTGAGTTCTCATTCGAAAAAGCGCCCACACGGCTTACAATGCAGACAACCGTACACAAACTAATTCCCTCCACAAAAGAATATCAGAAAAAGGGCATTCTCGTAATTCCACAAACCCTCCAGAACCTGACGTCTATCCCCTTGTCACGCAAATTCACACCAAAACAAAAGCGCAAAGCGGTTTGAACGAATCCCCACCGTCCATCCCCTCCTCAATCCGACGGCTCTCAATCTCGATCTGCGCCGTTTAATCTCATTGGTCAATTTCAAACCCCCGCCCACTATAAATACCTAAAATCCGCCTCTAACCTCTTCCATCGCCTCCCATTCCATTCCCTCGCGTCTTTGCTTTCCTTTCTCTCTCATCACTTTCCTTCTAATTTCTCTCTCTAGATCCTCCTTTCGATCTCTCTCTCTGTTTCTTCACGAAGCTTCGTTAATGGCGGGAAGAGGCAAGACCCTAGGATCTGGAGCCGCCAAGAAGGCCACCTCCCGGAGTAGCAAGGCCGGCCTGCAATTCCCCGTCGGCCGTATCGCTCGGTTCTTGAAGGCCGGCAAGTACGCCGAGCGTGTCGGCGCCGGAGCTCCGGTCTACCTTGCCGCCGTTCTTGAATACCTGGCTGCTGAGGTAATTTTCTCTTTCTCTTTCTCTCTCTATCTCTTCGAGTCTCTTGCTTTGATTCTTCTGGTTTTGGGGATTTCGGCCCTGTTCTAAATCTAGGGTTAGGGTTTCGAATTCTTCCTAAAATTGCACAAATTGAATCTTTTTAAGCAATCTTGTGAAATTATGCTTTTGATTAAACTTTGAAATTGTTGGTTTTTCCTCTTTTCATTGAGAATAACATGCTAATAATGTGATTCAGATCTTTCATTTCCTTTTTTCTTTGGAAAATTTTCTAAATTAAAAAGCCAATTTTGTAAATAAAATTTGAATTTTCCAGTAGAATTAGATGCATCTCTTTCAACTATATGCTAAATTATGATTCGTTTTTTCTTAGATTAAGGTTTCTGGATTCCTTTTTTAGAGCTAATTTTTTGTTCCTTTCTCAGTTTTCTGTAAATTTCCCATTTTTGTTCTCTACACTTTGGTTCTTTATTTGAATTTTTTCCTTATTTGGTACAAATTCTTTTTCTGTTTAGGCGTAATTCGGATCAAATTTGTGTACATTTCAGGTGCTAGAGTTGGCCGGCAACGCAGCGAGAGACAACAAGAAGACGAGAATTGTGCCTCGCCACATTCAACTCGCCGTCCGAAACGACGAAGAGCTGAGCAAGCTTCTCGGCGATGTCACGATCGCCAATGGCGGTGTGATGCCCAACATCCACAACCTCCTCCTCCCCAAGAAGACCGGCACTTCCTCCAAGGCCTCCGGTGCCGACGACGATTCTTAAGACCCAAAAAGAGCCCCAATCTCCGGCTCAAAAATTATCTCCGGTTTCCACTTCATCAATGGCTAATCAGATTTAAAATTCTAGACTTCTTTTTTTGCTTTGTACTTGTCTTTCTGTTTGTGGGATTCTAGTTGAAGTAGGATGTTAGATAGGGCTTTTCAGTTTAGAGATTATTGTGAATACGATTATCTTCCTTTTGTTCTTGTTAGTTGAAATATATTTTTTCTTCTTTTTTAACTTTTTTGTTTTGTAATTTTCTCTTTCCATTTTTCATGTGGGGGTTTTAGATACTGAAATGAGAATGTTGAAACATTTTTAGCAACTTTAACAATCGTTTGTAGTCTTTGCCCTTTAATGTCGTTTTGACTGTCTGGCCCTCTGAGTTTGGAATCGGAGCTTGTCGTTTTTAAGGGAAGTGGAGTTTTAATGGGTTGTTAAATTTGTCTTGTGGAGTTTTTAAAAAGAAGAAATTTGAGTCTTTTTTAATTCTCCCGCCAAGAACTCGCCATTTTTTGGTCTTACATTTTGGAATCTCTCATCTTGAAATTGCGGATTGTAATAAAGTTTGTTTGACTTTATTAATCAATGTGGCATTTTATCTTGTTAATTATATGAGATAAATCTAACTTAAATTGGCAAAAATCTAGTTTTGGACTAAATGGGTTGATTAAATTAGTTTCATCTTTTGTAAATTTCCATAAGATGTAGGAAAAAAAATGTACTGACAAAATGAAGATTCGGAAGAGGCAAAGGTGTCAGTTTCGGTTTGTTTTGTGAGTTGGAATCATGGTTCAAAATTTTGTTTTTACATTGCTTTTTCGTTATAAAAATTTGAATTTAAATTAAAATTACTTTTTGTTCAAACTTATGATAGTCCCAGGATCATAAACGAGGTGGATAATTTGTTCGCCTGTATTGTAATAAACATTAAACCAGATTAGTTGTTTATATATATATATATATATATATATTATCTTTAAACTATCTGGGATAGGAACTTTGTAACCGGATTTGTTGTCGTTTATATGTATTATATCTTTAAACTATCTGGGATGGGAACTTTGTAACTTGTAGTGGAATATGGGAATTTTTGGCGGTAGGGTTATGTTCACAACTTTGTTCTTCAAGTCTATGTTTGGTAAGAAAGGAAAGAAAACAAAAGGGAAAGGAAAAATTGGAAGTGAGAGAAAATAAGAGGGGATGAAATATTTTGTTTTTCTTTATGTTATTTTACATTATGGAAATAGAGAATAAAAAAAGTTGTGTAATTATTATTTTAGTTATCTATATATATTGTTTTAGTTTTAAAAAAATAAGAATAAGAAAGTAATTTTAATAATTTGGTGGATTTTAATTTTCCTATTTTTTTTTGGAGGGAATAAAAAAATGAATCACATCACAATCTTTTTGCTTTCTATTTTTGTTTCCCTTTCTCTTTTCTCGCTATAAATGAATGACCTCTTCATCTATAACTATAAATGCTAACATCAACGAAGATCCATTTTCATTCATTCTGTAAACTGACAGAACCTCCATCCACCTTTCACAAATAGGGAAAACTAGAAATGTGGAAAAGGAGGCAGCCAATTGGTTGAACACCAAAAAAAATAATAAAATAAAAAAATTAAATAAAAAAAAAAACAAACAAACAAACAAACGGGAGGAAGGAGGAGGAGGAGAAGCAACCAATTGGTTGAACACACACAAAACTATAAATGTGGAGAAGGAGGCAAAGAAGAAGAAGAGGAGGAAGAGGAAGAAGAATCAATTATCTTAAAAGGGAGTCTTTGGTAGTCTCTGGAAATACCATCGGTAGTTATCATTTTTAGGTCATCCATATTAAATCAATTGGAAAAAAGACATTGCATGTGGTTATCATTTTTAGGTCATACATATTAAGCCTATGTTTGGTGTTTGAGTTCATTTTGAACTCAACTGTATTTTATGGTTGATTTTTTATCTTTTTCTGATAAAATCAACAAAAAAATATAACTTAATTTTTGAAAAGTCAACTAATTTTAACTTAAAATTTTCATTTTTATTTCAAACTCAACGTAATATATGATAAATAAAGTAAGTACTAGCACATGTCATTGAAAAAAAAAAAAAAAAAAAGAAGGTTAGAGAGAAGAGGAGCTTGAGACTGATAAGATATTGAACTTATATCTTAAAAAATTAACTTATTAAGTAGGGTGGCCTAATAACATTTTATATTTGTTATTATTATTGTGTTTTTACGATGGAGGACTCGAAGTTTTTTTTTTTTTAACCTTTAACAAAACTCCCATTTCCATGGCTACCCCAAAATCACCGGTGATCTCTCTTGACGGCGAACCCGAGAACCGGATTTTCCAGCAGTGCCACGTGAAGAAGATGGAGAGTCCCGTAATGATTGTCAGGCCAGAATCCTCCATAGGTGAATACAGAGAGAAATTTAGATTCAAAATTGAAAAATATTCTTCAAAAAAGAAAATAAAAACGAAAAAAAAGAAGAAAAAACACTAAAAGATTTGACCGGTGTATTGTCATGGTGCCGTATTCAAAACCTACGGCATAAAGGTTTTCAATATGCGTACGAGGGGATTTAATTTATTTAAAAAAAAAAAAAAAAAAAAAAAAAAAAAAAAAACCGAAAGGACCATGGGTTTGAGGTTTCATAGTGCCACATGCTTTCAATAAAAATAGAACTTGTATCTAATACATTTCTCATAAAATTACCTTCATTCCCGTACTTTCGTTCATCTTGTAGATAATCTGATATTACCAACCTCAAACAACTCCATCCCACCTTTCATATTACATGGACATCAATTACCAGATGGAATCTTCCCACCTTAAATAATTGTTTTTTCTTTAAATTTTCATCAACAATCAAACGCAGTAAATATAATAAAAGAGTAATGATAATTGGTATCGCAAACACTATCTCCTCATACATGACATTGTCCAAGAAAGTACACGTGGAGTTAATGTTTTCCTTTTTCAATTATAATAAAAGAGTAATGATAATTGGCATCGTAAACACTATCTCCACACTATCTCCTTATACGTGGCATTGTCCAAGAAAGTACACGTGGAGTTAACGTTTTCCTTTTTCAGTTATAGGCCACACCTCTCGCTCTCTCTCTCTTTTTAAGTGCAATTATTTTCTTTTCAAAACTGTTTGTAAACATGGAGTTTACTTTCTCTGGAGTTGTGGGAGAGCTACAACTTTGTGATGCCGATTAACAATACTATATAAAAAATCATTTTATTAGTTTTTTTTTTTTTTTAATGTTAAAAGAGAGTTACATGAGTGGAAGTTGACTTACCTAAATAATACCAAAACGTGGATGCCTCTTGCCTGAAATATAAACTTCTAACGAGGTGAATCATCTATACATCTCGATGAATATAGTAGAGATAATTCGAAACCAAGCATTTAGGATGCGTTTGGGATCACCTTTCCAAGCGGTGTTTCACCTCTGCACCGGAGATGGACGTTTGGCACTTGCTTTTGTTTCCAACCTGCTTGGAAAACGCCACAGCTGGTACTAGTCGTATCTAGTTCTAGTTGCATTTGCAAATGTTTATGTACATAAAATAAAACGCCAATGGTACATACTAGCCCAAGTGTTTTTTGTTTTTTTGTTGTGTTAAGAATAAATTATTTCAGCTCACATTTTTAACTAAATTTTTTATTAAAATCAACTGGGTACACTTCTCAAAAAATTCCTTTTCTTTCAAACTACTCATTTGTTATATACAAAACCCAATAACAACTTTTTTCCAAAAGTTTTCACCCAAACCAACTTTTTCAATATTCAACACATTTCCAAATTAAAATATCTTCAAAATTTCATATCCAAAAGTGACTCCAAACAAACTCTTAGTTAGAATGACAAGTGCCTTATCAACTAACTTAAAGGATGTTGACCCTTTTATTAATTACTAGTTTGGGCACGTGCGTTGTTCGTGTTAAGTCGTGATAAAAATTTTCATAACGTTTAATATGAAAAAATATTTTCTAGAGATTATAAAAAAAATATAGATTAATAAACAAAGTTAAATAGTTAAACTTATCATACAATCATAAAAAACACAATAATAACAAAATTAAACATTCTAATAAATAAGATAATAACACACAACTCATTTGTTTTTTTTTTTTTTCAAAACATATAAAGTTGCATTTTGTTATCTCAAAAAAGGTTTTAATCCCATTGTTGGCTATACAAAAATAAAACATTGCAATAAGAAAAATAAATGATTGGAAAAAGAAAACTAAAAACATTTTTAAAATATGATAATGAAGTAAAAGGTAAATAAAAAAAAGACTCAATATGAATATTTTACACACATTTTAATTTATATATAAAGTCACATACACACATGCATCTGCAAACAAAGTTTTAAAAAAGTAAAATAGTTTATTTTTATAAACATTTTTAGTTGTAGAGCAATATGTTAGCGGCAATATTTATATCTACTTGCTCAAAGTTTTGCAGCAAAAATAAGTATGGATGAAATGCTAATACATTCCTAAACCTGAGTTCTTACATGGCAAGTTGTAGTAGGCGTTATCCTAAGCAATATTGGATATATACATATTTCTAGCATAATGAGCTTCTAAAACTATAGTAGGACGGATGATCATTCCAAGCAGACAAAAGTAGGAAATTTCTAAACAAGAAAACTCGATCCAAACACAAATTTAACATGAATATGCCCGAAAATAATGACAAAATGACATAAAAATATAAATGAAATTCCAAAATGAAAGAATTCTAGTAACTTTGTTTTGAAACCTGAAGGCATCATTAGCTCACAATAAAAAAGAACTTTTTTTCCTGTTATTAAATGAAACTTTCTAAAGCAAAAGAGGAAACCCAATATTCTAAAACAATATATATATGTATATATATATATATATATCCGTGTGTGTATGGAATACAAAGAAAATGTTCTCTCTCTCTCTCTTTCTCTTGATGACAAAGCAATTCCAATCTCCAATCTCCTACTTTATCTACTATTTTATAAATGTAGGAATATATTTTGTTTTCGGAAGGTGAGAAAACAAAAAGAAAAATGAAAAAGAAATGTCTCTCACTAAGGGCAGGTTCACGCCAAAGAAAAGGAAAAAAAAAAAAGAAAGAAGAAAGAAGAAAGAGAGAGAGAGAAAACATATTCTCAATGTTCATGTGGGATCCACCAAAGCATCTAAAATAAGGAACGATTCATTTATTCAAGAAGGCATTTAGCCAACACGTGGAACGAATAACAACAATAATCCTTAAAAATAATAGTTAAAAAGCCGAAAAAAAAAACAAATCTTAAAAAAAGAAAAGAAAAGAAAAGAATAGAAACAAGCGTTTCAACCAAAATGCTCATTTTAGTTGAAGCTCATGAACAGTACTACATATTGACGTTTTTATATATTTATAGATATATACTTTGTTGGACTTTTCAACTAAAATTTAACTAATATGTATTTTTTTTATCGTAATTTTTATCTTTTTCTGAAAAATCAATAAAAATTATAACTAAATTTTAAAAAAAATTACTTTTAAAATAATGATCAAATTGTTACTTTTAAAAAATTTCGGACATTATTTAAATTAATTACTATCTAAATTTTAAAAAAATTTATATAAAATAAATATTAATAAAAAAATCTTTTTTTTCCTCACCTCTCTCACAGTTCGTACTCTCTTCTTTCTCTCTCTCTCTCTCTCTCTCTCTCTCCTTCCTTTCACCTCGAGCAAAAGGAAAAAAATATCCACAAAAAAATCCCCCATCCCACTCACCTCTCCCTCTCTCTCTCTCTTCCGACTGTGTCAGCCGGAAAAAGAACCCAAAACCCAACAACTCCCCCCCCCCCAACACACTCTCTCTCTTTCTCTCCCTTCCCCATGTGTCAGTTGCACAGCAGTTTCTCTCCCTTCCCCATGTGTCAGCTGCACAGCAGCCAAAAAAACCTCAAAGTTTCAAAACCCAAGTCTCCCTCTCTTTCACTCCCCTTCCCTCTCCTCCTCGTGTCAGCTGCATGGCAGCCAAAAACAAAAACAAAAACAACACCCAAAAAGGGTGCATTTTTTACTATTAAAAAAATGAACAGTAATTTTTTATCCACTCTTTTATATACGTATGATATACACAAGGAGCTTGAGAGAGAACACATGTATTTTCTTGTTCTGTGACCTTGGAGAATGGAAATATGATTTGGGTGACTGACCTTAACTAAACTGACCAATCTGATTGAGATTTTTAAGCGAGATGCTACATTATAAATCTTAGATTAATTTTTGCTACAAATAGAATATTAATAACAAGTTGTCATATGTCCTCGTATATTGAATATGAGGTCATATTTATGTCCTCCCTTGGAGATTTGTTAGTCCTCATCTCTTTCCTTTTCTTTTATGTACACAAGGAATATATTCAGTATTTTTATTTACAAAATATATTCCTTTTTTTTTTTTTTGGATTAAATACACAAGAGGTTTTTGTACCTATTTACGCACAATTAGGAGGGGTAGAATTTCAGTCAATCATAGTTATAGTTAAAAGGACGCAAATCATTCCTCTAATCTTACCTTATATAAAGGTAATACGAGTAATCATTTTATAGTGACATTTTTCTATCTAATTTTGGTCATATTTTTTTGGCTTTCAAATTTTAGAGTTTGTTTAGAGTTTGGATTTTGAGGTGAAGAAAATAAATTAAAGAAAACACTTTTGTGAGAAAATTTGTTTTCGAAGAAAATTATGAGAAGTTTTAATTTAAGTAGAATGCAAAACTCATTTTCACAACATAAATCCCCGCTTATAATAAGTTCCTTTTCAGCTCTTTGATACAACTACTAAGAATTGTTTAAATCTGTATATTTTTTTCTGTAATAAAAGAAAATCACATATCCTTCCTAAATTTGATTTTTGACCCAATAAACATATTAACAAAATATGTTAGATAAATATGCAGATTAAAAAGAACATTTGATGTTTGATGCTTCTTTTGTTCTTTAAACATATTAAAGATGTGTTTAGCATTAATTTGTACATTTTAATAACTCAGATGAGATTTGGTCTCCTGTTCTCTTTGATCAAATTAGAAAAGTGCTCATTTGATGATCATAAGATTATCTTCTAATTGAAGCTAGTGATAAAATATATTTTAGATTTATTAGTCTCATGATCTCTGAACAACATAAACATGTTTAGACAAAAGTTTTGGACTCTTACTTTTTTTTTTTTTGGGTTCAATTAATTGGATCTATTCTTTGCTTCAATTGTTTTGTACTTTCAATATCATAACATGCATTCTTTATATTGTTTAAACAATACATTATTTACTAATTTTTTTTTCGTGTTAAGTTTTGAGTTCAATGGAAGTAGTAACTTAGGGTTTTTTTAGGTGGAATTCCTGGTTCATCACAAAAAGAATAAAGATCAAAACAATTTATTATTCTTTTGCGTTACAATAGTAATCTTTTTGACAAAAAGAACAAAGATCTAAACAATTTTATTATTCTTTTGCGTTGCGATAGTAATCTTTTTGTGTGTGTGCAATTTTATTATTATTTTGCGTTGCAATAATAATCTTTGTGTGTGTGTGTGTGTGCAATTTTGTTATTCTTTTGCGTTGCAATAGTAATCATTTTGTGCGTGCGTGCGTGCAATTCCTGGTTCATCACAAAAAGAACAAAGATCTATACGATTTTATTATTCTTTTGCGTTGCAATAGTAATCTTTTTGACAAAAAGAACAAAAGATCTAACAATTTTATTATTCTTTTACTATTGAGATCTAACAATTTTGTTATTCTTTTGCGTTGCAATAGTAATCTCTTTAATATTCTTTTGCATTGCAATAGTAATCTCTTTGTATGTGTGTGCGCGCACGCAATTTTATTATTCTTTTGCATTGCAATAGTAATCTTTTTGTGCGTGCGTGTGGGCGGGCGGGCGCCATACTTGCGTGCGTGACTAACATCTATTTCATAGCTTTCAAACATTAATATGGAATAGAACACATATATTTGTATTGGATCGGGATTGGAGTTTTGAACTTTTTATGATGTATGTAGATGTGAAATTAACACTAGATTATGCATACAATTACAATAGGAACATTATATTGTTGTATATTGTTTAGATTCATTATTAGGATGCATTTTAATTTTCAATAAGTAAGATTATTTTCCCAATTGTGTTAGTTTTCCTAAAAGATTTAACATTTCTAAAAGCAACACTAATTTTCAGGAATGTAATCATTTCATCACTATCATCATAATCCTTATCATGATGCTTGACCTTTATATGAGAAAAAAGTAGATTATGTGCAACAGTGCAAGATATATATTACATTTCTTATTTTCACACCTTTACTCCACTTAAAAATACACCTTACATGCAGGGACTAAGTCATCCATAATTAAATGAGGGCTCTGCCCACAGTCCACCTTTTTTTTTTTCTTTTTTTTTTTTTTACTTTTAAATATTTTACATTTTTCTTATTTTTCCTCAAAAATTGATTATCCCTATGTCCGTCTAAAAACTTTATCGTTTAATGTACCACACCACTAAAACAATACATCAACTCCGATTCTATTTGCATGCTTGTTATTGATGAAGGTAGTAAGACTACTGTTGTGTCAGCCTAATTTGTCAAACGAATGAATCTTCCATTTAATTTATACCATCTTCCTTTGAAATAAATCCTTGGTTTCCTATGCAAAAAAGGTACTTTTAGCAAAGTGTGAAAATATAGCTTTCTTTCCTGTTTGTTTTCAAGTTGCATTTTTTGAGAAGATCAAATTTTCACAAAAGGATAAGAAAATTTTATACTACATATTGGGAGGCGCCATAGCCACGTAAAGGAAAATTTTCAACTAAATCTCAACTATCTAGCTACAAATTTTTACTTAAAAAAAAAAAAAAAAAAAAAAAAAAAGAATCAACAAAATGACTTCTAACAAAGAATCAAAGGTGACAAAATTAAAAACTAATCACAAGTCGGGACTTCCTACAGGCGAAAAATCCACTTGGTTAATCACAATTCACCCCCGAAAAACAACGGTCACTTCCTCGTTTGATGTTTGATGGAACACGTTCCCTTAATCATCTCTGAGGAGTTCTCTTCATTGACTATGGAGCAGCGTCGATGAAAGAGCCAACGGGTTTCGCATGGTTCAATCGCCTATCATCGTAACAACCGCCTAAACAAATAGTCATCACTAAAGTCATCATCAATAATTTCCTCGACCAAACATTCAAAATGAGTCCAAGAACTTTTAGTGAAGAATCTCAATACCTTTTTCCAAAAGAAACCTAGCTCTCATCATCCGAACTAGAACTGTCCATTCGTCGACCTGTTATAGCCGGGAAAAGTCGCTCACGTAGATCGACAGGAGACTGACGGGTATCAGTGGAAGATGGTGGTGCTGCAAGCTGGTTGAGATCTGAGGAAGGTGTTTCCTTTTTCGGTACTTTTGCAGGCCTTTTCGGTGCCTCTCTCACCTCTCTGCATACCTTGTCTAACATGATCAAGAAATCTCGCACAACGACGAACAAACGCAAACCTTCATCCTTACCCGCATTTCCATGGAAATAGTCACCGGTGCTCTTCACTAGAGCCATGATTCTTTTCTCTTCTTCTATAAGCCCGGAGATCTCCACCTCGGCATTTTGCACAAAGTTCTCAAGTGTTTGATGGAAACCACGACCTTCTTCCATGCTCTTCATTTCTGAATTCAGGAATTTCCGGGTCCTTTGCAATGACTGACCAAGTTTGGCAACAGTTCCTGTTATGCTATCAGCATCCAAAATTGCTGCTTTCTTAACATTCTCAAGTTCGTTCCCCACCCCCGAAACTACCTGAAGACCAAGACTGCGATAGTGCTCTTCTGCATCACTTGAAGCTTCATCAAAGAGATCATCCGATTTGATGCTGGAGAGGCTCCGGTTTTCTCTGGCTACACGAACGGCTCTTATGCCCTCTGAGCGGATAATCTCCTGAACAACAAAGTGCAAGAGCGTAGTCTTGCCATCTGTTCCTTTTACATCTGACAATTTCAAAAGAGTGTCGAGTTTGAATGCTTGTGCACCACCACGAAACGTTCCATCGTTCATACGATTTCCTGTCTTGAGAACAGCTTCTAGAAGCTTGAGGAAAAGCCTACTGTTCTTCAGTTCCTTGCAAGCTACCTGCAATGGTGCATGGAGATGTCAGATAATGAAATAATATACAGTGCAAACTTAAAGCAGATAAGAACGTGTGTGTGTGTGTGTGTGTGTGTGTGTGTGTATATATGTGCATGTCATACGACAAAGGACGTACATATATGTGGCTGAGAAAAAGATTGTAAACACAAAATAATCAAATCAAAAGACAACTTTGGAATCCAATTAACTACCTCTAGACTCGTGAAGGACTCTTTAGCGATGGCAACCTCCTCAGTAAGCGTCGACATGAAAAGCAATGCTTCCAGTCGCTTAAAAGCAAATGGGATATCAACCAACACTTTAAGGAACCGCTCAGCAGGCCCAAGTTGAGAAAGCTCTCCATTGAACATCCTAAGCTTTAGTTCTTCATCTGTTGTTGGCGTCATTTTCAACAAGCTCTGAAGGAATTCCGAGGGAAGCTCGTTTCCTGATTCACAAAGAAGGAGAACAAAACAGTTCAAAACATGCTTAGAAGTACAACAACCAATGCAATTTTAAAACAGTTATTTTTGAATTATCTTTTCTTAAATAATTTCTTCTTCTTTTGAAAAGAAAGTAATTTCATTATATGTATAAATGAAGATTGCTACAACTACCCTTGTGTTACATGTCAGTTAAAATAAGCATTCCATATCTTAGTTTAATTTCGGACCCAGTAGCTAGAAAATTTTCAGAGTAGGGAACAGTTTAAGGAAATTGTTTGCAAACAGGTCTGTTCAAATTGTCTTGGTATTCATATAATCTTTCGTTCTTGATCCATTCATATGTCTGTTCTATTGCATTACATTGTTTAAGGAAAATCAGGAAAGAAGTTTTACCTTCGTGAAGTGCATCACAAACTTCTTCTATTGTCATGTTTAATGCCCGCAGAAGAATTGCAAGATTTTGCGATTTTTTGGGATCAATAATCTGGATAAATTGGGGAGAGGGATCCTGTGATGAAGAGTCTTTTTTCTGTTCCTTTTTACCTTTATCGGTAGCGCCATAACCAAAAAGAGTTTCTATCATGTTCTCATCAAACCTGCATAATGATAATAAAATAAACTCAGAAAAAAACCAAATTCAATAACCCGTATGAGGCCAGGGCAAAAAGAGTTTGCAACTTACTGGAACGATCCTGACTTAATCTGATGCCAAACCATTGAATGATCGGGGTTTGCTAAAACTTTGTCCCAAAAAAACGGCTTCAGCTTGGCTTTAGGAGCATCAGCTTCGCCCTCCGAGTCAGCTCCCTCACTAGAAGAAGCGTTTAGTGGATGTTTAGGTGCAGGAGGTGAAGGCTTAGCTCCCTTGGAACCTAGGGGCAATTGAGGAGGTCGAGGAGGAGGAACACCAGGAGGTCGAGGAGGAGGAACACCGCCTTTTGGCGGCGGCGGTGGGCGAGGACCAGCCCTAGAGCCAATAGGCAACGGAGGTGGGGGAGGAGATGGTCTAGGAGCAGGAGGGCCTGTGCTACCAGCGGGTTTCAGGGAGGGCGGTGGTACTGGAGGGGGAGGAGGGGGAGGAGGGGGAGGACCAGGCTTGCTGGAAGGAGGCTTAAACGAAGAAGGTCGTTCGGGAGGGAGGGGATCTGCCCTGCCAGGTGGAGGCTTAAGAGGAGGCATTCCCATAGGGGTAGTTCCCACCCTTCCAGGTGGAGGCTTTAGAGGAGAATTCGGCACCTGCGGATTAATGTTGTTGGATATGTCAAATGTTTTGACTTCAGAAGCACCTGCAGTGGTAGACACTGTATTATTGAATGACGTATGGACAACGCTAGACGCCATGTGAATATTAACATCGGAGGACCCCATTCTGTTCTGATTCCCAAATGATTCATGACCAAGCCCCTCATCTTTAGTTGAATTCCCAAATGCATAAAACTTGGGCGATGACGCTGCAAGATCAGAAGTTCATATTTGATTACCGAAAGAGACATACAATAATACATTTCAATTATAAGACACGAGGAGAATGCATACCGGCAGAGAAGTCAGTTAAGCTTAGGCTCAACAATGGCCTCTCGTCATTTCGTCTTACTTTATAGCCAGGCTTACAGAATCCACCACAGCATAAAAAGAACAGTGCTACAACTACAAATGTCACTGATGCAGTTACCGCAACAGCAATTATAACTGATCTATGACTGTTGCTTTTCTTATCTGGCTCTACGTTTGATCCACCCGGACCAGAAGAAGAGTTTTCAGAAGGTGAAACTCCCAAATTCCGATCATCGCCAGCAGGTGGAAAAAATGGTGTTCTTGAAGATGGCGTAGGGGGATCAGAATGAGGAACTTGAGAAGGGGTAGGTACAGGTCCTGGACTGAGACTGGGACCGGGTGATCCAATTCCAGAAGACGGAGCAGGTGCACTTGGGACGGCCTGAAGATATCTTCTAGGAGTATTATCTCCAGGAAATATGGACTCAAAATACTTGGAATACCAACTCTTCGAGCCATTATCTTCTCCGGAGACACGAAAAAG
This sequence comes from Ficus erecta, assembly GCA_008635985.1. NCBI lineage: Eukaryota > Viridiplantae > Streptophyta > Magnoliopsida > Rosales > Moraceae > Ficus > Ficus erecta. The sequence continues at coordinate 326,323 of BKCH01000115.1, read as the reverse complement.
AATATTATGCCTTTGTAAACAATCCAAAAGGGATTGCTTCACCTGAGGATGTAGAAAACCGATAGTCTTCTGGACGTTTTCTATTGCTAGTGGCAGGCTCGTCGTATCAATTTCATGTCTTCTACTGAATATTTCCTCCGGAAAACTTAAGTCTAGTTCTTCCACAAATTCCTTCAAATGGATCAAATCTAACTTGCAATAAAACCATAACTCCTCCGCCTAAAATCCATAAAATCACGATAAGTTTAACGCCTACTTGTGCACATTGCTAAGCAATATGGCATAGATGCAAGCATGAATTCACAGATACCAACTTTTCCAGTCTTGACTCGACATTAGTAACTTAGTATTTAGACAAATGACGCATTAAAAATGGACGAAGAACAAAAACACGACAGACTAATGCACAAAAGCAGTGAAAAGTGAACCAAATAAGAAATACAACTTCAAATTTTGATTGGTTGTAAACAGGAAGTTATAGCTGATTTCACCTAACACTCGTTAATTCATATTCAAAAACAAGATTTAAGCCACCTAACATGACTAAATTATTGTTATTTTTCTATTTTGAACATGGTGACGGGAATTTGAACCCTGCACCTTTCCACGAAGTTCGGTGTGGAATCATAGAAAACGTTAAACCAGCTGTAACAGTTCTTTTACATAAAAGAAGAACTACATTAACAAAAAAGAGAGAGGGGGTAGGAAAGTTGTCTGATTTCTTACCAAGTTGCTATCAATCTCCCCAGATGCTGGGTGAACTACTTGCCCGAGTAGAACTTCCTCTGAGTTCTTCTTTTCATCTGAACTTTTTGATGCCCAAGCACATAAAAGAATAGCCAAAACTATTATACAAATTCTCCTTATAAAACCCATATGTTGTTCAAACGTGATATACTTACCATTTCATCAAAACCCAAAACCTCTTTTCACAAACAGCAAAACCCAGAAAAATTTTCCCCTTTTCTGAAGCCGACCCAATTCGATTTTCTCAAATAAGCCCCTGATTTTTCAATAATCCGAGCATGTACAGGCAAATTCCCACGGACCCACCAAGATTTTCCCGAGAAAATCGTGAAAACGACGCTGTTCGTCCTCAAAAGTGGAGGAGAATATCCAGAGCAAAAGGACAAGCTCGTGATTTTAGGAGCTCCAAACTACTGTGCAAATAAAAGATTTGCCTTTAAAATCTGTTGAAAAAATCAACAAAATGAGGAGATAAATTGAAGAAAGATATATAGCTCTTTCTAAGAAATCTTCTGAGTCTTTATAAAATAATGTGTTTTGAATTTGAATTATGACCAGATCCACAGAAAGAAGCTGGAAAAAGAATCAGCTTTCTGAAGGGTATGTACAAACATTACAGGTGTTGACCATTACCAATAAATATGTGTAAAAAAAGGGTAAATTTTTCTCGGCAAAGTTTCCTAAGAAAGTTGCCGAGTGAAAATTTTTATTTTTAAATATTTTCATTTTTTTTAATTTATTGGCCGCCACGGTCTGGTGGTTTCATGGCAACGACTTAACGGGGAAGGAAACATTCTTTTTTTTTTTTTTTTTGAATAATTTAATTTAAAAAATGATGAAATAGGTGAAGTGTTTTAATTTAAATTACACAAAAAAAAAAAAAAGCGTTTTTATTTGGCAAATTGTTCAGTTTTGGTAATTGAAAAAAGGGACCTTATATATCTAGTAGTCTATTTTTTATGAGTCGAGAACTTTACAATACAATATCTAAAGCGTGTATTGCGAAATGTCATTTTCACATCACAATCATATCGATATATAAATATTTTGTTAATCCAACGAAATTGATAAAAAAGAAAAGAGTAATAATTAAAAATTATAAACAACAGGCAAAGTAATTTTTTGGGTACTTTAAAATACGATTTTCAAGGCGTCATGATTCATATTTTTTTTTTATCGTAACGTTTTTTTAATATTATTATTTTGATCAAATTTTACTTGTAACATAGATTTTAGGATCGTCTGTGACGTTGTCTTAAGATAGACAAGCATCATTTAGATTTCAAAATTTTTAACTTTACATTAAACTTTTTTTCTTTACCATTTTTGAAAAATCTAAATTTTAAAAGTTTATAATTTTCTCATTTCAAATCAAAATAAGATGATTTTTATGTTAAAATGCTCATAACGATAAGACAAAATAAACAAGATCCATTTTACATATTTTTTTCTGAACATATTTTAATTGTTTGCACTATTTTCTATATCACAGAATTTTTTCAAAAGTTTTCTTTCCAAACACATATTTCCAACCCAACTTTCAAAACACAATATCCAAATGTCCCCCAAACACCCTTAGTTTTCACTCATACCATCACATGCGTAATATTACACACCACATTGGCCGGGTATGGATATTGATCCTGAAATAAGGCCATGAAGTATCAGACTCAGAACACATTTTAAGAGAAAAATATAAATACATCTTTATAGTCTTACCATAAACCAAGTCACTCGACTGATTAAAAATCCCTCTACTTTCTCTCTATGCATACTACTTTGCATTAAAAATGTTATAATAAAACCCTAATGAATGTTTTTGTTTTTATAGAATCGAACTCAAACTTTCACTTCCATTTAAAACAACTTATGTCACCTAAATTAACCCCAAACTTGACCATTATTATCTTTTCATAATGATTTGAGTTTAATCTCATAATAAAATCATATACAAAATTATCACTAAACTATATCCCTTACTATTTACTCGTCTAATAAAACAAAAGAAAAATTACCAATAGCTGTTTACGGTCATACATTATTTTTTCTTTCTTTCTTTTTTTTTTTTTTTTCGTCTATGATGGTCATAAATTTTAGCTTATGATTCTTTTGCTCCTAAATTAGAGATGTTTCTGGTCCGTTTGGGATTGATTCTAGAATATCGCCCTTTGTTTTTGCACGCATAGAAAATAAAAAGGGGAAAATGAAGAAAAAAGTTGTACTTGAACTTGAGTTTGAGATTTCCTCAGCCAATAAACGCGCAATCCATCAAGGCAAAATATACAATGGTTTTGCTAATTTCATCCAATGTTATATGCCAGTCAACCGACAACATTGACCATTTCTTTTTCCAAGGTTTCCACATTCCAAAGTCACCGTGCGTACAATAGATCTATATTATCTATCTAATTTTAATATTTTTAATGATATTTAATAAATTATATTATTATGTTATTTAATTAATTAAGATGTTATTATAAAAAAAAATCAGTTAAAATTAGTTCAATTTTTTTTAAATGATAACATAATTGATTAAACATCATTTGAAATATCAATAATTGTGTAAGTGATCTTCGTTCCTGTACTATCTCTGTAATAGAATTTTTGCTCATAAACAATAGGTTTAATTTCAATTTTCCCTCCAAAAAAATATATGTTGTCTCAATTTATCCTATAAAACTTAAAATATCATATTATTGATACTAAAACTTATCAAGCGTTTCACTATTTGTCTTATTATAACAAAAAATGTAAAAAAGTGATGGAATTAAGTAATGGTGGAGGGACATTTGATAAAATGAATGTTGAGTAGTTGACTGAACGAGTGAATTAAACTTGATCTACATTATCGAATTTATTCACCATATCAAAATCTTTATTTCAGATTAGTTAGGTAATATGATACTGTTTAATTCAACTACCTAACTTTCATTTTATACCCTTCAGCCACGCATCACATGTGCCTTACGTTCATTATTCCAGTTGTTTTTTTAACGTTTCTGTTACACTGGTACCAACAGTAAAACATTCATTAAGTTTGGATGCAAATTATGTGACATTTTAAATTCTAAGAGATAAAGTGAGATAATCTACATTTCTCACAAGTTAAAATTAAAATACCTCAACATTTGAAAAAAAAAAAAAAAAAAAACACCTTTATTTATCTATTTAAAATTAGAGGTAACCGATTTAAATTCTATCTTCTGATAAAGCCGGTTATAAAATTACCGTTAGTATGTATATATATATATATACATATGCGCAATCGAAGTTGATTTTTGCTTCCATTCTTTCCTTACTGTTGTTGCTTTCTATTTAAAGTGGGGTATAATAATGTTTATTTCTAGTTTCTATCTTTTCTATTTTTCTTTTGTATGTGTGAATGTAATCTTCAAAATTCTTTATGTCTCATAAGTCCCTTACGGAGGCTCCTATGCATTCCTAAGCCAGGTCTCTTTACCCCCCAATAATTCTTAACGCGTTTTATGACGGTGGGACTCTTGCTTTTTTCTTTCTTTGTTTTTTTGTTTTTGTTTTTTGTTTTTTATTTTTTGTTTTATTTTTTGTTTTTGTTTTGTATTCTAGATTTTCTTGACTAGAAGACAATTGGATGCTTTATTTATTTTATTTGTTTTTTTTTTTTATTTTTTATAAGAAGAAGACAATTGGATGCTTGTTATTTCCCTATTCTCCCTCCCCTACCCTTTCATGTATTTTTTTTTTTTTTTGGTTATCAAAAACTTTTATGCAATAATTGGCATGTCACCTCGTGAACTTTTGATTTTGATTTTGATGGGTTAATAGGTTATTCCTTTTTTTATTTTTATTTTTATTTTTTGGGCTTAAGCTTTATTCCTTAAATCCAATAAGTTGTTGCCAAGCGTCTCAAAGTTGATGATGATTGCCATGATTTGTAAGGAAACGCGCTCATATATGTTTTTAAATTAGCTCGTTTGAATGACTTGTATGGTAAAATTCTAGTTGATGATTGGACACATCATGTCATATAGACGCTGAAATACTTGGTTAATTCAGAGAGATTTGTAAAAATTTAAAGTTCAGGGAATAATCTATTAATTGATTAAAAGTTTAGCAGTAAAAACACTAGAAAATACGCTTTTTTTTTTTTTTTTTTTTTTTTTGGTGATTCGTCGGATTGTCCTTAAAAAGTATAACTCTAGATTGTTACTTTAGTTATAACATCATTTTTTTTATTTCTAATTAGATAAGTATAAATAATCAAAAATTAAAACAAATATGGTTGCAAAATAATCTAGCGATAGTACTACATCTGATTCTATCAGATGATATGGGATTCAATTGCCTCTATCCTGAAATTTTAAAAAAAAAAAATCAAAATAAAATTTAAGGTTGGATAAAAATATAAACATGTCTGTTTGATACGACCATTCTCTCCCTTTTTTTTTTTTTTTTTTGTACTGGGTTTGAATAAATCCAGCCCAACCTACTTAGATTTTGGGCCACAACCTTAACCCATCCGTGTGCTCTCTTCGACTTTTGCCTTTGCTTTGAGATCTCGAGGCTGCAAATTTTCCATCTGTTACTTCTTTACAGAACGCTTAAGATTGCAAACTTTATCATTTTTTTTGGGTGCTAAATTAATGCAAATTTTATGGTTGGTAACATACAATTAACGACCATTAATCAAACTAAGAGTTTCCCAATTAACACATGGGTCCTTCAATGATATTGATACCTCACAGCACCCGTGTCGATTTACAAATCTATCATACCTTTTACAATTTCAACATTTTCACAACTGTCATCATTTAATTACATAAATTTTCGTATTCCTTATTAAAATTTACAAATCTATCGTAATTTATACAACCTTCATGTTCGAGATTCGCAAGTTACAACTTAAACTGTGCTAGTTAAATAATTCCGTTAAAAGTTTCCTTGACATATCCTTCTTTCTTTTGGCAACAAAGATACATCCTCTAACAATTCCCACTGCATTTTATTTGCAAATGGACCTGTGAATACCACACTCATATGTACATGTCCAAAAATCATATGCGCCCAATATAATATATATATATATATATCTTAATCAATGAAAAAGACGAATCACTCATTTACAATGATTTCGTTTTTTGCTCTGGGACTAACACGTGACAGCTCCGTCACCCATCACATGATAGGTCTTTTAATCGCCAAGTATAATTTTTTATTTCTCTTTACTTTATTTTACTTGTTTATACCGCACGTGTGAACTGTTAATTAGTATATTATAAAGTTCTATGATATGATATTTCAAGATAAGAGCACCAATTTTCAACCAGAAACAAAAAAATATTCCACTCTCCAAAGTAAACTCTAGAATTTCCATGGTTAGAAATTCAAGCATCTATCTTGCAGATACTAATCCTACTTTAGCAAAAAAAAGCAGCTCTAACTATGGCTGTGCCAATTGCAACGCATAAATCTTTGCTTTAACTTGTCAATGCAAAATTATTGCCACATGAAAAATCTATTAAATTTTCTATAATAAAGAAGTGGAGATGCCACTTGATAAGAGATACCCAATTCAAAATATTCCTTTCACATTATTTATGTCCAAAAAGGAACCAAGATTATTAACTCAAACCCCACATAAGTGTGAGTTCAACAACTACTTAATCATCGTTGCTAGAGATTATATATATATATATATATACACATCTATGAATTATTCTCAAGATAGTATACATTGCTCTCTATACTATTCATGATGAAAAATTATTGCCATATGATAAAATTTAAGATTATATATCACTAGTTATTTAACAGGATGATAAGATTAATCGTTTTTTTCGATAAGATCTTGTATTTGAATTAGTCTCACTATAATGAACAAACTATATGAGTAATTATTTCATAACAAATCAATATATTACACAAAGATAACATGATCATTTGTTTGTTGTCACATAAACGGTACTCTCATAATAAATAATGATTGATCGGGGATTAGATAATGAGACGTTTCATGTCCTAAACTTCCATATCCTATATAGACTTAAACTGATTCATATTTTTTCAAGATCACATCCACACTTGAGCGTAACAACTTGAACACTTACAAGTGAAAAAAAAAAAAAAAAAAAAGAGATATATTCCATACTTGTACCAAGAAGGAAAAAATCATGTGATTGCCCAAATAATAAAGTATAATATATACATATGTGTGTGTGTGTGTATATATATATATCTATCTTTTCTATATTGGATTTGTGTGCACAGCAAGACATGGACGGTTGGCATTAGATTCTGCATGAGAGAACTATCAAATTTTCAAGGTGGTCATCTTTTTCCCAATCTTCCACACCCTCACAAGTCACAACTTTAGACAACAAAGGTTGCCACATAACATTTATTTTCCATGCCTAATCTGCCTGCCACAATTTCCTCTAACCAATGGGCACTCTCTTGTAAAAAAAGAAATATTCTCATTTTCGCTTTACAGTCCTCCAAATATTCCAAAAGAATTTATTCCCTCCTAACCCCTTTATTTTATTTTATTATTATTATTATTATTTTTGTCACAAAGGCTTATCTTTCACTATAAGAACCAAAGTACCACAAAAATCTCACCCCACCACAATCTCAAAGCTCTGAAAGTTTTCCTAGTTTTTGTCTGGTTTTTGAAAATTATGACGACTCGGAGACAGCTTGAGGTCCTAAGGGAGGACCAAAATGGAAAGAAATGGTGTGTTTCTCTTAGAGATGAAGTGTTCAAACGGTTCTTGGCACAAGGCAATCCAACTGTGAACAAGGTGTTTGGTGATGGCTCTTTGTTCAGCCCTTTGTTGTTTGGCAAGTTTTTTGACCCTTGTGATGCTTTCCCACTTTGGGAATTTGAGTCTGAAATCTTGTTGTGTAAGCTCCGGAGCTCCGGCCAGAGTAGTGTTGATTGGTTTAAAACCGACCAAGATTATGTCCTCAAAGCAGAACTTCCAGGTTAGTTTCTATGGTATTGTTTTAACCATTAGATTAACTTTTTAGAAGTCTGATCTATGATTAGGGATTGTTTATTATACTGTGAATTTTTAACATGAATACTGACAAATCCAATTTTGCAACATTAATTTGATGACAAAACAACTATACAAAAAGTCTCTAGCTATTATAATGTTGTGAGAGTTGGGATATAAACAAAGGAAAAGAAGAAAGGGCTTTGGGAATCATTATTTACTTAGCACACAAGTAAAATATTGTGAAACTAGGGGACCCCAAATATCAGATGCTCTAATGGGTTCCAGTTGATTTGATGACATGATGCTCAAAAGGAAAACATCTGTAAAGGCTGAGAGATGCATCATGAACAATTAAATGTCAAAATAAGAGAAAAGAGTTTTCTCGTATATGGAAATTCTTAAGTCTAGGTATGGATATTTTGAATATTTTGAAATTTCAGAGTTGTCTGTTTGCAGATGAGCTTACTTTTCTTAGTCCTTTTTTTTATCCTGGTGCATGTGACATAACATTAAAATTACTCTCTCTAATAAGAGACGGAGTTGTATTTGGTTTAGTGGGGATATATGTCTTGATTAGACTCATTTCACATATCGTATGAAGTTGAATACTGTGAGCGAATTTTTCGAATAACATTGTTATAATCATTTCATAATATCGTCCAATTTAAACTGTACGATTGAAGACAATGGCCCCTTTAATGGGGACACCCTACCGAAGAAATCCCTTTTTTCTAATCCCTTGTTCATGTGGGAGAACAATTATGTTTTTCTTATTGAATGAGTAAGTGTGTGTGTGTAATATAAGGGAGAATCTACAATAGGATATCTCAATTTTACTGATCATTGATCTCAATCATACGATTTAAATCAAACGATAACTATGAAGTGGATGTAAAGATATTGCCCAAAGAATTCTCTCACGGTCTTCAAACCTATGCAATACCATGTACCATCGGATTTAAATTTTATGATCATGATAACTGATCCTATTAAACCTACAGATGGGGACGTAGAATCTTTCTTATTTTAATTTATACATTTTTCATATTATGGTCCATTAAAAAACTTCCCATCAATCCTCCACTCATGAATATCTACCTCATTCCATACCTTAAAAACCTCTTTCCAATAAGAACAAAATTGAAGGTAACTTAGCAAATTTTTGTAAGTTGAGAATTAGAAGGTCGTAATCAAACCAAAAGACCTTAAACCCCCTTCCCATCTGCTGAACTAGCCCCAGCGGGTCTATCTCATTACATATATTAAAAATCGCATTCTGACATGAATTTAACGGGTAAAGTTTTTTAAAACAGGGATTGGGAAAAACAATGTTCAAGTGTATGCAGAGAATCAGAAGGTTGTGGAGATAAGTGGGCAATGGAATCAGCAGTTGATGAGAGAGTCCAAGAACAACGATTGGAGAAGTGGGAATTGGTGGGAATTTGGTTATGTTCGGAGGCTTGAGCTGCCAGAGGATGCAGATTGGAGAAAAGTTGAGGCACATTTGACAAATGACACTCTTTTAGAAATTAGAATTCCCAAGAAGCCCTTGGAGTCTCGTGATTATTCCACTCAAGGAAATGTTGTGTCTACTAATTAATTTAATAAGTGTATGTATATATAGGTTTCTATTTTCTAATCACTCGTTTGTTTTGACATGGAAAGAGTGTTATAAAAACAAAATTAACTTTTTCTTGTTTATTAAAAAAAAAATTTCCTCAATATTCCGAGAAGTACATATTGTTGAAGCCATCCTAAAGATTTTTGTTACTAGTGTTTTCAAATGTAAAAAAGGTTAGATTTCATTAAAGTGGTAAACTTGTAATAAATTATGCGAAATATGCGATATGCAATATTCAAACATCATATCAGAATCATAATAAGATTACTAGTGTTTGGTGAATGAGTTGAGTTTGAGTTGAGTTGAAATTTTTAAATTTGAATAGTAATTTTTGTTGACTTTTTCAGAAAAGACAAAAAACTTTTTCAGAAAAAGACAAAAAAAAGTACAGTTTAACTTGAGTTAAATTCAAGTGCCGAACACCCCATATATATATATATATATATAAATTTATTTAAACATGATAATGATCTAACGATTCACAACAATTAAGTGTTCTATACGATGATCAAAGTGAGTAATGCTAAATTGCATGATTGACATTTGGGAGACCACACCCATGCAAAGGATGAAAAAATTAATCGCAAGTGGTGCTAAATCCCTTCAAATTTTTCTGTTTGGTTGGTAGAAAAGATAAATAGTATCTTATTCAATTAATAACTTGATAAACAAGAGATATATAGAAGATAATATTTAAGAAAGAAAATCAACAAAAATAAACGATATTCTAACCAACAAAGCTTCTCCAATTCTATAAATAAATAAAGGGCAGAATATTTAGAATTCTAGTTAGTATCCCTTAATTTCCTTTGCTAAGCTCAAATCTAATTTTGGCTTCTTTTTTTTCCCCTAAATTCTTTTCTCTTCTTTTTAAGGTAAATCTGATTTTGGATTGACCATCAACATCAAGTGAAAAATCTGCTGCTAATAAGTAAGAAAATAATCCAATAGTCCAAAAAAAAAAAACATAATAAACAAGAAAATAGAACCTTAACTACATTAAAAAATAAATTTTAAATTGACACACAATGTTCCACAAAATAGAGATTTTGAATTCTGCCATTTGTTTACTTATGTTTTAGAATCCATTAACTAATTTAAACCATCATTACTTTATGAGTTCAAAGCTCCAAAATAAGGAATAATAACAAATAGCAAAATATAAAATTACTATATATATATATATATATGTATATATTGAGCAGTTATATACCTCAATTGATTATGTTAAAGTCAGGTCATAATAACTACAAAATACAACTGTTTTTGTTCAATCAACAAACAATTATATGTTTCCTATCTTGATTATTATATATGTCTTCTTCACAATATATTAAAATTATTAACTAAACTAAAGGATTGAAGATAAATTATTGTGTAACTATATATATTCTCTTTTTCAGTCTCTTGTTGGTTTCTTAGATAGCTTCAACACTTGGACCCAGTTTTGTTGGATTTAGATGCTGATTTGGTCAAACAGCAAATACAATGACATATCTTTAGATTTAATTTAAATTTTTTTTTTGGGTATCCTAACATTTAAAATATATATATATATATATATATATATTATGGCTGCCTAGTCAAATTTTTAATCTAAAACGTACCAAACAAATTATAGGCTATGACTCATCATACCTAATATATATATATATATATATATATAATTAATGTGTGTGTGTGTGTGTGTGTGTGTATGAGCTTTACAAAGACATATGAGAGAGCTGAATTCTACTGACTTTAATGGGAGACCTTTAATCATCTTTACGTTGGATCATACTTAAGCAGCCACTTTGCTTGGAAGTACAGCAATTTTCCAATTTCATTGAAATCCTATTTATCTTATTCATTTATTGTGTTTTGGTGGTACATTGAATTTGTTTCTATATATTTAATATCTACGTGACAAAACGACCCATAACTAGCTCCATATAACATTTTTCATATTAAATCATTTATTTTTATGAAGTTACATTACATATATATTTTTTTATGAAGTTAAAAAAATATATGAATTTTTAAATATTTATAGTAAATAACAGTTTATAATAAATTTACTAGATCAACAATAGATTTAATAAACTAAATGACTTATTTATAGAATAAGTTTATTAGATATTTCTCTTTATTTCAAAATTTTTAAAAATCTTTTACTTCAAAAATTTATTAAAAATATTATTAATTAAAAAAACAACTTAATGATAGGTTTGTTTGTTTGTTTGGTTTTTTTTTTTTTTAAACATATTTTACTGCAGAATTCTGTTTCATTAAGTTCACTTCTCTTTTTAAAATTTTCATTGATTTGAATTGCATAATCATTTTTATTCTTAATATGAGATAGAATTCAAAATTGTATCTATCTCAATAAATAAGTTATACCACAAAATTCTCTTTTATTGAATTCACTTCTCTCTCTCTTTTTCCCACCAACAATCTTGAAAATTTCACAAATGCATGTAATTTCCCAAATAATATGCACCGACATATAATTTAGAATGAATTCTTATTTATAACTTTTTATTATCTCCAAAGTGCATGCTGTATGCTATGTGAATATTAGAATTAATAGGCTCAAAGAACTAATTCTTTTGTCTTTATTCCATTTGGCAAAGCAAAAGGTTCTGATTGCATTAAGCTGGAAAGTAATAGAAAATTAAAAAATATATATAGAAAAATATAATTATAATAATTGTCACCATAAAAAAATAAATCTTTTTTTTTTTTTTCTAGTTTGTTTTTATTAGACCAACACGTTTGGCATAAAACTAAATTGTCAGAAAAAGAGAGGAAAGGAAACATGGGGTGAAGAGGAAGTTTCACAAAAAGAATTGGAAACAAAATGGGATTTTGGAGATGAGCACCAAGAAATGAAAAGAAAACACCAACACATTGCTTGGACCATGTGGGATGGGAATTTAAAGAGAGTCATACCCTTTTGTTTGTTACCTTACCATATTAGGGAAATAGGTGAAAAAAAGTTGTTTGTGAAAATATATATAAATATATATATATGTGTGTGTGTTAAATTCTTGACCCCCATCTAACGCAAGGGAAAATAGTTGTTTATTCCTAAGAAAGGTGGGAAAGTTGTAGAGACCCTTTTGGTTAAGATGTGCCAAAAATTAAAAATATAAAATAAACAAAGCAAAGGAGATAGAGGAACATCTACAATTTTACTTTTGTTTTTTGTCTTGCAAAAGACTTTTATTAGCCTAACTTGCCATCCACATGTTAAAAAAATGAAGAAAAATGGACGATGAGATCTACCGGATGTGATTCTCAACCGTTAAATTTATAGTAAATTTTGTTAAATTTTTATATTGATTTTAATATTATATGATTTTAATGTGATTTGGTGATTTTCTTTCTTTTTTATTTTTTAAATAAAAAAAGCGATCAGTAGTGTCCTCATGTCCACGTTTTAGTGTCATTGTGTGAGTCAACTGGTCGTACCGATAGGATTATAAGGAACCTGACTCTAAATCTTTACAACTAGTAGACACCAGGCTTTAAAAACATATAACACATGGTCTTTTTGGTTAAAAGCTAGATTCTATGTTGTCACGGTTCGAACCTGAAACATGATAGAGCAAATGCTCTAAATAGGCATTCCTTCACAATTTTCTGTTATGATAACACAATTGATGTGAATGAGTATTTAAGGTTTACTTTTACGAACAAGACTTGACGATTTGGAATTATATTCGATTAATAACTCTCGTAAAAGTAATTATATGAAGGATGAAGGGGTAATAAATCTTAGTACAATATCACTCAAAACTAATTACCAAATAAAACAAATAAAAGGCTTTTAATTTGGGTGAAGATGTGTGTAAGTAGCTATCTTCATTAAGTAACAAATTCCAAATACTTGTTGATCAATCAAACCTTTTTGAGAAAAAATACAATTTTTACCATTAAGTTTTAAGAAATCCCACCATAAAAATGTACCAACTTCAACTTATATTAGAGAACCTCATTGATATGGACTTGCCAATGACTTGCTAACTAAACCATGGCCTAACAATTTGTTTTCCATTAATATTATCAACTAATTTATCTTCTGATGTCAACAAAAACCCCAAACAATTTTTCTAGATTTCATTTATTTTGTTGCCAAAAAAATTAGAAAGAAATACAACCTATAACGTGGCCAAGCATTACTTAAATTAGATCGATGCACGTTGGAAAACAAACCAATCTCAACTATAGAGATAATTTAACTTATTTTAAAAAACTAATTCATATTAATTTAGTAAGTCTTTTGGAGCTATCTTACTATCATTTTCTTTGATTTTCTAGTAAAAATATTCTATGAGTTTCTTGGACATATTATTATCCAATCATTTTCTAACAAGATGTTTTTATTTTTTATTTTTATTCAATTTATGTTACTTCTTTATTATTCTATTCCATCATTAATTGCTGTATAAAAGATAATGGAGGGTCGGTTTTATTAGTTAAGGTTTGGTTACTATTTGACCCAATTTAGTTTATTATTATTATTATTTTTTAAAATTGTTTATCAAAATAGTTTCTCTTTTTTATATTTAAATTATTTAATTATGAGTTCCTTTTCTTGCAATAATCTGTAACACTCTTATTATTCCTTTTATATTGACTCAGAGTTCTAGAGAAGTTACTAAAATAATCAATGTCAAAAAGAAGGATAAGTACTTAATGAAGAAAATATATTATTCTGCCAAATTCAAGTAAACTCGGAAAATTTCCAATAAAATGATGACTAAAGTAGATGACTTCCAATAACAAGAAAGATATTTAATTTATGTGAAAATAGTAGAGGTCTCCAAGCGTACACATTATTATTTGTGGTAGGAGTCAGCATCTCTGTTGTTTTTATTTTCCTGTTTTACTAATTGTTCCTATATAATTTATTTATCATGTTATCTAAATTTAATAATTTAATCACAAAAATATTCAAAATTTCAATCTGATCATCAAAATTGAATACTAAATATTTAAATAATTAAATACATGTCAAAAAATTAATCAAAATTGCAAAACTGACCTCTTAAAATAGATGTTTTATTCTAGAAACTTGTTACATTTGGAATTCTTTTGTTCATGCCTCTTGGATGGTGACATTGCACTTCTCCTGAATGAAAATTGAAAAATACCCTTTTAATATATACATAAATATATATATATATATTTATTTATATATAATAATATGGTGGAAGTTGACATTGCATTTGCTACTTTAAAACCCAAAATTTATAAAGACTTATGCAAAATTATTCATTAAAATATAGAACACATTTCTTATTCTTCTTCCTCTTTCTTTTTTTTTTTTTTTTTTAAATGAGAAACATATTTATGCTATTTTATTTCTATTTTGGTAACATAAAATGTATCAAACTATGTTTCAAGTAAAGTTTTAGGTAGGGAAAAAAGAAAGCGAGAAAACTATAGTAAATAGTAATTTTATGAAAGTAATTAAAGTAAATAACAAGATAGTAAAATATTTGAAATAAGTAGTAAATTTATTAGGTAAACAACACAATTATAAGAAGTAATAAGGGCCTGTTTGGGCCACCATCTGAAGATAGCAAAATATCATTTGAATTTTAAAATCTCAACTCTATATCAAACTTTCTTTTTATTTTATTTTCAAAAACCTTAAACTTTAAAATTCCATAACTTTTTCGTTTCAAATAGGAATGAGATGATTTTTATGTTAAAATACTTATAACGACGAGAGAAACAAGAGAATATCCATTTTGCATATTTTTTTTCCCAAACACATTTCAAATTCTTGTATTATTTTTTATATCACATAACTTCTTTAAAAGTTTTCCCTTTAAACACACATTTCCAACCCATTCAAAATACCATCTCCAGATGTTCACCCATACGAGCCCTAAAACATTTGTCTAATTTTCAAAAAAAAAAAAGTCATTTACTGGGTAACTTGTTGTTTATATAGCAAATCTATTACGTCGAAAAATGAGAAAAAACACAATTCTGACAAAACAACCCAAAAAAAAAAAAAGAATTTTTAAAATAGAAATAGAAGGGCAATTTAGGAAATTGATAATTCCGCCAGATCCCCTTTCAAAAAGATTCAAATCCAAATGGCACTCGCTTAACTTTATCAACAAACCCAACCACGAGCAACAACATTAAAAAAAAAAAAAAAAAAAAAAAAAAACCATTTTTTCTTCAAAAAAAAAAAATCCAATATTTTTATTTTAGTCATAAAAAAAAATTTATTTTATTAAAAATATTTAAGAATTGCTTTCACTGTCTCATGTTTGTTGTCCGTGTAGATCAATCCATCTTCCTGCTCGTTAAAGCAACGGCTCTGATATTCTCTCTCCATCTCTCTCTCTCTCTCTCTCTCCACACTCATAAGCTAGCTTTCAATGCAATCCATGGCCCCACACCAACCTTTCTAAGCTCTTTCTCTCTCTCTTCATCTCTCTCTCTCTTCTCTCTCCTCCTGTCTCTCCTTCAAATGGTTTCAAAGGAACACTAATATAACAAACACCACCTCCATTTCTCTACTCTAACCGAAAAAAAAAAACAAAAAAAAAACAAAAACTCCATCAAGTTTTCAACTTTGGAGCTCAGTCTCATTCTTTATCCTCTTCTCCTTCGCGGGCTTCTCTTCTTTTCCTCATTTCTATTCTTTCTTCTGAGTTTTTTTTTTTTTGTTTTGTTTTGTTTTGGTGATGAAGTCAGTGTGAGAAGAAGAAGAAGAAGAAGTGAGATTTGGGGTTACCCAAAACAAAAAAAGAAAAAAAGAAAAAAAATGGTTGGTACGGCGACAAATGGAAGAAGTAGGCAAGCTTTTTCTTTGGTGAATGGTGGTGGATACGACATGAGTCCAAGTAGCGCTCCACCAAGCAATGCTGGTTCAGAATGTGGTGGGATTGAGTTCACCAGAGAGGATGTTGAAGCCTTGTTGAAGGAGAGGCCCAAAAGGAAGGACAAATTTAATCTCAAGGTCAGGTTTTTTTTTTTTTTTTTTTTTTTTTTTTTTTTAAGGTCTCTGGCAAAAAAAAAAAAAAAAAACCATCTGGGTTTTCTTTATTTTTTCGTTTTGTATGTGTGTGTGTGTGTGTGTGTGTGCGTGTGTGTATTTTTGGCGTGTTATGGTTAATGGGGATGAGTTGAGTTGAATTCTGGTTTTTGGTACTGATAAGTTTGAGGTTTTGTTGTGAATCTCATTTGATGAATCTTCAGGAAAAATGTGATCTTTCGACTGATTATATAAAAAGGCTGAAACTTTGCATCAAGTGGTTTCAAGAGCTTGAGGCAAGCTATGTGTTTGAGCAAGAGAAGTTGCAGAATAGGTTGGAGAAGGCCGAGCTGAGATGCGGTGAAACCGGTATGATTAGCATTTGTTGCACCTTAGTTCTTAATAAAGTCGCTTGCGAAAGTGATTCGAAACTCGGTGTGTTTGGTTGTAGAAATCCAATTGAGGAACAAGGAGGAGGAGTTGAATTCAATTATTCAGGACCTCAGGAAGAATTATGCTTCTTTGCAAGAGAAATTCGAACAGGAGGAATGCGATAAATTGGTAAGCGGGGAAAGTGTAAATCTTTTTTGATGATTCAGTTTTTCGAATTTCTGTTAGTGGAAGATAATGAAGTTATTGAGTGTACCAATCAGGAAGCAATGGACGGACTCACAAAAGAAAGACAGGCCAGACTCGACATTGAGAGGTCGCAGAAAAGCCTCTCGGAAGAGCTTGGGAGAGCGCAGCGAGAGCTCTCGAGCGCTAATCAAAAGGTAGAAATAGAATAGACACAGATTCCTTTGTGCTTTATTCCCCTAAAATTTTTTATATAAGCTCCTAAAATTTGATTTGGGTTGTTGAATTCTGCAGATATCGTCACTTAATGACATGTACAAGCGATTGCAAGATTACATTGCTAGTTTACAACAATACAATAGTAAACTTCACACAGACCTCTCTACGGTTGAGGACGACCTTAAGCGCATAGAAAAAGAGAAAGCTAGTATGACGGAGAACCTAAACAATTTAAAGGGTCAGCTTACTATGTGCAAAGTGAGTTTCTACTTTATCAGATCTACTTTACATTATGTTGGATGGTACTTTGATGTTGCACCTTCTTTGTTGATCTAGGTGTGACTTATTGATTAATAGGTCTTGCCATCGTCAAGGCTTGGTGACAATGTGACAAATATTCTACTCGTAAATGTAAATAACCGAGTAGGGAGAAATAATTGTGGCTTAGAATAAAGCTGAAATTGAGTTTATTTATGTGAATGAACCCGATTTAGAAATGTATTAGTGATCTAAACTTCTTAAAGCTGTAGCCGGAAAAACTTAATGCAAAATTTCCTCGATTGGTTAACTTCAGATCGCTAAACACTAGGAAGAAAAATGTGAGCGTAAAATACCATTAAGATCTTAGATCTGCAGTTAGGGAAATAGTTTTCAGTTACATTTTTCAGATGGGGGTTTCTAGGAGCTCTTTTTTTCTTTAGTTCTAAACTTTTCGTTTCTTTGTCACACAAACGGGGCGTACTTCATACGTTGTGATGCTAGTAACATCAATGGAGTTTGGGAAGGAAATAAAGAACGGAATAAATTTATGTATTGAGGTTTGTTTGTTCTTGACCTTTTTTCCGTTTGACGTGGAGACTCAGCAAATATTTTTTTATTTGACAATGTATAGGCATCTCATGATGAGGCTGTAAAGCAGAGGGATGCTTTGGTCAATGAAGCTGCGGGCCTTAAAATGGAGTTGCAAACAGGTCAGAGATGACCGCGACTGCTTGAAACTCCAAGTGCAGAATTTAACAGACGAAGTCGTGAAATATAAGGAAACTACGGAGAATTCTTGCTCTGAGTTGGATAATTTGACAACAAAAACAAATGAACTAGAGGTTGCCAAATGCATTTTTCCCACATATTTTATGCTTGTGGTGAGTTGAAGTTTTTGGCCAACTTATTATTTCTGGCTTTCTTTTCAGGAAAAATGTCTGTCGCAAAGTAACGAGATAAAGTCGTTGAAGGACCTGCTAATGAATGCACAAGAGAAACTTCAGGTGACAAGATGTGATTTTTTCACAGGACATTAAAGTTGGGTTCTGCAGTTTTTGGAGTTTAATTCATGAACTTGGAGAACTTCATCTTATTGGGTCCTGAATTGTTTTAGGTATCCGACATATCTGTCTTGGAGACAAAAACAGAATATGAAGAACAAAAGAAAATCATAAGTGAATTACAAAATCGCCTGGCGGATGCTGAATTTAAAGTCATTGAAGGAGAGATGCTGCGCAAAAAGTTACATAATACCATTCTGGTAATACTTTCTGCCCGCTGCAACTTTTTTTCGGTAGCAAGATTGTTGACATCCTACTGAAGTCTCTCTTGTTACAGGAACTGAAGGGGAACATTCGGGTGTTCTGTAGAGTGCGACCATTATTGCCTGATGATGGTTCTTCTGGTGAAGGGAAGGTTATCTCCTATCCCACATCAATGGAAACTCTTGGACGAGGCATTGATTTGTCACAAAGTGGTAAATTTCAAAAAAGATATCAGATTACTAGTCTTTCTTCTATCTGCTTTATAACTTTTGGTGTTATTGTGCTAAAAACATGTTCACGTCGATGATCAGGGCAAAAACATTCTTTCACGTTTGACAAAGTTTTCATGCCTGATGAATCACAAGAAGACGTCTTTGAAGAAATCTCACAGCTCGTCCAAAGTGCGCTTGATGGTTATAAGGTGATCCCAATATCCAAATCTTGTAAAACTTGCTATCTGCATCATGCACGCCTAGCCACTTTATGGTTGTTTCTTTCTTCAGGTCTGCATTTTCGCCTATGGGCAAACGGGTTCAGGCAAAACCTATACCATGATGGGTAAACCAGGACAGCCCGAGCAAAAAGGGTTGATTCCTCGTTCCTTAGAACAAATATTTCGAACTAGACAATCTCTTCTGCCACAAGGTTGGAAATATGAAATGCAGGTTAGTCGAATCTCTGTGTGTGTGTGTCAGTTTTATCCGTTGTTTGAACATCTGTTTGTAATTTTACTTCTGTATCTAATGCTTTTCGTATAAAAACTCTTCTAGGTATCTATGTTGGAGATATATAACGAAACCATTCGGGACTTGCTATCTACAAATAGATCATCTCTTGATATGTTGCGAACGGAAAACGGTGTTGGTAAGCAATACACAATCAAACATGACGTGAATGGAAATACACATGTATCGGATCTAACAATTGTGGATGTTCATAGTGCTAGAGAGGTCTCCTATCTTTTAGACCGTGCTGCACAAAGCAGGTAACAAAATAACATAAATTGATATTTTTATTCCGGTTAGCCATGCTTGTGTGTCGGGAACTTCATTGTCACATTGACACGAAACATTGCAAATTTTATAGCCCTTCACACTGTTAGCTTCTAGCCCGTGTCGTGTGTATGACATGACACAATGGAAGTTGGTTTTGCTTGTTTCCACAAGGAGAAACACTTAAGTTACGTATTTTGAATTGTCTTACTTTTAGGTCTGTAGGAAAGACCCAAATGAATGAACAATCGTCGAGAAGTCACTTTGTTTTCACTCTACGCATATCTGGTGTTAACGAGGTATTTTAATTTCGCTCTCTGTTACTCCATTGTGTTTACACAGATATTTTAGTCCTTTCATGTGTTGCACCGATGTATATTATCACGTAAAATATCCTTTCATCTTCAGAGCACTGAACAACAAGTACAAGGTGTCTTGAATCTCATTGATCTTGCTGGGAGTGAGCGCCTTTCTAAGAGCGGGTCTACCGGAGACCGTCTGAAAGAAACCCAAGTATCCTATCAAGACCACGCCTTTCATAATCTTCTTTGTTATTCATTTCTAGTTTCTGTTTCTAAAACAATATCGTTCTCATCAGGCAATCAATAAAAGTCTCTCGTCCTTGAGCGACGTAATATTTGCGCTGGCAAAGAAAGAGGATCACGTACCTTTCAGAAACTCAAAGCTTACATATCTTCTTCAGGTAATTTCTTTACCATCATACGTGTTTCTTTTGCTTCATTTTCTCGTGTTCCTGTCCTAAGTTCTTGCAATTGATGTTTTTAATAGCCATGCCTTGGAGGAGACTCGAAGACTCTCATGTTTGTGAACATCTCCCCTGAACCCTCCTCAGCAGGCGAGTCGCTATGCTCACTTCGTTTTGCTTCTCGTGTAAATGCTTGCGAGATTGGGGTTCCACGGCGTCAAACTAACATCCGGTCGTCAGAGTCACGTTTGAGCTACGGTTGATCATCGATTGAATAAAATAATTCTTTTGCGAGAAAAAGAAAAATTTATATTTAAGCAATCAATGCTCTGTATCTGCATCACTAGTATTATAAAGTGAAGTTCCAGAGTGATTCTAACATAGGTGCATCTGTACAGTGAGGAAAAAAAAAAATACCATGTTGTATTAAAACCTAATCGAAAGATTCGATTTTCTAATTTCATGTAATCTTACGAGCTTGATTCCTTATTTGTGCGTGTCATTCTTGTGTAATGGGTCGTGCTAATCTTCTCTGTATCGTTCTCATTTATCGTCTGTCCCTGGAGGGGCAAACCAAGCCAAGAAAGAGTAATAATGAATAAAAACATTTGTGAAAAATATGAATGACTTCAATGAGTAACCAATCTTTGCTTTGCTAAAACGATCATACAAGTCTACGGCTCTACGCCATTCGGTTCATGACCTCTTTGAGAATAACCTTCGTGTCTTTGTAAAATGTTTCCGTCTGAGGCAGATTACGCTGTCTGGTAGCACCTTCAAGCTGTACACAAATTTTTCAACCGAACATTTCTTCGTTAGCAGCTTAAAAATCCGAGAAGAGAAAGAACAAAAGAAGAGAAAATGTTTAGTTATTGTTTTACCTTCTCAAAGTTGTCAAACAATCTGTTCGCCAGATCAAGGAGAGGCTGCTTGTCATCAACTGCTGCTGCGGTGATAACCTTGTCGAAATCGTAGTACATGAAGGTCGATTTGATTCGGAGATACTTTTGGACATAGTTCAATGTGTCTTTTCCGATCAAATCTTCCAAAGCAAGGAGATCAAAGGCACACGTCCTTAGCCTATACCTTCTGTTCTTGGTTCCTATATCCGCCATAAAGAGACCCTTCTTCAGAAAAGACCGAGTGCCCGTCTTCTCGTTCGCAATATCTATAACAAAATAGCAAGCAGAAAGATCTCGACATAATTAGGTACACATTTTAAATAGGCCTTTAAAATAGAAAAAACAAATTAAAAAAAATTAAATAGAAGAGAAAAATTACTGTTATCAACAGAAGGAATGGGCAAAGGGCCGGTTATCCAGAAGCCGTTGTCTTCGGCGAGAGAGACGCCATTGCAAGTGTTGCCAACAAGTGCAATGGAGGCAAGTCCTAGTGCTAGTCTTCTTGTGGTTTGCACATTGTGTTCCGGAGAATTATCCTTTTTCTTGCCTAGAAATCCAACTATCTGTGCTCTTGTTTGGGTCCTCCAAAGGCTCGGAAGCTTCGGAATGCCCGGCAGCATTTCAGAGACGCCGTTCAAGTTTGCCAAACGGGCCATGGTGGAAGAACTGAGTGAAGAAAATGGAGCTCGAGCAAACTGATGGAGTGGAATGTCACACTTTCAGTTAATATCCGTTTGAAAAAGTGCAGGCCACTAGTGACCACCAAAAGTATATCCTTACAAAGGGTAATTTGGTCGTTTTGACCTATATATTTTTTTAACTTTATTTTGTTGATTTTTATTTTTATTTATTTATTTATTTATTTATTTTTTTTAAGTTTAATCCATAAGCCTTCTTTTCATAGAAAACAGTAATAAGTGTTTTATAATGTACATATTATCAATAAATTCCCAGCATTTCACCGTATCTTTTTTTTTATTTTTTTTTATTTTTTTATCTATAATTATATATAGAAAGCACGATGTGCTTTACCGTGCAAAGTTGTTTTTTTTTTTTTTTTGGTCCAAAACGGTTTGTTTTGGATGAAGATATTTTGTGTTTGCTTTTTAATCCTTCATTTTTTTATTATGACCTAATTTTTAATTTTTTTTTACAATTTAATCCTTTTTTTAGTCCTTTGATTTTCTCTTTATTTTGAATTATTTTTTTTTATTTTTTACAAGTTAGTCCTTTTTTGTATTAGATGAAAATACTTTGTATTTACTTTTTAGTCCTTCAATTTTCTTTTTTTTTTTATTTTGGCCCTTTCTTATTTACAATTTAATCCTTTTTTTGTATTGATCAATTTATTCCAATTAATCATTTTATCCTTTTTTTTTTTTTTGTATTTTTTCATACCTATCCTTTTTTTATTTTTTGGTCCCTTTTTGTGGGTCTATTTTTAAATTTATATTAAATTTTCTATATGTAGATAAAATTTTTTAAATGCATCTAACATGTGCATATCACATGCTTTAGACTAGTTTTCATGGAAACAAGAATCATCAAAAGCCAAAAGGGAAATTCCGTCATGAACATTACTAAACGGAGATAAGACGGAGAGAAAACTTATAAAAGATAAAAAATTAGAATAATGGAGATTTTTTTGGTTTGTTTGATGGAAAATAATAAAGTTGTATAATTATTATTTTATCTGCTTATTTGTACTATTTTAATATTAAAATAAGGACAAAGATTTTTTTTTTTTTATATCATTGAGTGGATTTAAATTTACACCCAATATTGGAGAGATAAAAATTAATGGATCTCTCTCTAATTATACCACCTCTATTTTCTTTTTTCCTTTTTCCTTTCTTCTTCGTTCTTACCAAACGAATTACTTCCCCACTATTTAGGGCTAGCCTATGAGGCAACTTGGACTATAACAGTTGAATGACCCGTTCAAATATGTGTTTGTTGTAGTCAATTAAACTAGAATCTCCAAATGGTCCATTATGACATTTAGACATAAATTTAAAAAGTCCCATCCCAAAATTTTGGCCCAGATATCTAATCTACAGTGCCTTATATATATATATTTAATTTGGACAGCAAATGACCTATTTAAATGACTAATTTTATCCACTATTCAAATATACATTTAAATATTTCTATTTAAATATTTTGTTTTGAATGTTAACCTTTAAACGAGGACAATTTCAATGTTTTTATTTAAATATTTCCTTCTCATATTTTACCACTTTCATTTAAATGTTTTCATTCCAAATTTTATTATTTTTCATTCAATTATCTCTTTTCCAATTTCATTCCTTACCCTTTTGTATAGTATCAAACGGAACAATAACTATGGCAATAAGGCCCGGTTGGAGTCATGTTTGGAAATTCTAAACACTTTTTTTTTTGGGTCATCTTCCTTATTATTCGTTTCCAAATATTTTCAAAAACTTAAAAACTTTAAAAGTCCATAAATTTATCATTTTAAATAGAAATAAAATGATTTTTTTTCTCAAATTATATAGAATTTCGAGCAAAACGAAACTAGATCCATATTACTATTTTTTTTTTCTGAACATGTTTCAAGTTTTCACATTTATTCACTTTAAACAGTTTATTTTCATCAAATACAAATTTCAAAAACTTAAACAATATTTAACTTTCAAAACCACATCTACAAACGTAATTCCAAATTGGCATTAGTTAGAGACGTATTTTTTGAGAGTTTCTCAACATTTTACTTTTGAGGAGCTTCTTGTTGGCCCTTTTTTCAAGTGCCCAGTACCAAATGGACAGAGAGGGAGGGAATTTTTTGGACACGTCACACACCACACATAGAAACTTTTTAGAGATCATAATAATTCAAAAGCCAAGACATTCTTTTTATTAAAAAAAAAAAAAAAGTCCAACTGATGATAACACAACATATCCTTAGAGGGGTGTTTGTTTCACCAACTTAAACTATCCATTTCAAACTTTTTTTTGTCTTTTTCCCAAAAAAATTTTGTCTTTTTCCCAAAAAGTTTTTTTGTCTTTTCTGAAAATTCAAAAAAATTTACTATTGAAACTTAAAAATACCAACTCAAACCGTTTCACCAAACTCCACCTAAATATCATTTCTATTTGACATTGAAAAAAGGGATTTTTTTTTTTTTTTTTGGCTAAAGATTGAAAAAAGGGAATAATAAAAGGAACCAAGTGATGAGAAATTCTATATATGCTTAAGCAAAGCATTTTCCCAAGCTATAACTATTGCACCGAATATATTTGGTCACCTATGTGGACCTCATAAATTAATTGATAATAAAAAATAGAGTTTTAGGATTCGTTTAGTGTTTAAGTTGAGTTTGAAATTAGATGAAATTTTTAAGTTTGAGTTGAGTTAGGGCCTGTTTGGAGCTTAAGTCCAAACTAACATTTTCAAACTTTTTTTTTGTCTTTTTTCCAAAAAGTTTTTGTCTTTTTCCCAAAAAGTTTTTTGTCTTTTCTGAAAATTCAAAAAAATTTACTATTTAAACTTAAAAATCTCATCTTAAACTTGTGCACCAAACATGTCCTTAACTTTTTAAAAAATAGTTATAATTTTATTGACTTTTCAAAAAAAAAAAAAAAATTTAGATAAAAAATTTGAGCAGAGTTTGATTTAAATTCATCCCATTGATAGCGGGCTTAGTTCCAAAAAAGAAAGGAAAATAAAATAAAATAAAATAAAATAAAATAAAATGGAGGTCATTGATTTGCGTGCCATATAAGGTATTGGGGCTCTCTCTATGATTGATTTGATTGATTTTGCTTGACTAGTAAATAATTGGACACGACATAAGGAAAGAAAGTTGAACACTTATGAAACATGTCCAAGGGCTAGCAGAAATTCATGAATTTTGGTGCCACCTTGAGATCCCAATTTTTGATTTTTTTTTTCCTTCAATTTGAAGTGCCGTGAATTATTTTGTTTTGACTAGTTAATTCTAATCGCATCATATAACGTGTTTTCAATGATGATTAAATCTAATAAAAAGAATTTAAATTTTAACAATTTAGATGGAATTATCCATCGTATGACAGATTGTCTGTACGGTACAACTTGGGAAAAAAAAACTTTTTTTTTTTTTTGGTAATTTGTAAGTTCTAGCATTTTATTCCCTTTTGCATATAATAAGAAAAATACCAGGGTCAAATTTTTATTAAATTTTGTTTAATTACCGTATTTTATTTAATCAGATGATTAAAACTATACTTACATCAACTTTGTTTGAATTGGTCAAGTTCAACTAAGTTATTTCAAACAGAAGATTTTACAGTTTTGTCCTTTTTAATTATTTGTAAGAACTAATAATTGGATTAATTTTTCAAGCAGTCTCATATTGAATGAGATCAGTGTTATGTTGTACACTGTAAATTTTTAACACAAACACTCATAAATTAGACCGTTTAAAAGTTAATATAACGACAAATTATAGTGAAAGTTAGTTCTTACTTAATAACTCCCTAGTCGTGCGAAATGAACTTCCATTAAATTCAAACGTGGGACAATTTACATAATTTGAATACAATAGTATTTACCTTTTCTAAATCCTAATGTTGTTATTATCTCAACATCACACGAACTTAGTAAGGCGTAAGCAATCAACTTGCAAAGAATCTTAATGATTTTCAGGAGCTATATATATATATATATATATCACCTAATTATGATGATAATAATAATAAAAATACACTTGGGTTTATTTTTTTTTATTTTTTATTTTATTTGCTTGAGACAAGAAAAGAGATTTGCCTCTTGATTATGGGAGATTCCATGCAGGTTTAACATTTCAATCTGCTAACTTTTTGTTTGTTTTACCATATCTCTTGATAAAGGAAGTTTTATCCATTAACATTTGTTAACAAAATTTTTGAGCTATTCACAAGATTATCAATCAACTTTTCACTAATTGTCAATATATATATATATATATATATATATTTCAAAAAAAGAGAGAAAAAGATCAATAACATGAAGTAAAATGGAAGATTACAAGTCTATATGCCTTTTTAGAAAAGCTCGTCAGAATATATTTAAAAATTTGTACCAAAGTTTCAATAATGAATAACTTTAAAATAATTTTGACTCATTGACTTTTTTTAAAAACATAATTATATATTTATAAAAAATCATAAATTCTACCGAAAACAAAACAAAAGATCTATACTAAAGCATAATTATCCTTACCAAGGAATTGGATAAAGCTGAAGTGTCTACTGGATATTTGTTATGCAAAAAAGAAGTAATAATATCTAAAAGTGGGCTCCCACAATTCTAACAATTGATTCCTATCCTATCCCATAAGCAACCAAACCACATTAAAAACAAATAATAATAATAATAATAAGGAAAAAAAATTTGATTAAAACAATCTGCAAACCATGGTTAGATTACCAATGTCTTTAGTCAGTCCAAAACTTTAATATAAATCTCCATAATAAGAAAGAAAAGAGAGAAGAGAGAAACAAAGACAAGATAGAACAAGCAATGGAAGGGCACGAGCAACTCAAGAAGTCTAGGGTTGTCAAAGTGGACTCTAAGAAATCATGGGATTTCCATGTCTCTCAAGCCACCAATCAAGGCCGCCCTGTGAGTTTTTTTCATATACATATACATATACATAGACAAATATATATATATATATATATATATATATATATATACACACACACACAAACACACGCACACACACATAAACTTTTTAAAATTTTCTTCTCTTTAACACTTTTATGAACACCAAGTGTCCTTAAAAGATATAAACACTCATTTCAAATTCAGAGATTATGCGTACTTTGAAAACTTTACGTAAAATATAGTGTTTTTTTAAAAAAAAAAAATGTAATTGAATATAAGCTATTTCATTAATCTTGTGTGTAATCCACTTATGTACCCAAAGTGTCCTTTAAAAATCACGAAAACACACTTGTGTAACACATGATTAGGTAAAAGAAAATCAGCTATTACATCACTAGTCGAATCAAATGTCAAGTTGGATGAATTTTACATATATATATATAGATATAGAGATATATAATATATATATTAAAAAATTCATGTAAATTTCAGGTAGTGGTGCATTTCACTGCATTCTGGTGCATGCCCTCAGTAGCCATGAATCCTGTCTTTGAGGAATTGGCCTTGATCTATCAGCATATTCTCTTTCTGCTGGTGGATGTTGACGAGGTTAAGGTACAACATTATATATATATATATATATATATATATATTTCTCATAATAATATCCAATATTTTTTTTATTTTATTACTGTTTCTAATTTGAGAGGTCGAGAGATTCGAACTATACGTTTATAATATAATCTAATTTGAAGTTACCTTTAGGTTATATCCGTGTGATGACGCAGTAAAAAGTGAAAACATTCTCTTTGGTCTAAAATGATGTCTCTTATATATAATGACGATTAATTCTTTTTAATATTTTATTTTATCTTTTGAGAGTGGTGTAGGGAGGACACAAGATATTGTTATTTTATTTTCAGGGAATTAAATATTGTGTATGTGTATATATATATATATATATATCATATGTATAACTCTGCATTCCTGTAACCATTGTTGTATTAAGATTGTGTTTGGTGTTCGGGTTGAGTTTGAGATTGAATGAAATTTTTAGGTTGAAGTTGGTTGACTTATCAAAACTAATTATAAAGTTTGTTGATTTTTTTGCAAAAAAATAAAAAAAATCAATCGTAAAATACAGTTGAGTCCGAATTCAACCTGCATTTCAAACGTAAGCTTAATTTAGTGGTTCAAACTCTCTGACATTGTGTCCACATGACCTGTTTTGTCTATTATATATAAATCATGCTGTACATATACACGGCTATTGTGTAGTCCACAAAGGCACAAAACCCATAATAAATAATAATTTGATTAGATTAATAAATTAATCATGAATTACTATCTTTAATACCACTATATATATATATATATATATATATATATATAAAAGCTGTCATATTTAGGTTCTTGATAATGACTCATGCTTACATGAATCAAACAAGCAAGTGGCATCTTATGTGGTCAAGTCATTTTCTTTTGCAAAACTGTTTTAGCCAGTGCTTACGGGTATCCGATGTTATAACAAATATAAACGGATTTTCATTGGTTTTATATGTTTTTATTAGTTAACAGAAAGAAACTCAAAATTTTTTTTGGGGTCCAAAAAAATGTTGCGCGGACGGGATTTGAACCTGTGACATCAAAGGTTATTACCAAAATGCTCTACCCCGTGACGAAGAGAAGAATTGTGAACTAGGCAATGTTTAATTTTACTGAATGTGTTTTATGTGTTTGTTTGTTTGGTTAATCAAATATAGGTTAGTTTCATAGATCTTTTAAGTCATCAGTAGTTATTGTTGAAATTATAAAAATAAGTGTATATTTAATCAATTGTCATATATGTTTCTGACCAACTATCTAATTAATTGTTTGATCTATATATATGGATGAAAACAAAGATACCACTAATCGAGAAATAATAAAAATACTATTAAAACCGCAAACACACATATTCATATAGTAACTGAGACTTCTCTATCAATCCCACAAGAAGAAATAAAATTATTGTTTTTTTTTTACCATTTGAGTAGATGCAATGTTTTTTTTTTAAAAATTTATTTTATAAAGTGATTTTAATTTGCTTGATGTGGATTTTCACAAGGTTGTAGCCTCCATAATGAAGATAAAAGCCATGCCCACTTTCTTGTTGATGAAGGAAGGAGCTACAGTTGATAAGCTTGTGGGTGCTAATTCAGAAGAGATAAGGAAAAGGGTCAAAGATTTTGTTAATTCCATTGGCTCAAGCAAAACTTGTTGAAGTGTTGCATATATTGATATAACTATACATATATACGTAGAAATATGTGTGTGTGTGTATATATATATATATATAGCTGCCTTGATTGTCAATAATAAAACTTTCAGAATCCCTTTTCTAGTTCTGTGATTCTTGTTTATCTTGTCTTGTAAATGAAGAGATTTCACTTGTTTGCCCCCAAGTTGAAGATTGTATATTTCTACAAAGAGTGTTTGCAAAATGCTGTGAATAAGATATTGGAAAATTTGTAAAGTGCATTGAAATATTTCCAATTCTCCAAATCTTCTTTTTTTTTTTTTTTAGAGATTTGAACTTTAAACCTTGATATTACAAGTGAGCTTCCCCCTTAAATAAACCTGATATACTACTAAAAATAGGGAATTTAATAGGGATAACCTACCTTACTTCAGAGTCTCATGGGGCCAGTAATTTTGATTTTAAGACTTAAATCAGTTGTTATTGTTCGAGATAAGATAATATGAGAAAATTTGTTAAAAATGAAAATCGCATATATAATTGTGGTCAATGACCTCTCTAACGAGATGTGCCAATTAGAATTTATTGTAAGAACAACAAAATATCAAGATTAAACCATGTTGTGGACGATACGGTATTTAGCACTCTTATCTCCTAAATTTGTCATCCATTAACAATTTGTCACTCAATCTTCTAAAATTGATAACTTACCCTCGAACTTTCTAAATTGTTATAATATGTTCCATTTTATTAACTTTACACTAAATTGAAGATGTGAATTTGAAAGATTTACTTTAGAGTGTAATAGATTTCAAAATTTTTTTAATAAAAAATGAGGTTTTCCATCTTCAATAAAGCGTACACTGACTTTTCATTACTAATTTAACATGTTGTTAAGCTCTCATTGTAATAATTTAAAAAATTCAAGAGCAAATTGCTAAAAATTAAAAACTTAAGAGAGTAAATTGTCAAAAATGATAAAATTAAAGGGGCGACAATACTAAATACCTGCAAATTAAATGTCAAATTTTCCCTTCGAACACTTGGCTTTTTTCTTTGTCGATTAGAAATCCAAATATGACATTTGTACTTGTCTAGATACAAGAAGTGTCAAATGTACCCGAAAACTAAAGCCACAAATAACCCTACCATCATATATCCATATGCCCTTTCTCACCAGTTGCCTCATGACACGTCAGCCTCCTTGTACTTCCCAATTATCCAAACTCAACCAAACACGAAATTAGTATGCCACTCAACTTTTTGGAAGGTTTCACTCAACAATAGAGTTTAGATCTGTTGTTTTATTTTCTTATCTTAAAAACCATCCTTTTAATAGACTTACAATAAGTCATGAATTTATTTAAATTTTTTAATATTTAACATTTTTTATGTAGTTAAAATTTTAATTCAAATGATGTGGTATGATACTATTGAGGATATTTAATAAAATAGAAAATTCGGAACAACAGATTTTAATTCCTTAATAATGAAAAGATCTTTTAAAGAAACTCTCCACAATTTTTATCACGTGGTCCTACACTCCTACTAAGAGACTCCTCATTAGTCGTTGTCTTGAAATGTCAATAATATTTAAAAAATATTAAAGATATCAATTATATTTTATTTTTTAAATATCGATTTCTTCCATATGTAAGTCGTCATTTTATTTTTAGTTAGTCTTTAAAGGATTTGTATATTAATAATTACATCTATTGTGAAAATATGACATTCCCAATCATATGTGTTGGTATTTAAAAATTTAGAATTATAGTTGGTTTTATTGAGAACTAAATATATGAAAAATAACAACAAAACAAAAAGAGTTCATAATATGCTCTTGAGCAATTTGAGATTCCAAGGTACAATTTTTTTTTTTTTTTTTTTATAAAAAGATTAGTTTACAAATACTTTTAAAGCACTATATTTTTTTTAAAGATTTTTATGGCTTCTAATGGCATATAATTCGATCAATATTATAAAAGAAAATTCTTTGGTGGAATATTATTCTATAACTATAGCTAATCCCACGATAGTTTACATTTCTCCTAAAATATTGAGCTATTAGAAAATAAATCAACATAATTTAATATTTTAATACTATCATCAAGCATTTGTGAATAAAAAGAGATTATTACATGTAAGAAAAAAGGCCAAAAAAAAAAAAAAACTCTCATTATGTGGTAGCTAGTGGTGATTTGAAAGTTTAATATATATATTATTTTTTAAAAAAGCTTGTCAATCAAAGAAGTAAAATATGTCTTAAAAATCTTTTTAAAATAGACTTTAAAACTTTATCAAAATTTCATTTAGAAGATATTATAAATTTTATTCTAACACTCTTGTAACTTGTTAGAAAATTTATAAAACATTGTGACTGTAAGTCCACATTTAAATGTGAATCCAAACGTAATTTAAACGTCACAATTTTTATTTTTCCTTTTCAACCGTACAAAAGTTAAAGCAAATGTTTTTTAAACGCCTTAAATGTGTTCTTCATTTTTATTTATTATTATTATTATTATTTTTCCAAAAATGCGCACCGCCGTTTAAATATCCAATGACACGTCTCGGACCTATGAATTTATAGGACACGTGAAAATTTAAAACAACAATCCCAAAAAAAAAAAAAAAAAAAAAAAAAAAAATTCTAAGTTGGTGTTCTGGGCTTATGTACAGATATTTAGGCCCAATGGGCCTCACCAAGGCCGAAACACAAACTCAAAAAAAAAAAAAAAAAAAAAAAAAAAGCGTTTTACTCAGGTGGTGTAACCATGACCACACCAGCTGCCCACCAATTTTCCTCCTCATCGAAACTCCCCACGCAGATTCCCTCTCTTTTTCTCCCTCCTGTTTGGTTCCCGGGAAAATCCCACTCCCTCCTCGCCGGGGAAAAAAAAAAAAAGAAAAGAAGAGAAAGATCCGATTTTTTTTTCTCCGGCCTTCCTCTCCCCTGACCGGCGCCAGAAATGGTCTCCCCGGAAAACACCAACTGGCTTTTCGAATACGGTCTGATCGACGACATACCCGTCTCCGATGCGAATTTCCCCGTCTCCTCCTCCGGTTTTCACCTGGCCCGTTCAGTCCCTTAACGGTTCCTCTTCCGTCGGGTAATTCCAATTCTAGAATTTCAGTGTTTTTCCCCTTAATTCCAATTGGAAACTAATCTGATTTAGGGTTTTCTTTTTGTTTTGGTTTTTGGGTTTTGGGTATTCTGGAGATTATGAAAAAATGTTCTTCTAATTCGTTGAAGCCCCTTTGGTTGAGAGTTTGGAGAGTATGGATGGAGAAATTTATGTGCATATATATATATATGTGTGTGTGTGTGTGTGTGTGTATACTTGGACCCTTTTTTCAGTTAAAAACATGCCAATTTATCATTAAAAAAGGGAATTAGGGAAGTTTAATTTTTTCCCCAAATTTCGGTGCTCTATTGAGTCTAAACTTAATTAGGGTTTTTGGGGTTTTGGTTATTGTGAATATTTTGAAAATGGTTTCTTTTTTTGTTGTAATTTGTGCTTCTCGGTTGCTGATTGAAGCCGCCTTTAGCCTTGTGTTATTGTGGGTGATAAGTTTGGAGAGTATGCATGGAGAAATTGATGTGCTTTTAGTTGGACTCAATTGGTCAACTAACTGTGCTAGGACTATATTTTTAGGTGATACCAATTAGGGAAGTTGAACTTTTTATTGTTTTTCCCAAAATTTGGTACCTTTGCAGTTTGAACTTTTTTGGGGTTTCTTGGGTTTTTTTTTTAATTATTATTTTATTTTGGTTATTGCGGTAAATTATGAGAATGGTTTGCTAGTTTTCTGGGCATGTTGGTTCTTGTGTTGTAATTTGTGCTTCTCAATTTTTGGTTGGAGCCGGGAGCCCCCTTTAGGCTTGTATTCTTGTGGATGATAGTTTGGAGAATATCGGTAGAGATGTTTATGAGCTTTATACGGACTCAATTAGTTAGATAATTTGTGCTAGGACTCCTCTAGTTTCCGGTAATATCAATTAGGGAAGCTCTATTTTTTATGCTTCTTCTCCCCCCCCCCCAACCACCCAAATTTTGGTGTTCTGTGCAATTTCTTTGGTTTTGGTAGTTGTGGCGAATTGTGAGAATGGTTTTGGTTATGCTGGTTCATGTGTTTGAGTTTGTACTTCCCATTTGCTAATTGAAGTGCCTTTTTTCCTTTTGTTTATTGTTGAGATAGTTTGGACATGATATGGGGAAATTGATGACGGTTGAAATGTGTATTAGGATACTAAAATTTAACCGGTTTTTGATTTAGGAAACCATTATGGTTAGCGGCTCCAATTGGAAGTTTGAAGCACTTTATAGCTAGATGTGTACTTGGAAATATTGTTATAGTGCACCATGATGATTGGGATGGTGTGAGATTGTTCGATTTTTGGTACTTGTACACTGTAGTTGTAAGTTTACTTGGATATCTCAAATCAGTGTGGACGTTTACAGAGAAGAATGGTCATCTAATTCGACACACACACACACACACACACAAAAAGAAGATGAGTTTGTTTTCTATCCATTGACGCACGGGAGTTTTTGACGGGTGGAAGTAAGTAGTTTTTGTATCTGTAAAGTGTATCCATCAAGCTATCTTGTATTTGTTGGTCGAATTTTATGGCTGTACTCAATATGTTACATTCTTGTGATGGTTGCAAGATGTGCTTTTATTGCATTAGTGTTATTAATAATTATTGTTTTCTCCTAAGTGGTAATTGCTGCCTTATTGTACTTATTCACTAAATCCTCTGTCTTTCTCTTACAAAATCTGTTTCCAGTGTGGAGATTGATGGCTCGTTAGGAGATTCAGAAGGCCTTAAAGAATCCGGCTCAAAGAAGAGGTACGAGTATTCTTCTCTGGGCCACGGTCACTGCAAATGTTATCCTCTTTGAGAATTTGACTTATACTCCCTCCTTATAATTTTTTCTTCCTTTAAGCCTCTTTGTCGAGAAGTTGTTTCTAGGGCACCACTCTAGTGGCAGCAATGGGATTTATATATTTTTAAAATGTTAATATATGATCCATATTTCAAGGTTCAGATTTAACTAGAATTAGGTTTTTCATTCTGGTTATGATGTCATTTTAGTTAATTTTTTTCATGTTGTCCGCACCAAAAACAAGGATATACTGCCATGGAACTCATCTAAAGTTTTTATGCTTCGATCGGCATGGAGTCTCTGAATTATATTCTTGGCGGTGTAAGCTTGTAATTAAAAATCTGTTAAAACTTTTTGTCTCTTTTTCATTTCAACAGGGGTAGATGTGAATCACGTGGTGCATCCAGCTCCAAGGCATGTAGGGAGAAGCAGCGGAGAGATAGGCTTAATGACAAGTACTCACTTCCTTTATGTTTTTTTCCTTCTATCTCATGTACGAGTCAAACATGCATTTGCTTAACCTAATTGACAAATAGGTTTGTGGAACTGGGCTCTATATTGGAGCCCGGAAGGCCTCCCAAAACGGACAAGGCTGCCATTTTGATTGATGCTGTCCGGATGGTGAATCAGTTGCGTGGTGAAGCCCAGAAGTTAAAGGACTCAAATTCGAGTCTCCAGGAGAAGATCAAGGAATTAAAGGTAAGTGTTCATGAATTTCTTCCACTCCTCTATACTTCTAAGTTGTTTCTTCCCTTTGTTTATACTCTTTGCCCAGCGGAGAGAATCCAGAAATTGCTTAAATGGCGGGGGACAGTACGATGATTAAATAGATTTTTTTTGTTTTTTCCGTTTCTTGTAGGCAGAAAAGAATGAGCTGCGTGACGAGAAGCAAAGGCTCAAGACTGAGAAAGAAAATTGGAGATGCAATTGAAGGGCATGAATGCTCAACCCGGATTCTTGCCACCGCCTCCTGCAATCCCTGCTGCTGCATTTGCTGCCCAAGGCCAAGCTCCCGGCAATAAGTTGGTACCCATCATTAGTTATCCCGGGGTTGCCATGTGGCAGTTCATGCCACCTGCTGCAGTGGATACCTCGCAGGATCATGTTCTTCGCCCACCGGTTGCTTAAATCTTCGGCATTCAATGGCTTGGAGCGTTTCGGGTTTGTCGACCCCGAAAGAAGTGTTAGTCAGTCGGTCAGTATTCTCATTGTTCTCGACTCGTTTAAGAGTTTTTAATGTAGTCTTTCGAAGTTCTAACTTAATTTGGTGGCAACTTGACACTGTATCTGCGACCTGGGTACTTGTTTATGAATTGGGTGCTGGTATTTTCATGTAAATGGGGAATAAGTTTAATCAGTCAACTCTGTGTTTCAGCTTAAAGTAATGTCTAGTTTTAGCTCCTTGCATTTGTGATTGTGATGCCTGTGTGTGCTATAATAATTTTAGCAAATAGTTAGGCTTCTATTTTTTTTTTTTTGGGGATAAAAAGCAAATAGGAAGGCTTTAGGATTAAGCATTTGTGGATATGTAATGATTAGTTGGGGCTTTTTTTTTTTATTTTTTTTTTTAAGAACTTAATTATATACAGTATGGCGTCACATTGGTAATAATAATTATATTGATTATAAAATTCTGCAATCAGGTTCGTTGGTTTGTTGGTCGCAGACAAATCTTTTTGGTTGTGTGATGAGATTTGGTTAAAAAATGAATCCCACATGTTTAATAGAGAATTTTTGTTAAGAGTGTCTGTATGGATTATGGGTTGGATTTGAATTATGTAGCTTTTTTGCATTTAAATTGAATGTATGAATACAATTGTGTCTGGGAGAGAAAAATGAGTGGTATGAATTTTTAGAAAGTGAAATTTGAATTTGGCTGTGAGTTGAGTTGAAAATTTTGGATTCAAAGTAATGATTTAAACTCAAGTGGTGTCTCGAGTGAGTTTATATTTTAAATATAATAATGTTTAATACCGGTGATGTATCGGTCCCCAAGTATCGATGAGGGGAATTAAGATTTGCTCTTTCGGATTTCTTATCTTATTAGTTGTCTCCCTAATAATGTCATGTCACACCATCTGAATTTAAGAATTTAATTATATAAAAAATATTAAATATTAAAAATTCTTGAATAAGTTAATGATGTGTCAAAATCCTATTGAAGGGATAGTTTTGAGATAGAAAAATAAGACAGTAAATCTGGATTCCATTGAGGGTGTCGTGCTAAAATGCTTATTTGGAAAATGGTAAGTAGTTGGTTGGTACACGGGTCTAGTGGTTTCTTATGCCAAATGGAGTGGAATTAAAGACAATAATCAATAAAGTCTTTTGCGATCATTTCCTTTTTGTGAATGACGTTAGAAATAAGTGGTGAAAGTCAAAACGGAGCGTCGTTCAAGACACGTGTGAAGGTGACATGTTATACAAGGACGCACGCGTCAAGAATAAAAGCTGATACAAAAATTGTGATATCATAAATTTGAAAATAAAATTTTTATGTTGGAATTGATTTATTTTTTTAAAAATTAGTTATAATTTTTATTTATTTTTCAGAAAAAAATAAAGATTGAGATGAAAAATTTAATTTTCAATTGAAACATCAAACAAAAGTTAAAAGGAGAAAAATAAGAAAAAGAAATATAAACTCAATTTCTAACAAGATTCATAAGATGTGTCGGGTAGTTTGTAGTTTGTAGTTTTTTTTTTCTTTTCGTTTTTTAAATATTAAAATATAAAGTTAAGGGGTGTCTTTACGTCTCCTTTCATAGTCTATTTGAGAAGAATATTAGAATAATATCCAAGTAGACAATACTAGATGGTGAAATAATTTTTTATCAAGTTCAGCCTAAAATTATCTAGTCCATTACAGGTTATAATTTTCATAAGGTGCTACTTTTAAAGCTTAATCTCAAAACGAAAACATGAGAGACACCTAAAAAAAGCATCTGCAACTACTATGTTACAACTAATAGTGATTATAGCCGTTTGTAGTTACCAATTAAAAAAATGATATGGTAGATATGAAGATAACTTTACGGATAGAGTTTTTTTTTTTTTTTTTTTGACCATTTCTATGTTACAATATCTATATAGTTTTTTTATTTTTTTAATTTTAAATTTTGATGTAATTTTTATCAAATATAAGGTTGGAAAACGTATATAATTTGTATAGATGTCCTAACTTCGAAAGCTCTACCACTAATTATAGTCATCGAGACAGATTCTTAGTAGCAAATCGAAGTAGTTTTTTTTTTTTTTTTTTTTTTTTTTTTTTTTTTTTTATTTAAATTAAAAAAAGAAACTGCGTGGCAGACTCTTTATGAGCGGACCTGTCAAAGAAATCTTATCTATTCCACATCCAAGAACATGCCTTTAACCTACTCAAACTCTGCTTTAAAGACTTAAAAAAAATGGCTTCCAATCCTCTCAAATCCATGTCCAAACTACTCAAACCGCAAATCTTCTTCACAAACACAAACAACCTTGGACTCGTTTCTCCTTATCTTCTTCAACTCCAACCCCACCAACCTCAAAAGAAGCAGCCATTCTCCAAGCCAAGACATGCCTCTCCACAACCTTAGAAAAGCCTCTCAACAACACCAAGCTCACCAACAAGCTCAAGAGGCTAAAGCAGCCTCGTTTCCGCCTCGAGATCCCGGTCATCGACGACTCGCCGGATTCTCTATCCCAATTAGCCTTTGACATCTTCAGAGAATTGCCCATCAAGAGAAAAGGCTCTCCTGTCAGTGTTTTGATCATATGGCCTAATGCTGCATACAAAGAAGCCGCCATGAAAGTGTTTGAATCTTCGCCTCATTGCCCGGTTGAACATGCCGACATTGCTTCGTTTTACTATAATGACATAAGAAGTTTGAGCTCTACTGATGTGGCTGTGTTTTTAGCCGTCGAGACGTCTCAGTTGGAAGCTGTGAAAAGTGTTTCGGACGGTTTGTATCCTAGGCCGGTGGTGATGTTCAACCCGAGATGGGGTTTCGATGACGAGAGCGAGTTCGGAGAGATGAGCGGCTTCGTGGGGTCTTTCGAAGTGATCTATTCCTTCATGGGGTTGGAGGTTAAAGGTGTCTTGAGTAAAAGAAAGGGAGTGATTTTCAAGTGCGTTAGAGATGGGGTTGTGAGTGGTGAAAAATGGTCCGTGCTTGTTGAAGAAGAAGGCGCGAATTGAAGGTGATTTCGACGTTTAAGGTCCGGCCTTCGATCGCCGAAGTCGAGAACGTTTTGTATAACTTGATGGCCATGAACTCCCCGGTTACCAAGTCTGTTCAATTCTTCACAAATTTGGTGTCCAATGTAACCGGAAAGAAGCAAGTTTAGTAGTTGTTTCTAGGACACAGATTTCGAGTTTTGGGTTAATGGTTTTCTCTGTATGAGTTTGACATAATGTTTTAGATTGTGAATTTATTCCACATCGTTACTGTTTCGGTGTTTATATGTGAGTTAGGTTCTCTTTTTTCTTGAGTTAGCTTTTGAAGACGAGTTCTACTTAAGTCCATTTAACATGATATTAGAGTTATTTACGATCAACTGTGGGTTTGAACCCTGGCCACCTTAGCCTGTTTGCATGAAATTATGGAATGAGAAAAGGTGTTAGATTGTTGATTTATCCCATATCGATAAGTTATTGAACTATTGAAGTGTTTTATACGAGTTCTATACAAGTCCATTTAATCGTTCTCTCTTAGTTCCTTGTTTCTGGAGTGGTGTTTGTGGTTAAATTTAACAAATTTGAACATGATTTTGTATGATTAATGGAGAGATATTAACAAAATTTTTATTGCTTAAATAAAACTTATTGGTTTCGAAGTCTTAAACAAACAGAAGAAATGAACTAAGGAGGGCTAAAATGAGGGAATTCCAACTGAGCAAAGAGAGTTGGAGAAAAAACTGGAGCCGCCGTGCTCTCTTTATCTGTGCATCGAGGATCGAAAACCTTGATTTGGGGAAGAACACTCTCTCCTCTTCTTTTCCTTTTTCTCATGTACATCAAATGAATTCTTATCACCAACATTATCAAGGCAAACAAAAAACTCGGCCTAAGATGCTCTAATATGACAGCTCTTGATGAATTTATCGGAGAAATCGATGTGTTTAGCCCACAAGGGCCGGAGTTTTGGAAATGCTATGTCTAGCCAAGGCTTTGCTCTGCCATTGAAGTGGATGACCCCGGCATTCTCGGCATCGACCAAAGTGGTGTTCTCCTGATATCCGAGCCCCAACATGTGCCAAAAGGGATCGATAACTTGGACGTGGCCGTGGAACGCTATTAGGCCCGGGGGGTAATGTTCCGAGCTGCCACAAACTTAGGTCTGATTTCAAGTTCTGCAAGAGAAAAGAGAGATCAAAGGGTCAAAAGACTATGCAGGGCATTGCTAAATACGAAATCCGCCGCCCTAAGTGCCTAATGAAAGCAAGGTGCATGATAGAGGAGCTCACTTGTTCAACCCAATGGTGGTATGTGTGGCTTATGTTGGTTTTCCTCCAAGCCTCGAGATCGAAGATGTTCATGCCATAAGCCCAAGCGCATTGGTTGGGGTCGAAGTTCGCCGAGATCAAAGGATGGGAGAAGTTCAAGTAGCTCTTAAGCCGCTTTGACATCACAACTTATCTTCTCCTCTACATGTCTCCACGGCTCCATTGACCTTCCCGTTCATATCGATCTCCCACAGAGGCGATAGATCGGTTTGAATCACTATGTCGTCGTCCAAGAAGACTACCTTATTTAGGCTAGGAAA
The DNA here is from genome assembly GCA_008635985.1 of Ficus erecta. Taxonomy (NCBI): domain Eukaryota; kingdom Viridiplantae; phylum Streptophyta; class Magnoliopsida; order Rosales; family Moraceae; genus Ficus; species Ficus erecta. The sequence continues at coordinate 286,595 of BKCH01000115.1, read as the reverse complement.
CAACTGCAAGAAAATTATCAAGAGAGCGAAAAATTAGAAGCTTTTCCTTTAGAAAATTGATGACAAGAAATGGTAGTACACTCCAAAATGGTAGACTTAAAGCACAATTCACCTAGGGGTGACAATTCGTGTCATAGGTCTTGTTCGTGTCATGTTCTAGATCTGTCTACCCAATTTTTTCTCAACCCGTATATGATCAGGGCACGAATTTTTCTTAAAATTATAACAGGAACACGATACAGGTTGACACAACACGAAACTTAAATTTGACCCGCGATATATTATTTACCTCTGGTAGGTGAATTCTTATGTGGTTCATAACCGAGTTATACTTGGGACTAAGTGCCTGCAATTTGGCTGCAATGACATAAGGCTTCTCTGTCTCATTTGCCACAATGGCTGATGATCCTCCTCTGAATTGAGACCTGACTTTCTGGTCCTTCTCCATTGCCTCCAAAACCGGCACTTTCCCTTTCGTAAACCAATCGAAATGGTGCAATGCCTTGACCTCGATTATCGCAGGCGACAACGGATGCAAAGAAAACCATGCCTGCATTGGATAGTAAGTCTTCCTATCAGTGATGATGTGGAGGACAACCTTCTGGGGCCTCAACGAGTTGCGGACGAGTGACTTGGCAACCACGGAGGCTGCAAGCACGTTGTCGGAGGCAAGGACAAAGTGGAAGTAGGAGTTGTCGACGAGGGCGGGGACAAGCTCTGCCGAGGGGAGCTGCAGGCGAGCATTTGCGTTGGTTGTGTGCTCATTGGCAAGCCTCAAGGCTAAGCAGTGAAGCTGCTTCGGTATGCTGCTCGACGCCACGTGGCGGTACAAGTACTCTTGGATTTTGGCTGTTCTGGTCCTTTGTTCCATGAGGGTGACCTGAAATTCAAGAAAGTTTGTTGAGATAATTATTGTATCTTTATAGGGATAGTGATATACCGAAAGCGTATAAACACAAATTTGTTGATTCTTTGAAAATATCGAAAATTATTCATCATAGATTAAGAGAATTCGCAAAGGGATTTTTAATAATAATCAATAAAACTGAACTCAATAATCAGATAACATGAGAGACTTTATACAGAGTTCTTTTATAATCCTATATAGATTTAAAAATAACAGAGATAACTCAGAAAATTTGAACTTCCTAAATGCAATTCAAATAAAGATAACTTGCTTGAAACTCAAATTGAATTGAAACAATTTGACTAAAGATAAACTTTTAAAAGTAAGATATTATCTTTAATTATCTTATTTTTTGTGTTGCATTAGATAGTTAAAATATTTGACTATTTTGGATTAGTTGAGATATAATTTTCATAAGGTGCAAAAGAAAATGTGTCTTATTACTATTGCTATTATTATTATTATTATTTATTATTATTATTATTATTATTATTATTATTGTTATTATTATTTTTCATTTAATAGAAGTTTGAGGGTCAATTTTAAAGAGATATTGAGATAGAAAGATTACTTCAAAACTCTATTTTTGGACCATTCTCAATAATTAGTGGACCCTTGTATGATTTTGTAAACAAAGGAAAACACATAAAAAGAGTCATTTTCTAATGAAGTTTCCCATCTCATAAAACTATAAGCCTTCTTTTCCTTTTTTTGTGTTTTTTGAGTTTGTTGGGCAAAACCAACCACCCAAAAAAAAAAAAATTGTTTTCTCAAGTTTACTTATTTCTCAAGAAATGTTAGCCAAAAAAATAAAAAAATAAAAAAGAAAGAAAGAAAAAGAAAAAGAAAGGGTACCATTTCTCTAAGCTTTATAGCAAAGGTCTTTGCATCTAAGTTGGTGTCTCTGATAACAGCCATGAACTCATCTAAAGTCTGGGGAATATCAGATCTTCCTTGTAATTCATCGTTACTCATGGGTTCTTGTAGTATTTCATATATCACTTCTGGGACCTTGGAAAACAAAATAAAGTTCAGTAAATATACAAAAAGTATTTTAATACTAACAAACATGGAATGTTTAATAATACTAATAATAATAATAATAGTAAATAATAATAAATTTCTCAAATAAGATAGAAAATTAAGTGACATGTCATAAATTTATATTTTTAAATACATGTCACAATGTATTTGTGATTCAGACTTCGTCACATTCATCAAGTAGTCTAACTTTGTAATTTCAAATTTGTGATACATGCCATAAATTGAGGTCTTTTTGTGCCATTTTTAAAATTTTTCCGATATATATATTTATTTATATACAAAGAGGATAGGAGGTTACATTTGATTCATGCCTTCTTCCCAAAATCTTTGGTCCTAGCCTTTTTCCCAAGCAACCTACCAACAAAGAGAAGAAAATATCAGAATTTGGGCTTTAACTATATAATATATTAAAAACATCATATAATTATAAATAACATTATTTTCTGAAGTTTCTTCTTCAATCTTTATTCTTTTGCAAAGTATTTGTGTACGAGTACGCTGACCAAGGCATGTCAAGTTAATAAATAATACACACAGATATCTTGGGGGTTAAAAAGATTTATTTATTTATTTAACTTACCAATCTTTTTCTGTTTGGAATGTGTGCTTAGAGCATATAAATAACTGGCAAGAGTGAGATATATTTTAGAGCAAGTATTGTCATTTGCAACAAAATGATAGTTTTGACTACGAGGTTATATTCTTCAAGCCTCGTTAATAGAATAAAATAAAAGTTAAAAAAAAAAAAAAAAATCAAAGAGTGTTCTTAGTTAAATGCACCTTGCACGTGCTGCACGTGTACACTAATTAGCGAAAATTTTCGAGAAAATTTCACTATCATACCCTAGACTTTTAATTTTGATAAATTACACTTACAACGTTAAAATCGATAGCAATTGAGATCCGATAGCTAAAGAGTGCCATCAAATTGATGTTTGAACACGAGACACCTTATCAAGTTTGAAAAGTGATGAGCTTTACCTTTCATGTGCGTATCTCATTTCTCGAACCATCAATTTGATATTGCCCATCAACTATTGGACCTCAATTGCTACTGATTTTAAAGTTTAGGTGTGTAAGTTATCCAAATTACAAATTGGGGTCGTTATGCAAAAAATAAAAATCTTAGCATGCAACTCTGCAATTTACTCAAAATTTTCAGATCAGAAAGAAAGCAGAATTTTGGATCATTCTTCTTCTATTACAAAATCAGGCTTGTTTTCTTATAATAATAATAATAAAAAAAATCATATTCTTTAAAGTTTTTTTAATTCCTTAGTAATATTCTCTGAAAAATGCAGAGTTTTAAACAACCACCTTTATGGATAAAACCATATGCTAAGTGCCAAAATCTAAAACCTACATCTATTCCTTCGATGCATCATATTTAACACAGACACTAAAATATATAATTACTTCTTTGGTAAATAAATATATAATTATTTATACTTTGAACACTTTTTTAATTAACTTTCGTAATCCGATATATATATATATATATATATATATATATAAACGTAAATAAAAATAGTAGTTCTGCATATCTTAAGATTCGCAACTCTTGTTCTTTTTCTTTTATGGATAATCTTTATTAATCTTACCCAAGAAAATATTGGAATTTGAAGTGTTACTGCTTATCTTCCCAAAGAAATATTCATGTGCATGTGAAACAATAATCTGCTAATTAGATTAAACTTCGGAATATTATATAAGCTAAAATGTGATTATAAATCTAATTAGAGATAAAAAAATAAAAATAAAAATAAAAACGTACCTATGGAAGAACACTTGGTTTGTCCATCAATGGTGTCAACAGCAGTCATGACGAACACAAACCGGAGAAGAAATGTGAAGAGCAAGAGGGAGTAGAAGAGCATTCGGTACGAAACCCGCCTCGACCCGACTTTCACCTTGATGAATTCTCTCACCCCTTTCCCTGGAAACACTGTGACATGCCTCAAACTAGGAGATATATGAAGCTGCATTCTTTCTTCCTTTTTTGGTCCCCCAAGCCAAGAAGATCAAGAAATAAAAATGTTCTTCTTTTATTTATTTATTTTTCCTTTTCCTTTTCCTCTTGAGAGGTGTTTATTTCATTTGGAAATCACCCACCAAAAAAAAAACACAAGGACTGAGTTGAACTGCAAAGAGCCCATGAAGGGACATGCTGTAAAGGAAGGTTTTGATGTTGTTTAATGTAGCTATCTATTACCTAACCTTGCTTAGGATTTGGGCTATATATATAAATATATGTATATATATATATATATATATCTCTGGTGTTTTTTTTATGTACATGTATATGAATATTTGTTATTGTTTTTGGGGTTTAATTAATTTAGAGATGAAGAAGGTTGTTAAGAAGAAAGAGACATGGGACTAAGAGGAAAGGCTGTGTTTGTTTGTAGTTTTGAATTTGGCTTGGTTTTGAAGGAGGGAAGTTGGAAATGAATTAAAAATATATGTCTATGTATACATATATATATATAATTAAAGAAAAAAAAATATATATATATAAAGAAAAAAAAATAAGGAGGGGGTTTGGTACTTGTTTTCTTGGCTTTGCCTCCACATGAAGTTTACAATATTTATAGAGAACACAAAGACTTTGGACATTGAAGGAACATAGTTTCTAAATGGAAAACGACACTGCCTCTCTCTCTCTCTCTCTCTCTCTCTCTCTCAATGAAATGTGTTGTTAGGACTTTGGTTGTTGGAGTAAAAGTACAGGAACTTCTGATTCCATTTCCATTTCTTTACCAAAATTCAATATGAGGTGTCTTATTAAGAAGGCTTTTAGTTTTACCTTGTTATTGATTTGGGGGTTTTTTTTTTTTAATTTTGTGTGCATAAAATCTAAAGTGAACTATTGATGCCAAAAATAGCATTTATTCTAGAGACTTTTGGAAAAAGAATTAGGAAGAGGTGAGAGTTTTGCATATAGGCTTGTGGGGCATGAATGATGAGTACTTAAGAGTCACTTGTAGTTCATCACCTCATTCATAGGACGTTGCAAGAAATAATGACTACGACCAATTCAATCATAAGCTTCTATTGTATGAGAACAAGATTATTAGTTTATTATATGGCATGAAACATGTGGAAGCTTCGGTTGAGTATTAATCCCATCTTGGCTTTTTCCTTTTTTTTTTTTTGTTTTTTTGTTTTTTTGGGTTAACCAAAGACATAAAAGACTTGCATTGCTTTTTATATGCATTAGTTATATGCCACGCACTTCGCGCGTGTGGAATAGATAAATAAAACAAAAGTAAAAAAAAAATATATACGTAGCGATGACGTGATCACTATGTGATGACCATGTGACTGTTATATAGCAAGCAAGTAAGACATGACCAAAATAATCATCGACTCTTTCAAAAAAAAAAAAAAATATATATATATATATAGATTATCTAGTTGAATTCGTTTAAAACAACCAAAAACTGGTAAATTTGTTTTAATGAGACTAAAAAAATGTTGCAAATTTGGTGGGAAAAAATTAATATGAGATAAGACATTTATGTAGTACAATTGGAGATTTGATTATATGGATTAAGGCAAGTCACAATTCTGATAATCGATAATGGTTACAGGTATAGTCTAACGATAATATCATATCTGACTCTAGTAAATGATGCGGAATTTGAATTTCTCACCTCCAAGTTCCAAAAAAAAAAAAAAAAAAAGCAATCGGCATACTTTTTATTTATTATTTTTTGAGGTTTCATGTTCCGATATAATTGGACACTTGGACTGTGTTACTAATTGGACAAGTTCATACGAGTGAGTGTTTTCTAATAAACAAAAAAAGTTTTTTTTTTTTTGAGGCACAAATAAGGTGTTAGTGACGTGAAGATTCAACAACTAGTATAAGACACAAACATTCTTAAAAACAAACAAACAAACCATTCTCGTAATTAGAATAGAAAAGAAAAAAAGGGGGAAGAAATAAAGAAAAACAAAGATATGTAATGCCTCCCCAAAAAAGAAAAAGAAAAAGAAAAAGAAATTGTAATAAACAACATTTTTTCTAAAATAATTAAAGAAAATAGAAAAGTTTTAAAATGTTTGAAATAAATAATAAATTTATTAGGTAAATAAAACATTTATTAGATAAATAACTTACATATATATGGTAAAATAATTAAAAAAATTTAATTTAAAGATAGGAGGATTCGAATTGAACTGTTCACTAAAATATGCTTGTAGTTGTTATTTACTGTTATTTACATGTTTTTAAAAATTACTGTTTACTTAAAAGAAAAATGATATTTACATGGGTGTTTGGTGTGTAAGTTTGAGTTAAGATTTGTAAGTTTAAATAGTAAATTTTTTTGAATTTTTTTGACTTTTCAAAAAAGACAAACAAATTTTTGGGGAAAAAGATAAAAAATATAATGAAAAAAGTACAGCTTAGTTTAAACAGAGCTTTTTGCCAAACAAGGCCGTAATAGAGTATTTGTCTTGTCTTGGTTTGTTTTGGAAAAACAGAACACGTGCAGAGGTCGGGGCTGATTTTGGGTCTTGACTGAAGGACCAAGAGCATGGTCCATTCATTATGGGCCCAATTGGGCACAACAAATGGTGGACTCGAAGTTTGAACGGATCGTTATTGAGACAAAACAGAACAATGGTTTAAAATAGAATTTTTAGATTGAAATTTATTGACTTTTTAAAAAATTAATAAAAATTTTTGTTTATTTTTTGAAAAAAGATAAAAACTGAGATAAAAAAAACTTAGATTTGGATTTAAAAACCGAACAAGAGTGAAGAAATTGAATATTACACTTTATAATGGGCCCTCTATTCAGATTTTGAATAGCTAATAGAAATTTATAATAGGAAAATGCCTTGTGCTTTCTTCTCTCTTTGACTTCTAAAAATTGAACACGAGGAAAGTTCATGTCAATGACTACTCCCCAAAGAAAGATATCATGTGCCAAATGAAACACTAGCAAATGCACATATATGACGATTATATCTCAAACGCACTAACAGATTTGACATATATCGCTTTATATGTAGTTCCTTCTGTGTTATTCCGATAGTATCATATTAAGTATTTAATTAATATAGTATTTTAATTGATATGGACAAACAAGTTGAATCCGATTTTGAAAATCTGTGTAATTGCGTATCCAAATCAAACTTGAACTTAAAAGACTTTTAACAAATCCGAAAAGGAACTATTCTAGCTTGGATAAGTGGCATTTTTTTAGTCATCTCCAGTGGACCCAAAAATTATTACATAAAAAGTACCCCCAAGAGTTGTATAAGTGTGTATGGTGGTATATCTATATGTATATATATATATATATATATATAGATGTATGTATCCATTTAACAGTTTTTTCATGTACCAAAATTGTTGCCATGGAGATATTGGGGGACATCATAGGTTCAGTTATAGAAGAAGTTGTCACCTCTTGTTGTACATGCTTATGTTCCAACACCATAAACTCTCTCTTCTTGAAATCCAACCTCAATAGGTTGGAAAATAAGATGAAAAACCTAACGGATCTCGGCGAAAACGTCCGGCATCGGTTGGAATTGGAAGAGAAAGAGGGAAAACCGGCATCAACCAAGGCTGAGGAATGGCTTAAAGGGTAGAGGAGCTAGAGAAAAGAGTGCATTTTGTGTGGGAAAGTCATTTGGTGGCAAAAAACAAAGAGAGTTGTGGATGTTTTTCTAATTGTAAAGGGAGGAGTAAACTTGGCAGAGAAGTGGCAGAATTGCTTGACGAAGTGAAAAAGCTACAAAAATCTGGTAGCTCAAAAAAATTGTTCCAGAAAGCTGAGGTCAAGAAAAAATAAATTTAGAACACATTTTTTAACTTACTTTTGATTGGAGCTATATATTTTTTTATTATATATTTTCATTTATTGTCGTTAGAAAGGAAGATGCAATTTATCCGTTATTATTATTATTATTATTATTATTATTATTATTACTTTTATGGATTTTAAGCTCTTTTGTCGTCCCTGTACCACTCATGGCTTCGTATTTTTCCGAGTTTAAACTTTTTTCGTAACAATTTAGTCTTTGAATTTCGAAAGCAATAGAATTAATTCCAATCGCTACTTATATATATATTTAAAAAAAATTCTACGATTAATTTAGAGACTAAATAAAAAAAAATAATTTCTTTGGGGAGCACAAAAACTGTGAGAAATTCAGGGGTTTAAGTGCTTAAAAATTATATCTACTCACGGTTAACTACTATATTTAGGACAAATTACACCACCCCCAAAACTTTAGGCATTGTCATAAAATGTCCCTTCCTGAACCTCAATTTGTAACAATCTTTTCCCAACTTTAGAAACGTTTGCGAATTTCCCCCCTCAATCAAAATTTTGACAAAAAAAATGCATATACACTTGTTGTAAAATTGCAAATATTAAATGTGAAACACTTATAATTAAGTTAAAAGAGTAAATATCTAAGGCTGATTATCAATTATTTTTTCCCATACTCTCTCTTATAGGCAACTTTGTAATTTCATATTTAATAAGAGTAAATGGTGTCAAAGGTGCTGCCAATGTGTGTCACTTTATAATTTTACATTTAATACTCCGAACTCATGCTTCTAATGAGTGTTATATGTATTTTTTCATTAAAAATTTAATCTAGGAGAAAATTCTCAAACTTTTTCAAAGTTCAGCTGAAAAGAATATTACAAATTGAAATTCATGGGGCATTTTTTTGACAAGGCTTAAAAATTGAGGGGAAAAATTGTAATTTGTCCTTAGAGTTAATTGCTATTATTTAATAAATTTAAGGACACAATTGCAAGAAAAACAAAGTTAGAGGCAAAAGTACCAAACAAGGAGGATCTCGTATAGGTGCCACTACTTTAACTATGCCCAAAAAAGAGTTGATTAAGATTTGAAAGCATGGACAGAAATTTCTCCCATATTTCAAAAATTCCGTTTGGATCATCACCTCCAACTCAAAATTTTTATATCAATTTTTATCTTTTTCTGAATAGTAAAAAAAAATTATTACTAACTTTTTTGAAAAATCAACCAATTTCAATTTAAAATTTTCATTTTCAACCGGCGAATCAAATGCAAGCTAGTTGAAATTTCTGTATTTTGAAGGTTCCAAAATATCGTTTGGGTGCTGTGAATTTTGAAGGTTCTAAAATATCTTTTAAAAATAAAAATATCATAAAATATAGATAAATATATTAATTCATATGATATTGTAGAGTATATTTTTTTAAATAATTTTGTAAAATATCGAAAGATATCGAGAAAATATCAAAAACTTTGAATCACGATAAATTTCCAATCATACTAGCACTTTATAAGATTTGCTTTCAATATTGAGATTTCTATATCTAATATGTAAAAAGTTTTGTATTAAAATCGTTTATTTATTCATTTTAACTATGCATAATTTCCCATAATATCAAAAAGAAATATTACATTTAAGTAAGTATCCATCCAATCATACTAGCACTTTATAAGATTTGCTTTCAATATTGAGATTTCTATATCTAATATGTAAAAAGTTTTGTATTAAAATCGTTTATTTATTCATTTTAACTATACATAATTTACCATAATATCAAAAGAAATATTAAATTTAAGTAAGTATCCATACTTTTCATAATTTTTTTGGCTAAATTTCTTTAAATACGAAGAACTTCTAATTTTACGGCGTTTCGAAAATCAAAGGAGCTGATCAGGTGCGGAGTCATTCATGGCCAATTAAGACACCACCTTCAGTGGACTTTTGTTTATTTATTTATTTTTGTAATTTTACCTTTAAAAAAGTTTTATTTTTTTTCCCTCATTTTGTCCATATACAATAAAAATTGATTATCTTTATACGAGTCCCACAAAAAACTTTTTTCTTCATTTTACGTTTTCATTAAAATAATAGATTGACTCTGTCGCTATTCTATTCTACTTATAAATGAAAATCTTGAGCTCCAAGAACTAGAGTTCTGGTCAACAATTCTTGTTTGACACGATTTATTAGCATCTTCTTATGGTGTTTAATTGGTTCACGAAATATGATTTGGAAAATAACTCGGAGATATTTATTTCCTTTGGATCCTTGACCAGGTCCTTTATTTCTTTTCACTTTAGTCCACGCGGCTAGAACAAGAACAACAACAAGTCCCTTAAATCTTATTAGACTTTTACTTGGAACTCAAATACCATTCTTCTTCTTCTTTTCTTTTCTTTTTTTTTTTTTTTTTTTTTTTCAAACATAAACAATGTTTCCAAGACTATTCAACATTGACAACTCCCAAGGGACCGCTAGTATTCTACTAGTTTTTTTTTTTTTTTTTTTTTTCTTCATATATATTGTTTTTTTTTTTTTCCCGCTTTACAAACCAGCTGTGTTAATACTGCTCTGTTTACCCAAGGCTGTTTGGTCAAGTGGCAACGGGGGCTTCGGGGACGTTGCGGATTTGAACCTGCCTTCTATGAAGAATATATATATATATATATATATATATATATTTTGTTTACTTCTCTCACACCTTTCTGCAGTTTCTAACATACAAAAAGTTTCTGCCAATATGGATGTTGTTGCTTCAATTGTAGGTCCAGTAATAGCGGAATTCGTTCCGTTTGACATAAAGAATACAATCAAGTTGGAATCAAACTTCGATGATTTGGATCGGGAGATGAAGAATCTGATGGATCTTCACGAAGATATTCAACATCAGTTGGTATCAGCAGCAGCGAAGAAAGAAGAACAATCAGAGACAAGTAAAGCAGAGGAGTGGCTCAGAGAAGTAGAGGATCTCGAGAGAAAGGCGAATACGACACGAAAAAATGTGATGGCGAGAAGCGAAACTACGGTTCTTGGATGGTTCTCCTATTGGAAATGGAGGTGTAGGCTCAGCAGAAAAGTGGTGAGAATGTTGGAGGAAATTGAAAGGCTACAAAGCACTGGAAATTCTGGAATTTTCTTTCAAACCAGCTGAGGCGTCCCTTTGATCAAACATGTTGAATAGTATGTAACAGAGAGTTAAATTGTGATAACACACACGCACTTCAGTTTGAAAAATGCTAGGGATACCGAACTTCAATCCAACTTTTAAGTACCAACCTATATGGTATAGGAGTTGTCGTTATTTTATTGATAAATGTTTAAGTATTTCATGTCTATTGATTACATCAACCAATAAATTGATTACTTCAACCGATAAAAATATGACACGTGAGTTGATACTTAAAAAATTGGGATTAGAGTTGGTATCTTTAGTACTACTCTTTCAATTCTCTACTCATGATGGCATGTGTAGTTTGAATATAATTACTAATGATATTTTACATTTTCCAAATTTTTAGTTCGTTTAGCATGCTGAGTTTATTTGAATATTACTGTTTGTAATAAGTGTTCATGCTTCAAATAAATATTTATTGGATTATTACCCATCGGGTAACAGCTCAGCGGGTGATAGTGGATAGAAGCTTTAGGGTTCAAAATTTGATAGTGTTTTCATTTCACTTTAACAAATGATAAATGGGAGCTACGAAACCTTATTGTGGTAAAAAGTGTTACCTTTATCAGATTATGATAAGTTTTGCTATGACATTAGACTTGTTTTTCTTTTTTCTTTTTTTTGTCTCCAAACCCTAGACGGTGGATTTATATTTGAGACCAATGACGAATCCGACGTTATTTCAAGTGCGATCCGGGAACTTATGACCATTCTTGTGATCTTTCATTGGGGAAAACTTTTTATTTATTCACTTGGAAATAGGGAAAGTGTTCTCTGTAAAGCCTATTTTGCTAAATATTCTAAATTTTGTTAAATTAGAAAAATCATATATATATATATATATATATTTAAAGGTCAATCACTGGTTTATAAGATTTGATTGAGCAGTACATTAACTATTTTAATGGCTATCGTTTATTTTTCCAAAAGATAAATGTTAGAAAATTTATTAAAAGAGGTGATCAAAATAGGTCATTTCATCTAATTTCGTTTTTATTTTTTGATGGATAAAAACTTATGATTTATTAGCAAATGTAAGAATGAATGAAAATATATGTTGTTGAAATTTTCACGAAGTCATTACATGGATAACGGGTGGGAATGATATTCTTTTTGAGGTGTCCGTCAAATGTTCATAATGTTCAAAAATATCCATAATATCGACGAATATTCTATACAAGATATTATTGAATATGTCACATAATATTCAAAACCCCGAAATTTTATTCCTTTATTTATTTCTTACAAACCTAAAATTTTATAGCTTTTTCTTTTCGCAATAAGATGTGACTATATTCTTCACCACATAATAATCATATTCACCACATGATGATTTAAAAAACAATCCGATAACTCTGTCGACATGTCGACATCCTTGAATGTAACCACAGTTCAATACTGAACAGATTTGTAATATAATATTCGTTTCTTGCTCGGATTAACTTGATTTCCTGAACTAATCAATACATTTTGGTTATTTTATCACAGTGGTAGGCCCAGAAGAAAGTAGATTATTCAAGTCAACTTCTGCAAGCATTAGATTATTTATGGTGGGAGGGGCCAAGTATTAGTAGATTTATTCAAGTCAACCTTTTGCAAGTGTTCTTTTAAAATAGCATTCATATAAAACATATTCTTTCCGTATAACAACTTATGCCTCCTTTTCATATGATATTATCCGTTTTAGATTTTGTATCTGCATAATTTTACTATTTGACTCATTTCAAAAGGCTTTATATTATTAGGAGGTAGTTTTTTTACTTCTTAACCATCACATATATCTATTCCTAAGTGATTTGAGACTGCATATATAGCTTACCATTTTCTTATAGGGATTGATGACTGTCTCAATCATCCTTCCATTTGGGACCTAACATCCTCATTGGTCACACTTCCGGTTGGATATAAGCTACGTTGATATTTGTTTTTATTTTGCAGTCATTACCCTGATAAAGTTCTTAAGCATTATTCCATGGAATCACTTCGATTTCTCCCGCAGTAGTATCTTAAATTGGCCTATTGTTTTATCGATCCATACGTCTAAAGAATGAGAGCAGGCGTATTAGCTACTTCTCTAATACCAACTTTGTAACAACCCGGCTTACATGACTGTTGCTTGCATCAAATCAAAACGCGTAAAGAATTATGGAAGCTTACTTGTATTTGGAACTAAAAAAATTAAAAAATTAAAAATAAAAAAAGAAGAAAAGTGGATGCGAAATGGTAAACCCTCTAACAGTTGAGTTTGTTGTAGAGACCAGGTCTGCTCGTCCTGGAGCTGTCGTGACGTCAGAATCCGTGTTGAGAGTATAACAAAAAAGGAAAAACCAGAAAAACAAGGAGAAGTTTTATTTTATTTCATGTTGTTTATTTGCTTGCTTTGGTGACTTTTTTCAGCTGACGCCACTGCGAGACACGGAGTAATAATTGAAGCCGTCGATTATGAACTCGTAAAGTTCTTTCCAAGCTATCATCTTTGTTCAGATAATCCGTGAACTGTTGCTTCTTTTCTGCATTCAGTTTTGTGCTGCTGTTCTCAATATGGCTGCTTGTGGCATGGAAATTTTGATTCCCATCTTGACTGCAGCGGCGACAGGAGTTGGCCGCAATTTGTGTAGATGTATCTTTCCCAAGATCAAGTCCACTGTCCGATTCAAGGCAAATCTTCGAGATCTGGAAAAGGAGAAGAAAAGGCTGATGGATCTAATGAATGATATCAAGCAGCAACTGGAATCAGCGGAGAAAATTGGAAGATCGCCTACGCCTGAAGTGAAAATTTGGCTTAGAGATGTGGATGAGTTTATTGCCAATGCGAATTCGGTGCAAGCAGGAGTGACGGTCAATGATGTGAGGCTTTGTGGCTGCCACTGTCATTGCAGTCAGCGGATTAGATTTGGCAGCGAAGTTGGAAAATTGCTCAAGGAGGTGGAAACTCTGTTAAAAGCTGGCAGCTTCTCCGATGGCGTGGTCTCGGTCAATGATTTGGAAAAACCAGTTGAGTACCTTCCTGGGCCTTCCATAGAGTATCAAACAACTGCATCAAGAAATTTAGCAGAACTTGCGAAAATGTTAGAGGAAAACAATGTTCGGAGAATCGGTGTATGGGGGATGGGAGGGGTGGGTAAGACCACCCTGGTAAGGAACATGAACAACAAGCTCAATAGCATTTCTTCGGATCAGTGCCTTTTTAGCATTGTCATTTGGATAACAGTGTCCAAGGAGGTTGACTTGAAAAGGGTTCAGAGAGATATAGCTGACAGGCTTAATTTAAAGATGGAAGCGGAGGAGAGCATTGAAAGAACGGCACGTCGACTTCATCAAAGGCTGGAGAAGGAAAAGTTTCTTCTTATTCTTGATGATGTCTGGGATAACATTGACTTAGACAGGTTGGGTATCCCACAGCCGGAAATTCACAGCGGTTCAAAAATACTATTGACATCTCGATTTGTGGATGTTTGTCAGCGGATGATGGTAGATGTTGAAGTAAAAGTGAATACTCTCGGTGACGAAGAAGCTTGGCAACTGTTTAGTCAGAAGGCAGGGGAGATAACAAGTCTCGAGCATATTGAGCCGATTGCAAGAGCAGTTGCTAGAGAATGCTGTGGATTGCCTTTGGCTCTCGTTACCGTGGGAACTGCGATGAGGGGAAAGAAGAGGTTAGAGCTGTGGAAACATGCGTTGAAGGAATTGAAAGGATCAGTCCCATGTATAATCGGTGTCAAGGATAAGGTGTACAACTCTTTGAAGTGGAGTTATGACTCGTTACAAGGTAACAACATCAAATCCTGTTTCTTGTATTGTGCTTTGTATCCGGAGGATTTCTCAATTGAGGTTGGTGAGCTACTACAGTGTTGGTTGGCTGAAGGCTTGATAGATGGCAAACAGAACTTTGAGGAGTTTGTCAATGATGGGGTTTTTGTAATTGAAACACTGAAAGACGCTTGTCTATTAGAAGATGGATCTCGGGTGGGCACCGTGAAGATGCATGATGTGGTTCGAGACGTGGCTATATGGATCGCATCATCAACCGAGGAGAATGATTCTAGATCCCTAGTTCGCTCCGGGATTGGTTTGACTGAGATCCAAGAAGTGGATTTATCCGAAGATTCTGTTAAAAGGGTTTCTTTTATGAATAACAGAATAAGTAGGTTGACTTCTTCCGAGGCCAAACGATGTTCGAAGGCCTCAACCTTACTACTACAAGGTAATCCAATTGAGGAAGTTCCTGACATGTTCCTTCAAAGATTCCCCGAACTGAAAGTCTTGAATGTCAGCAGAAGTGGCATCAAGTCGTTGCCTCCTCTTCTTCAATTGGGTGAACTTCGTGCTTTTATTCTTCAGAGTTGCCCCAACTTTTACGGATTATCTCCACTGGGAGCACTAGTAAGCCTTCAGGTGCTCGATTTCCATGCCTCTGATATTGCAACTTTACCTGAAGAGATGGGAAACTTGATCAACTTAAGGCAAGTGAAACTATCTCACACTCGCAAACTTTGTTTTATTCAAGTTGGTATTGTGTCCAAATGGACTCGTTTAGAGTTTCTAGACATGACAGCTAGTCTTTACTCTTGGCGTACGATACAAGAAGCCCAAGAAGGAGAAGCAACTTTGGAAGAGCTTTTGTCACTTGAGCACTTATCTTGCTTGTCCATAGCGTTAATTAACTACACATGTTCGGATCCTGAATACCTATTGACCCGGATAGGCAGATTAAGGATATTCCATTTCAAGGTTAATCAGGAGCTGCGCTACGTTTTCACCTCAGGCAAGCATGAAAAGAGGAAGTTGACAATAAATTGGTATAAGAATAATTCTTGGGACCCTGAAATGATTGGATGGTTGTTGATTAATGCAACCTCTCTGGTCTGGAGGGGGATTCCAGATCTCAACTTCATCATTCGAGGCTTATTGTCTGTCAGATCGGTTGGCAGAAGTAGTTTAGTAGCGTTAAAGTCCCTAACTATCAACAATGTTAATTGGTATAGCTTAATTTCAGCAAGAGGAAGTGACGTCCCTGACTTGCTACCAAATCTCGAGGAACTTTCTCTCGACAGCATAATCTGTCTGAATAGCATCTAGGAATTGGTTGACCATCTCGGTCTCAAGCTGTACAAGCTGAAGATTCTTCTAGTACTCAGGTGTCACGAAATGAAATATCTTTTTTCTGATGAAAACTTCAGTCCTCAAATGCCAAATCTTGAGCTAATGACGGTGAGCAGATGCAGCGAGTTGGTGAAGCTGTTTGATTACAATTTAGTTATTCCAAACTTACGGATACTGAAATTGGACAGCCTTTCAATGCTAAGGGATCTCTGCGTTCCAGGAGAGTCGTGGCCATGTCTAGAGAAGGTTTATGTCTTCCAATGTTCACTCCTTAGAAGCCTACCTCTTGTTATCGGAAATGCAAATAGCATACAAGAGATAAGAGGAGAATCACATTATTGGTGGAGCGAATTGATATGGGACGATGAAGAAACAAAATCACGCCTGCAACAATGTTATAACACAACTGCATAACGTCGCTCTGGGCAATATCAAGAAGGATTTGAGCTCGAAGATGACAATTCCATTTTTAGGATGTGTTACACTTCAGGAAGTTATGGAAGGAAAACTTTGATTTGAAGGTAAAGGAGAACTTGCAACCCCGGTTTTTTTTTTTTTTAAATATTTTTTTTAAGCTTCAATGCAATTACTTTTAATTATCAAAGGTCAGCATGCATCTGTTATTGAGTTTTCAACGTAGAAAAAGTTGTTTTTAAGTGACAAAAATGGGTGAATTTGTTCCTAACTTTTGTGGCCATGCATGTTGTAACGGCGATGACAACACTGGAAAGTAGGAATCAAACCCCGAATGATGTGGAAAAGAGGTGGGAGAGTCTGGTAAATCGCCGAGAGGATATGTTCTGCTTGCTTAGAGAGTTAGAGGAATGTGAGAGCTCATATACTTTCATGAGTATGTATACAAAGTATCTTCTGCTCTTTCCACAACTAATAATTTAATTAGATTCTCCGTCCATCTATCTAATCTAATTCAAGACCCAGTCAGTAGACACTACATTAGTAGTGAAAGGGCTATCAAATCAAATTTCATTCATGTGTTTGCTTAAATCTATAGTGAAAATAATTTTTGTAAATTTATTTTGAAACTCATTCTTAGTTATATATATTTTTATTTTAAAAAACGATTAGTATACATATTTTGGTACGATGTGATCAATCGTAAATAAAATAAAAATTATAATATTAGGACAATAAAATAATGAATATAATTTATATAGTTATTTTTATTTAAGAAAATCAAAATGTATATAAATTTTAATTAAAATAAGCCAAAAAAAAAAAGTGGGTCAAAAAAAGATACAATTTCTTTTAGTAGAAAAAATAAATTTTTTACCTATTCTAAAAAATTTAGGTAATTATACAATATTAGATAAATAAAATAAGATATATGTGGTAGTTTGACACAAATATTAAAGATTAGGGGGGGGGGGCGGGGAGTTTGATAAATTATTAAAGATCAAGGGGCATTTTGACACAAATGCAAATATCAGGGGGTATTTTGACATAAAAACAAAATTCATGGGGCATTTTTACATTAAAAATAATGAAAAAACTAACAATAACTAACTAAGCGGGCAAATTAACACAATTATTAAAGTTAGGGAGTGTAATAGGTACAATTTATAATTTAGGGACATATTAACGCTAGTGAAAATTTAGGTTGTTAAAGCTATAATTACTCCAGTAAAGTCAGTGCTTGAACAAACTAAAAACATGTAGTTGGGAAGGAAATATGCTGCAAACTTCACTATTACAGAATGTGGATACCAGGACGGAAAACCGTCGTGGTAACATTTCCACAACGGTTTTCTAACCTCGTGGAATCTTTTCAGATTTCACGACGGTTTTTTAATCATAGTGGAATGGGCAAAAATATGGCCTAAATATGGACATTTAAGAACATATCATGACGGTTCTACGTAAAAAACCGTCAGGATAAGGTAATCTTCTACAACGGGTTCCTTGAAAAACCGTTGTGGTTAGTTGGCCTATCATGATGGTTTCTCAAGAAAACCGTCGTGGTAGGTAACAACGAAAAAAAAAATTTGTGGATTCGTTTTATTTCCCCAAAAACATTTAAATCACAAAATCAACACTTTTTTCGGAAAATTCTTAAATCCGTGCCTTACCCAACCAATTTAATTCAATCTAAAACACAACCACAATGAACAATTACCAAAAATGTAGGGGATGGATTTTGGTCATTTCGGATGGAATATTCCCAACTTAACAATATACAAAATCAACATTTTGGACGGAACATTTTATCAACAACCACAATCAACAAAATCAACATTTTGGACGAAAAATTTCCAAATCCGTGCATTACCCAAGCAATATACATTACAACTTACCGGCTTGTCGAGTGTGGGTACGGGTGGAGTGCGGAGTGGGTACGGGCAGAGTACGGCGAGAGAGAGAGGGAAAGCCGCGTGAGTTCCTTGGTGGACCCGTTGGAGAATGGAAGAGGCCGCGTGAGTGGTGGAGGAGGCTGTCAGAGAATGTAGCCAAGAGAAAAATTTGGGAGGTGAGATAGAGAGAGGAGGCGCAATGAGATAGAACGAGCTTTTGAAGATTTTAAGTAGGGAGGGAGCGGAGAGAGAGAAATAGAGGGAGGAAATTGGGCAGCTTTGGGTATGGAGTTAGAGTGTGTATTAGAAAGTGAAAAAGACTCGGAATGTAATGGAGTGGAAAAGAGGGTATTTTTTTGGATTTTAATACATGCTCCAAAAAATTGAATTTAATTCAAAATTTTTCAAATTTCCCGCCTTAGTACCTACCACGACGGTTATAACATACCACGATGGTTTTCCCCAAAAACCGTCGTGGTAGAGTCCAAAAATTTTAAAAAACTTTGTGAAAAAAGACCCTTCCACGACCATTTTTTAAAAAACCGTCGTGGAAAATGCGACAAAAACACGGAGCGGAAGAGAGTTTTCGAAATCCGTCGTGGAAGCCGAAACTTCCACGACGGTTAAAAAAAAACCGTCGTGGAAGATTGCAAAAAAAAAAAAAAAAAATTACCTTCCACGATGGTTTTTATAACCGTCGTGGAAGGTAATTTTTTTTTTTTTTTTTGGCAATCTTCCACGACGGTTATTAGAAACCATCATAGAAGCATGCTCTTCCACGACGGTTTTTTATAACCGTTGTGGAAGCTTCGGCTTTCACGACGGTTTTCGAAAACTTTGTTCCACTCCGTGATTTTGCCGCATTTTCCAGATGGTTTTTTAAAAAAACGGTTGTGGAAGCTCCGTCGTGGAATCCACATTTTGTAGTAGTGCCTCTACCAAAATAAAATAAAAACAAACAAACAAACATGAATGTCGTTACTTCCCAAACGACATCAACTACGTTCCCATTTGTTCATTTTGCCCCCAAAATTCGTCACCTTTGGACAAATTATTTTTAAAATTTTTGTTTTGATAATTTTCTCCTAAAATTTTTAAATTATTGTATAATATTCTATTTTCTTAGCTTTATATTAAATCTAAAATTTGAATTTGTAAGATTTATATTAGTGTTTGTAGTAGATGTATGCGGGTTTTCAGTGATCAATTTAACAGAAAGTTAAGCCCATAATTTAGAAAGTTCATATGATAAATTGGTAAAATTAAAAATTTGAGAGTAAGTTGTCAAATGATAACATATTTGGAGGGTAATAGTGCTAAATATCTAAGACAAATGTTCATAAAATACCATAGAAGGGAAAGCAACACACATAACTAACAAAATAGAAACGGCAATTCAGTGTCTCTCCCCCGTTTCGAAATAAAGTTTAGGAGCTAATCAGGGCTTTAAAATTGAACTTCTTGGCATGTGTTTGAGACCTCTTGCCATCTTTCTTTCAACTTTTGTAGGCTTTTCATGCTTGCCAATAAAGTTGGTCTTTGAAAAGGCATTAACAAAGTGAAAATTAAGGAAATAATTGATTTTTAGACACCCTCTTATATTTATGTCATCTCATTTTCCATCTCTTATATATGTGTGTGTATATATATATATATATATATATGTATATATATATTTAATAGGGGTAGAGGAATTCAAATTCTACACTTTTAATCTTTAAGTGGAGTCATGTGTGATATTAGAGCATTTCCAATTCAAAACACCAAATGATATAACTTTTACACCAAAATGGTATAACTTTCCCATCATACAATAAATTTATCTACAATCCATTATACCATTTCTAATGTCAAAAAGAATATTCCATGCATATTCCTTTTTATATCTCTTTTTATATTCATTTTTACTGACTCCATAATATTTATTGAATTTATGAATTTGGCCCACATGTAACTTTTTTTTTCACATATTGATCGAATAAAATAAATTTTATTATTTAACAATCGCGCGGCAAATAATAAATTAATAAATTACATTTTCTTAACTAAAATGGCCCATTTATCAGTAATATGTTAATTTAAAAACTTAAATTTAATAAAAAGTTGTGAACAAAACATTTCATTTAATAACTAAACATAAAAGCAAAAGTAAAAAAAAAAAAAAAACATTGATATTTTTTTAATCCTCTTAATTTGTATGCTCCTCCCACAAATGATCAATTAATGCATTACGAAGCGCAAATTTATTTTGTTAACAAAAGCCAAATTAGAAAATGGGGTAGTAATTGAAAAACAAATTTTTATTTTGTACTCTTTTTGAAAAAAAAAAACAAAAAACAAAAAATAAAAAACAAAGAAAAGAAAAGGAAAAAAAAAAAAACAAAACAAAAAACAAAAGTCACACCAGATTTAAATTTGCGTTTCCACTGTTCACGGTTAGCAAAATCACATCCAAATGGTGTTGGATTTGCCGGCTGGTTGGAAGAACCAAATTAGTAGAAAAATAATGTGTCACATTATAACCTACAATTCATATTTTGAGATTCCTTGAAACAAACAAACAAAAAAATCATAGGTTGTGAAGTTTTTTTTTTTTTTTTTTTTTTTGTTTTTTTGTTTTTTTGTTTGTTTGTTTTAAAATTACTTAAGAGTGAATTCATTTGTATAATCTCTTTGTTAATCTGAAGAAGTATTATTACATTTATTTTTTTTAATTTTTTAGTCTATGCTAGTATGAGGTAAGGTTCATAATAATATCATACACAAATAATATCTTAGCCGTTTAATTACATTTTAACAGTTTAAAAATAAATTCTACTAATAAGATATATATATATATATATATATAAACTCTACCACAACGTTTCCCCTTTAAAAATACTACCCGGCTCTTTCCTCCCTTTTTTTAATAAAGTATTCTTTTAAAAAATATATATATAAAGTATTTTTATTGAGCTGTGATAGAGTTGTCTTGAGAGTAACTATCCATAGGGCTCCATCGAATGGCTATAAACTCATGGATTCCTGACATTTATGGTTAAAAACTGTCATGAGGATATGCTGGGTTACACCAAATCTATGCCCATTTCCTTTTCTTTCCCTTTCAGTGTCTCTCTCTCTTTTTATTTTTTTATTTTTATTAATTTTTAAGCTCAATGCAATAACAAAAAGTTCAATGCAATGTATATGTTATTGAGTTTTCAACGTAGAAAAGTTGTTTTTAAGTGACAAAAATGGGTGAATTTGTTCCTTACTGTTGTGGCCATGCATGTCGTAACAGCAATGACAACACTGGAAAGTAGGAATCAAACCCCGAATGATGTGGAAAAGTGGCGACGAGTCTGATAAATCGCCGCGAGGATATGTTCTGCTTGCTTAGAGAGTTAGAGGAATGTGAGAGTTTGAGTCCGTTTCGTTGTGTTTGTTTAAATCCATAATGAAAATAATTATTGTAAATTTATTCTGAAACTCATTCTCAGTTATATTTTTTAATTTAAAAAATGATTAGGTTGCATATTTTGGTATATTATTATCAATTGTAATTAAACTAAAAATTATAATATTATGACAATAAAATAATGAACATAATTTGTGTAGTTATTTTTATTTAAGAAAATTTAAAATGTATGTAAATTTTAATTAAAATAAGCAAAAAAAAAAAAAAAAAAAAAGGGTCAAAAAAAGATGCATTGTCTTTTAGTAGAAAAAATAATTTTTTTTACCTATTCTAAAAAATTTAGGTAATTATACAATGTTAGATAAATAAAATAAGATATATGTGGTAGTTTGATACAAATATTAAAGATTAGGGGGCAGTTTGATAAAATATTAAATATCAATCGGCATTTTAACACAAATGTAAATATCAGGGGTATTTTGACATAAAAACAAAATTCATGGGACATTTTTATATTAAAGATAACGGAAAAACTAACGGTAACTATCTAAGTGGGTAAATTGACACAAAACAAAAAACATGTAGCTGGGAAGGAAATATGCTACAAACCTCTACAACCAAAAAAAGAAAGAAAGAAAAAAAAAAAAAAAAAACATGAATGCCTTTACTTCCCAAACGACATCAACTACGTTCCCATTTGTTCATTTTGCCCCCAAAAATCGTCACCTTTTGACAAATTATTTTTAAAATTTTTAATTTTGATAATTTTCTCCTAAACTTTCTAAATTATTGTTTAATTCTATTTTGTTAGCTTTATATTAAATCAAATATTTGAATTTGTAAGATTTATATTAGTGTTTGTATTAGATGTATGCGGGTTTTCTATGATCAATTTAAGCCCATAATTTAGAAAGTTCATATGATAAATTGTCAACATTAAAAATTTGGAGGTAAGTCGTCAAATGATAACATATTTGGAGGGTAATATTGCTAAATACCTAAGACAGATGTTCATAAAATACCATAGAAGGGAAAACAACACACATAACTAACCAAATAGAATCGGCATTTCGGTGTCTCTCCCCCTGTTTCGAAATAAAGTTTAGGAGCTAATCACGGCTTTAAAATTGAACTTCTTGGCATGCGTTTGATACCCTTGCCATCTTTCTTTTAACTTATGTAGGCTTTTCGTGCTTGCCAATAAAGTTGGTCTTTGAAGTGGCATTAATAAAGAGAAAATTAAGGAAATTATTGATTTTTAGACACCCTCTTATATTGATGTCATCTCATTTTTTATCTCTCATATATAGGTGTGTACCTTTAAGTGGAGTCAGGTGTGATATTAGAATATCTCCAATTTGAAACACCAAAATGGTATAACTTTCACATCAAATAATAAATTCATCTTCAATCCATTACACCATTTCTAACACTAAAAAGAATATTCCATGTATATTTCTTTTTATATCTCTTTTTATATTTCTTTTTACTAACTCCAAAATATTTATTTACTTTGCCAATTTTGCCCACATAACATTTTTTTCACATAGAGATCGAATAAAATAATTTTTATTATTTAACAATGGCGCATAAAATAATAAAATACATTTTATTAACTAAAATGGCCCATTTATTATTGATATGTTAATTAAAAACAAAATTACATTTAACAAAAAGTTGTGAACTAAATGTTCGATTTAATAATTAAACATAAAAGCAAAAATGAAAAAAAAAAAAAGGAGAGAGAGAGAGAGACATTTATTGGTTTTACTAGTAGACTGTATTTTTTATCTCTTTTTTTTTTTTTTTTTTTGTTGAAATTACAGACAACCCAGATTAAGTCATTGCTTTTGGAAACAGATTATCAACAGTCAAAAAGGTTTTTTTTTTTTTTTTT
Source organism: Ficus erecta (assembly GCA_008635985.1). NCBI lineage: Eukaryota > Viridiplantae > Streptophyta > Magnoliopsida > Rosales > Moraceae > Ficus > Ficus erecta. The sequence continues at coordinate 262,967 of BKCH01000115.1, read as the reverse complement.
TTTTTTTTTTTGTCCAAAAGAAAAAGACTAATTGCGGAGATATATAAATATATATAGGGCTTTTCTATAGTCTCTCAAACATAACAGAGAGCTCCTCATGTAAAATAAAATGAGTAAAACGTAACAATAATTTAAGAAAAACATAACACAACACATGATGAACTTGGAACCTCTATATTGTTGGTGGAAACATCATTTTCTATGTAATAACATGCAAAACAGATCCTTTAAGTTTATAACGTGCTAGGTTACATTTTTTTTTAGATTATTATTACGTCTTACTCATTTTACATTACGTTCGAGACAACTTATGTTATGTTAAAGGGACCTCCCACTAAAGGGACTATACAAAAACCCTACAAAAATAGGGGCGAGAATTGCGTATACATTATTTTAGGATAATTGATCTTAACTCTAAATTTTCCTTCTTTCTTGGATCAGTAATTTTAATGACAAGCATGGCTACAAACAAAGCAATGATTTCTAATGCAGACCCACTTTCTTGCGTAACAAGGCAACTTCTTCCAAGCATGAAGATTTGACATTGTTTCCTTACAGGTATAATTCTTCAATTCTACTAGCAGCAAACTTCTTCCTTATGGCCATACAGAGGCTGCAATAGTGCTCGGAGCACAGTTCAGGAGCACGTCTCGGTAGATTGTTTCCCCTGGTGAAACAATCCTGGAAAATTTCATGATGAACGGAAGACAATCCTGACGGAAAATGCTCTTCTAGATCTGTTTCGCAAAGAATGGAAATGGGAACGAATTACTGCTGTAGAATTTTCTTTGAACTCTCATTGTCCAATACCAGTCTCCTCCACCATTCCGATTCTCCTCTTATTTCCTTAATGGTGTTTGCATTTTGGAGAGTACGAGGCAGTCTCCGGAGTAGATTACAAGCGGCTACATCAACGTTCTCTAGGCTTGGCCATGATTCCTCTGGTCTGCAAAGAGCTTGTAGTTCGGGAAGGTGTTTCCATGCCAGTGTCCGCAGATTAGGAACAATAGGATGAACACCTGAAGTACCCTCCGCGACATACTGATACTGCTTGTATAATTTGTAGCGGAAGCTTTCCTTGATTGTTTCCACATTTGGCATGGTGAGAATAGAATATCCACAAGCAAGAAGATATTTCATCTGGGGACACATGACAACTTCAATCGATTTTAGCTTCGAAAATCGGAGCCCAAGATGACCAAATGATTGCGAAATGCTTTCAAGACCAGTTAGATTCTCATGACGCAGTTCCTCAAGATTTGGCAGCAAGTCATAAGGGGCAGTGCAGTCTTCTCCTAGCCGTAAATTACCAATTACGATGTTTAACGATTTGAGGCCGACGAAACTACCAACATTGCTTCTATGGGCAAAGCTAATGAATCTAAATGGGGCCAAGTCCTGAAGAATTCCGATCAGTGGCTTATCGCAATTATACAAGATCAAATAATTTGGATTGATGAATGACCAGCGGATGATCCTCGGACATAGGGACTACCAACATAAGGACCACTTATAGCAAGTCGTCTTTCACCGTGTTTAGTTGGCATGGGCTCTCCTGTTGGATTTGGACCGGCAGATAATTCCAATCTTCTTACTCTATTCGTCCAGGTAATTGCTTCGGAACATAAACAAGAAATGCTAAATGTGATGGATAACGAAAATAACCACTCAAGCCATTCCATCTCCTCGAAATAAGTTTGGCCCTCTTTGATCTCTTCCTTCAGACCCCAATGGAAACTGCCGAGTGTCATATCTAGAACCTCTAAACGAGTCCATTTCGAAATGATACCAGCTTGAATTGTCTTCAGATGGCGGGTGTGAGATAGATTTACTTCCTTCAAGTTAACCAAGCTTTCCATCTCTTCAGGCAATTCTGTAATTCAAGTACCGCACAGATCAAGCAAATTGAAGTCTTCTAAGAGCTCCGATTCCAGATAATTCCTTGAGAGCATAGGAATGCGCTAGTAGAAGAGCATGGAGATCATTCCGCTCGAGACGAGGCAATTCTTGTATACGAGTTCTACTGATGTTCAAGAACCTGAGAGCATGGAATCCTCGCAGGAACCTTTCGGGAACTTCTTTAAGGCGCAAGTTTTCCTGAAGTAATAAGGTGGATGCCTTTGAACATTGTGTCCCGCAATAAGGTAGCTCTTTTATCTCGTCGTTTGCAAAAGAGACTGTTTTAAGAGAATCGGATAACTCTGTGACAACAATCTCATCCAGACCAAGCCCAGAACAACAGAGAGATTTTAATTCATTCTCCATTGATGGCGCAATCCATATGACAACATCACGAACCACGTCATGCATCTTCACGGAACCTTCAGAGGCTCCATCTTCTAATAAACCAGAATCTTTCAGAGTTTCAACCACAACAATTCCATTGTTGATGGCCTCCTCAAAGTTTTGTTGTTAATCGAATAAACCTTCCGCTATCCTACCCCGTACTAGTTCACTTCGATTGAAAAATCCTTGGGATACAACGCGCAATACAAGAAACAAGCTTTGATGTTATTACCTTCTAATGAATCATAACTCCACTTCAAAGAGTTGTACACCTTATCCTTTACACCGCTTATACATGGAACGGATCTCTGCAATTCCTTCAGGGCGTGTTTCCATTGCTCTATCCTTGTCTTTCTTCTCATCGCAGTCCCGACAGTGGTGAGAGCTAAAGGCAATCCGCAACATTCTTTTGAAACTACTTCTGCAAATGGTTGAATAAGCTCTAAACTTGCTACCTACCCTGCTTTTTTTTGTAAACAATCGCCAAGCTTCTTCGTCATTGAGAACGCTCACCTTGACTTCAACGTCGGTCATCAACTGCCCACAAACATCAAAACCCCCCATGTGAACTTCGAGCTGTGGGATATCCAGGCACTCTTAAGTCAAAACTCTCCCACAAACTTTTCCTTCTTGAGCAAGTAGCTAGCTTCCACCTTACTTAACACACAAACCGTTGAGCACATTCCTGGTCCTTCGGTCGAAGATCAAGGAACAACATCAGCAGCTTTAGCCAAACTGATGGAGGTATCGAATGACGACGAGATTCAGAGAATTGGTGTATGGGGCCTAGGAGGAGTGGGGAAGATTAATATGGGCAACAGTGTCCAAGATGTTGGATTTGAAAAGGGCAGACCAGAATAGCCAAAAGACTGAATTTTGGAGGAGAAAATTGAAGAAAGCATGGAGAGGACGGCTATTCGATTGTATCAAAGGCTTCAGAAAGAGAAAAGGTTTCTCCTTATCCTAGATGATGTATGGGAGAAAATTGGTAAATAAAACAAAAATAATAAAAAAAATCCACGTAACGATGATGTGGTCATTATGTAACGAAGATGTGACGATCATATGACTGTCATGTGGCAAGCAAGTAAGACATGATTAAAAAAATCATTGACTCTTTCAAATATATATATATATATATATAGGTAATAGATTATATAGTTGAATTCGTTTAAAACAACCAAAAACTGGTAAATTTGTTTTAATGATGCTAAAAAAATGTTGCAAATTTGGTGGGAAAAAAAAATAATATGAGATAAGACATTTATGTGTACAATTCGAGATTTGATTATATGGATTAAGGCAAGTCACAATTCTGATAATCGGTAGTGGTTACAGGTATAGTCTAACGATAATATCATATCTGACTCTAGTAAAAAATGCGGAGTTCGAATTTCTCACCTCCAAAGTCCAAAAAAAAAAAAAAAAAATGGCAATCGGCTTTACTATTTATTTATTATTTTTTGAGGTTTCATGTTCCGATATGATTGGACACTTGGACTGTGTTACTAATTGGACAAGTTCATACCAGTGAGTGTTTTCTAATAAACAAACAAGGGTTCCTTCTTTTCTTTTTTTTTTTTTGGTTTTTTTTTTGAGGCACAAATAAGGTGTTAGTGACGTGAAGATTCAACAACTAGTATAAGACATAAACATTCTTAAAAACAAACAAACAAACCATTCTCGCAATTAGAATAGAAAAGAAAAAAAGGGAGAAGAAATAAAGAAAAAACATAGATATGTAATGCCTCCCCAAAAAAAAGAAAAGAAAATGAAAATGAAAATGTAATTAACAACATTTTTTTCTAAAATAATTAAAGAAAATAGAAAAGTTTTAAAATGTTTGAAATAAATAGTAAATTTATTAGGTAAATAAAAAATTAATTAGGTAAACAACATATATACATATGGTAAAATAATTATTATTTTTTAATTTTAAGATAGGGGATTCGAATTGAAATGTTCACTAAACTATGCTTGTAGATGTTATTTACGGTAATTTACTTTATATGTTTTTAAAAATTACTATTTACTTCTTTCTAAATAAAAGTATTTGTCTTGTTTTGGTTTGTTTTGCAAAAACAGAACACGTGCAGAGGTGGGGGCTGATTTTGGGTCTTGACTGAAGGACCATGAGCATGGTCCATTCATTATGGGCCTAATTGGGCACAACAAACGGTGGACTCGAACTTTGAACGGATCGTTATTGAGAAGAAGTAGAATTCCGGGTTTAAAATAGAATTTTTTAGATTGAAATTTATTGATTTTTTAAAAATTAATTATAATTTTTAAAAAAAATTATTTTAGAAAAAGATAAAAACTGAGACAAAAAACTTAGGTTTAAAACAAGAGTGATGAAATTGAATATTGCGCTTTATAATGGACCCTTTATTCAGATTTTGAATAGCTAATGATCACGTTTCAGAAATTTATAATAGGAAAATGCCTTGTGCTTTCTTCTCTCTTTGACTTCTAAAAATTGTACACGAGGAAAGTTCATGTCAATGACTATTCCCCAAAGAAAGATATCATGTTCCAAATGAAACACTAGCAAATGCACATATATGGCGATTATATCTCAAACGCACTAACAGATTCGATATATATCGCTTTATATGTATTTCCTTCTGTGTCATTCCGATAATATCATATTAAGTATTTAATTAATATAGTCTTTTAATTGATATGGACAAACAAGTTGAATCCGATTTTGAGGATCCGTGTAGTAACGTATCCAAATCAAACCTGAACTTAAAAGACTTTTAACAAATCCGAAAAGGAACTATTCTAGCTTGGACAAGTGGCATTTTTTTAGTCATCTCCAGTGGACCCAAAAATGATTACATGAAAAGTACTCCCAAGAGTTGCATAAGTGTGTATGGTGGTATATCTATATGTGTGTGTGTATATATATATATGTGTGTATGTATGTATCCATTTAACAGTTTTTTCATATACCGAAATTGTTGCCATGGAGATATTGGGTGACATCATAGGTTCAGTTATAGAAGAAGTTGTCACCTCTTGTTGTACATGCATATGTTCCAACACCATAAACACTCTCTTCTTGAAATCCAACCTTAATAGGTTGGAAAATAAGATGAAAAACCTAACGGATCTTGGCAAAAACGTCCGGCATCGGTTGGAATCGGAAGAGAAAGAGGGAAAACCGGCATTAACCAAGGCTGAGGAATGGTTTAAAGAGGTAGAGGAGCTAGAGAAAAGAGTGCATTTTGTGTGGGAAAGTCATTTGGTGGCAAAAAACAAAGAGAGTTGTGGATGTTTTTCTAGTTGTAAAGAGAGGAGTAAACTTGGCAGAGAAGTGGCAGAATTGCTTGAAGAAGTGAAAAAGCTACAAAAATCTGGTAGCTCAAAAAAATTGTTCCAGAAAGCTGAGGTCAAGAAAAAATAAATTTAGAACACATTTTTTAACTTACTTTTGGTTGCAGCTATATATTTTCATTTATTGTCGTTAGAAAGGAAGATGTAATTTATCTGTTATTATTATTATTATTATGGATTTTAAGCTCTTTTGTCGTCCCTGTACCACTCATGGTTTAGTATTTTTCCGAGTTTAAACTTTTTTCGTAACAATTTAGTCTTTGATTTTCGAAAGCAATATAATTAATTCCAATCGCTACTTATATATATATATATATACATATATATATATATAAAATAAAAAAATCATAATTTCTTTCGGGAGCACATAAACTGTGAGAAATTCATGGATTTAAGTGCTAAAAAATTATATATATTCACGGTTAACTACTATATTTAGGACAAATTACACCACCCCCCAAAACTTTAGGCATTATCATAAAATGTCCCCTCCTAAACCTCAATTTGTAACAATTTTTTCCCCTGAGCTTTAGAAATGTTTGCGAATTTCCACCCTCAATCAAATTTTTGACGGAAAAAAAATGCATATACACTTGCTGTAAGCAAAAATTGCGAATATTAAATGTGAAACACTTATAATTAGGTTAAAAGAGTAAATATCTAAGGCTGATTATCAATTATTTTTCCCATACTCTCTCTTATAGGCAACTTCATAATTTCACATTTAATAAGAGTAAAGGGTGTGAAAAGTGCTGTAAATGTGTGCCACTTTATAATTTTATATTTAATACTTTGAACTCATGCTTCTAACGAGTATTATATGTATTTTTTCATTAAAGATTTAATCTAGGAGAAAATTCTCAAACTTTTCCAAAGTTCAGATGAAAAGAATATTACAAATTGAAGTTCATAGGGCATTTTTTTGACGAGGCTTAAAATTCGAGGGGAAAAAAGTGTAATTTGTCCTTAGAGTTAATTGCTATTATTTAATAAATTAAAGGACACAATTGCAAAGAAAACAAAGTTAAAGGCAAAAGTACCAAACAAGGAGGATCTCGTATAGGTGCCACTACTTTAACTATGCCCAAAAAAGAGTTGACTAAGATTTGAAAGCATGGAAAGAAATTTCTCCCATATTTCAAAAATTCCGTTTGGATCACTATCTCTAACTCAAAATTTTCATATCAATTTTTATCTTTTTTCTGAATAGTCAAAAGAAATTATGACTAATTTTTTTGAAAAGTCAACCCACTTCAATGTAAAATTTTCATTTTTAACCGGCGAACTAAATGCAAACTAATCGAATTTTCTGTATTTTAAAGTTTCCAAAATATCGTTTGGGTGCTGTGAATTTTGAAGGTTCTGAAATATCTTTTAAAAATAAAACTATCATAAAATATAGATAAATATATTAATTCATGTGATATTGTAGAGTGTATTTTTCTTTTCAAATAATTTTGAAAAATATCGAAAGATATCGATAAAATATCAAAAACTTCGAATCACGATAAATTTCCAATCATACTAGCACTTCATAAGATTTTCTTTCAATATTGAGATTTCGATATCTAATATGTATAAAGTTTTGTATTAAAATTGTTTATTTATTCATTTTTACTATACATAATTTCCCATAATATCAAAAAGAAATATTAAATTTAAGTAAGTACCATACTTTTCATAATTTTTTGGCTAAATTTTTTAAAATACGAAGTACCAATAATTTTACCGTGTTTCGAAAATCAGAGGAGCTAACCAGGTGTGGAGTTACCCATAGCCAATTAAGACACCCACCTTCAGTGGACTTTTGTTTATTTATTTATTTTTTGTAATTTTACCTTTAAAAAATGTTTTATTTTTTTCCTCATTTTGTCCAAATACAATAAAATTGATTATCTTTATATAAGTCCCACAAAAAACATTTTTCTTCTATTTACGTTTCTATTAAAATAATAAATTAACTCTGCCGCTATTCAGATGATAAATGAAGATCTTCAGCTCCTAGAACAAGAGTTCTGGTCAACAATTCTTGGTTGACACGATTTATTAGCATCTTCTTATGGTGTTTAATTGGTTCACGAAATATGATTTGGAAAATAACTCGGAGATATTTATTTCCTTTGGATCCTTGACCAGGTCCTTTATTTCTTTTCACTTTAGTCCACGCGGCTAGAACAAGAACAACAACAAGTCCCTTATTTTAATGGCTATCGTTTATTTTTCTAAAAGATAAATGTTAGAAAATTTATTAAAAGACGTGATCAAAATAGGTCATTTCATCTAATTTCGTTTTTATTTTTTGATGGATAAAAACTTATGATTTATTAGCAAATATAAGAATGAATGAAAACAAATGTTGTTGAAATTTTCACGAAGTCATTACATGGATAACATATTCTTTTTGAAGTGTCCGTCAAATGTCCATAATGTTCAAAAATATCCATAATATCAACGAATATTCTATACAAGATATTATTGAATATGTCACATAATATTCAAAACCCCGAAATTTTATTCCTTTATTTATTTCATACAAACCTAAAATTTTATAGCATTTTCTTTTCGCAATAAGATGTGACTATATTCTTCACCACATAATAATCATATTCACCACTTGATGATTTAAAAAACAATCCGATAACTCTGTCGACATGTCGACATCCTTGAATGTAACTACAGTTCAATACTGAACATATTTGTAATATAATATTCGTTTCTTGCTCGGATTAACTTGATTTCCTGAACTAATCAATACATTTTGGTTATTTTATCACAGTGGTAGGCCCAGAAGAAAGTAGATTATTCAAGTCAACTTCTGCAAGCATTAGATTATTTATGGTGGGAGGGGCCAAGTATTAGTAGATTTATTCAAGTCAACCTTTTGCAAGTGTTCTTTTAAAATAGCATTCATACATTATGTCTGCTTAAAACATATTCTTTCCGCAAAATATAGTATTTTCCGCAATTTCTTTCACAAATTTTTCTCATCATGGCTTGGGGCAAGGAATTTTTGAACTCGATCTGGGATGAAACATTGAAACAAATATTCGTTTCCTCCTTGGTTGCAGTAATAGTCTACTGTTTTTATGAATATATGTTTCGTAAGATCATGTTCATTGTCCGATTCAATGCGAACCTCAATGATCTAGAAAAGGCGACAGGAGGGCTGATGGATCGAAAGAATGATATCGAGCAGCAACTGGAATCGGCAAAGAAGATTGAGAGATCACCAACAACTGAAGTAGAAAAATGGCTTAGAGATGTGGAAGAGTTTGAAGACAAGGTGAACTCAGTGCGAGCAGGTGCAACGGACGATAACGAGAGATTCTGCGGTTGCGGTACGAGGATTAGACTCGGCATCAAATTTGGAAATTTGCTCGAGGAGGTGGAAACGCTGTTAAAAGCTGGACGCTTCCCGGATGGCTTGGTCTCTGTCAATAATTCAGCAAAACCAGTTGAGTACATTCCTGGACCTTCAATAGAATGTCAAACAACTGCATCTAGAAATTTAGCTAAACTGATGAAAATGTTAGAGGACAACAATGTTCGAAGAATCGGTGTATGGGGGACGGGAGGGGTGGGTAAGACCACCCTGGTAAGGAACTTGAACAACATGCTCGATCGCACTTCTTCATATCAACATGCTTTTAGCATTGTCATTTGGATAACAGTGTCCAAGAAAGTTGACTTGAAAAGGGTTCAGAAGCAAATAGCCGACAGACTGAAATTGGAGATGGAAATGGAGGAGAGCGTTGAAAGATCGGCTGGTCGACTTCATCAAAGACTGGAGAAGGAAAAGTTTCTCCTTATTCTAGATGATGTCTGGGATAGAATTGACTTAGATTGCTTGGGTATCCCACAACCTGAAACTCACAGCGGCTCAAAAATAATATTAACATCTCGATTATATGATGTCTGTCGGCAGATGGGCGTAAATGCTGAAGTCAGAGTGCATACGCTCAATCACGAAGAAGCTTGGCAACTGTTTAGTCAGAAGGCAGGGGAGAAAACAAGTCTAGAGCATATTGAGCTGAAAGCAAGAGAAGTTGCTAGAGAATGCAGTGGATTGCCTTTGGCTCTCGTTACCATGGGATGTGCGATGAGGGGAGAGGAGAGGGTAGAGCTGTGGAAACATGCCTTGAAGGAATTGAAAGGATCAGTCCCATGTATAAGTGGTGTCATGGACAAGGTGTACAACTCTTTGAAGTGGAGTTATGACTCGTTGCAAGGTAACAACATCAAATCCTGTTTCTTGTATTGTGCTTTGTATCCGGAGGATTTCTCAATTGAGGTTAGTGAGCTACTACAGTGTTGGTTGGCTGAAGGCTTGATAGATGACAAACAGAACTTTGAGGAGTTTGTCAATAATGGCGTTTTTGTAATTGAAAAACTCAAAGACGCTTGTCTATTAGAAGATGGATGTCGGGTGGGCACCGTGAAGATGCATGATGTGGTTCGAGACGTGGCTATATGGATCGCATTGTCAACTGACGAGAATGATTCTAGATCCCTAGTTCGCTCCGGGATTGGTTTGACTGAGATCCAAGAAGTGGATTTATCTGGAGAATCTGTTAAAAGGGTTTCTTTCATGAATAACAGAATAAGTAGGTTGATTTCTTGCAAGGCAAAACGATGTTCAAAGGCCTCAACCTTACTACTACAAGGTAATCCAATTGAGGAAGTTCCTGACAGGTTCCTTCAAAGATTCCCCGCACTAAGAGTCTTGAATGTCAGCAGAAGTGGCATCAAGTGGTTGCCTCCTCTTCTTCAATTGGGTGAACTTCGTGCTTTTATTCTTCAGAGTTGCCCCAACTTTTACGTATTGTCTCCACTGGGAGCGCTAGTGAGTCTTCAGATGCTCGATCTCCATGCCTCTGATATTTCAACTTTACCTGAAGAGATGGGAAACTTGATCAACTTAAGGCAAGTAAAACTATCTCACACTCGCAACCTCAGTTTTATTCAAGCTGGTATTGTGTCCAAATGGACTCGTTTAGAGTTTCTAGATATGACAGCTAGTCGTTTCTACTGGCGTACGATACAACATGCCAGAGAAGGAGAAGCAACTTTGGAAGAGCTTTTGTCACTTGAGCACTTATCTTGCTTGTCCATAATGTTCGATGACTACTCATGTTCGGATCCTGAATACCTATTGACCCGGATAGGCAGAATAAGGATATTCCACTTCACAGTTAATTGGGATCTGCGCTACGCTTTCACCTCAGGCAAGCATGATAAGGGGAAGTTGACATTCAATTGGTATAAGGATTGTAGATGGGACCCTGAAATGATGGGATGGTTGTTGATTAATGCAACCTCTCTGGTCTGGCAGGGGAGTCGAGATCCCAGCGTCATTCAATATCTCAACTTCATCATTCGAGGCTTATTGTCTGTCAGATCGGTTGGCAGAAGTAGTTTAGAAGCATTAAAGTCCCTTACTATCAGCAATGTTAATAGGTATAGTTTAATTTCAGCAAGAGGAAGTGATGTCCCTGACTTGCTTCCAAATCTCGAGGAACTTTCTCTCGAAAGCATAACCTCTCTGAAAAGCATCTCGGAATTGGTTGACGGTCTCGGTCTCAAGCTTTACAAGTTGAAGACACTCCTTGTATTCAGGTGTCCCCAAATGAAATATCTTTTTTCTGGTGAAAACTTTAGTCCTCAAATGCCAAATCTTGAGCTAATGACGGTGAGCATCTGCGGCAAGTTGGAGATGCTGTTTGATTACAATGTAGTTCTTCCAAACTTACGGATTGTGAAATTGAACAGCCTTACAATGCTAAGGGATCTCTGCGTTCCAGGAGAGTCGTGGCCTTTGCTAGAGAAGGTTTATGTCTTCCAATGTTCACTCCTTAGAAGCCTACCTCTTGTTATCGGAAATGCAAATTGCATACAAGAGATAAGAGGAGAATCACAATATTGGTGGAGCGAATTGAAATGGGACGATGAAGAAACAAAATCACGCCTGCAACAATGTTATAATACAACTGCACAAGGTCGCTCCGGTCAATATCGAGAAGGATTTGAGCGAGAAGATGACAATTCCTTTTTTAGGATGTGTTACACTTCAGGAAGTTATGGAAGGAAAACTTTGATTTGAAGGTAAAGGAGAACTTGCCACCCCGTTTTTTTTTTTTTTTTTAATTTTTTTTTTTAAGTTCAATGCAATTACTTTTAATTATCAAAGGTCAGCATGTATCAGTTATTGAGTTTTCAACTTAGCAAAAATGGGTGAATTTGTTACTTACTGTTGTGGCCATGCATGTTGTAACAGCAATGACTACACTGGAAAGTAGGAATCAAACCCCGAATGATGTGGAAAAGAGGTGACGAGTTGAATGGATCGCCGCGAGGATGTGTTCTGCATAGAGGAATGTGAGAGAGGACGGTGAATTCGACTTGAGAAAGTCCGACGGCGAAAAAGAGCAACTACTTTATGTTTTGGATTCAGAATTCATGTTTTGGATTTTAATGCATATCTAGTTTATGTTTTTTGTTTGCTTTCTTCTTCTTCTTGTCTTTGGTGTTAAATTCTTCCATTATGGACGTTATTGATTTCTATGTAATGTTCTTTCTCTCGTTTTTTAGTGGTTACTTTTTCAGAATTATTATTATTATTATTTTCAAATATTGATCCGTGCTCTCTCCCCACCACGACGGTGACGACCCTCCCTCACCCCCACCCCAGATCCGTGCGGCCCCCATGCTGGCGACGAGCCCTCTTCACCCCGCGCCAGATCCATGAGCGCACCCCCCCAACACCGACGACGAGCCCCCCCTCGCGCCAGATCCATCCCCCACCCCGTACCAGATCTGCGCGCCACCCCCCATCGGCCGCCTATGCAGAAACCGGTGACAAGCCCCCTAGACGCCGCCGAAACCGGCGACGAGCCCCCTACGGATGTCATGTTAGTAAAAGAAGTTTTTTTTTTTTAATTATTTTTTAAAAATTTTTAGTTTATACTAATACGAGATATGGTGAATAATAATTACCATACACAAATAATATCTTATCTATTCAATTACATTTTAACGATTTAAAAATGAGTTCTACTGATAGTAAAGGGATCTACCGCAGCCTTTTCCCTTTAAAAATACTACCCGGCTCTTTCCTCCCTTTTTTTTAATAAATTATTCTTTTTTTTTTTAGTAAAATATATAGTATTTTTATTGGGGGACAATATGCGGTAGAGTTGCTTTGAGAGGAATTATCATAGGGTTCTGACTAAAAACTCATGGATTGCTGATGTGTATGGTTAAAAACTGTCATGAGGATATGCTGGGTTACACCAAATCTAAGCCCATTATTATTATTTTTTTCCTTTTCTTTCTCTTTCCGTATCTCTTTTTATTTTTATTTTTATTTTTATTTTTTTTATATAATAAGCGAGAACTCTCTTTCACTTTCTATGTGTTTCGAAATTGAGGGCCTGTCTTCCTGCAACTTCATCTTCATGCAATTTGAATCAGAGAGTTCGAGAATCACAAAGTAAAGAAAAACTCATGCAATGTTTTAAATGCTTGTCTTATGAACAAAATATAAATATTTATGGTTATACGGTGTTTTAACTACAAACTTTTGATAACAATAGATGAACTTATGCTTTGTTTGGCATTTAAATTTAACTCCAACTAAGCGGTATTTTTTTTTTTTTTTTTTTTTTTTTTTATCAATGATAGCAATCCAGCTAATTATTCTTGGCGGCGGTAGCGGCTGGGGCTGCAAGTCCGATTCGACTTTTGGATCAGGCTCGCTGACGATCGGGTCAGAAGCAGTCCGAAAACATACACGAATCCCTTGATGACGGCAGTGGTCCTTGAAATCATTAACTCTACCAATAGACTTATTACTTTAATATGTGAGATTTTGATCTCCAATTTAATAGGAAATAAGAAAATGGGATACTTGCAAAAATTCAGGAGATAAGATGTCAAAAACCAAAAATTTTTAGGGTAAATGTGTGGAAAAAAAAGAAAGAAAAAAGAAAGGACCTAGATATATGAAAGAGCAACGAAAGTGGGTTATAAACGAAGAGGAGGAAAAATCTCCCACTCAAATTTATTGAAATCATTTAAAACAAAAAACAAAAAAAATGAAAACGTGTACAAGAAAATTAAACGAGTATACTTGGAATAAAATAGAAAGATTTATACGGAAAAGTAATTCACATTATACACATACATGACACTTCAGAGAATGGAACTGCTTTTCAACCTGTAGAACTTTTTATACTCTCTCTCTCTTCTATTTTAAAAAGGGTTTTTGGACCAAAAGGTTAAGCCACCGATAAAGCTTGCGTCTTTGTTCTCTTGTTTCTAACTCTCTCTTTCTTTTTCTTTTTCTTTTTTTCCTCTTAAATTGTGTGCGTCTGATAATTGTAAAAGATTGCAAACTTTATGCATGCATTTCTTTTTTGATAAAAAAAAAATGCGTGTGATTTGATTTGAGTGTTTCAATATATATTTATGTGTATATTTATATATCAAATAAACCTTATCTAAAATAGACTTGATATACTTAGGCATTCATGAAGAGCGTCTAATTTCAATCCTAAGTTGCACAAACGAGCACTATAGATAGTGCCTACAAAAGGGTTCTACAGCAATCGTTTCCTTTTTTATTGTAATCCATGTTTTTAAATATTAGATATAATCAAAATCACATCAAATGAAAAAACATGTAAAGTAAACAACATTTATAATAGATATGACAGTTCAAAAGAACCCTATCCTGCCATAGAATTATCAGAATGTATTTGGTTACTTTTTGTATAGGGGCTTTTATGGTGGGAGAAGCTTACTTTTCTCCACTAATAGGGTAAAAATTGTAAACCTTTTAATTAAAATCAAATGGCCCAAAAATTATTATTTTAAAAAAATTATGTACATTCTATCAAGTTAACATATTAACCCCATATGGCATATACTTAGGATTTGGAGGATATTTGGAGATGGAGTTTTTGAGGTTGAATTGGAGACGGAATTTTGGAGGGGAAAAGCACCTAAATAACACAAATTTGGATACCACTTCACCAACATAACACAAAATTTTATTGCTTCATTAATATAACACAAAATAGTTCTAATCAAAGGTCAACCTACAAAGTCAAAGGTCAACCTACATGTTTACCCAAATTGCCCCTATTACTTAAAAAATATCACATAATACATCTATATTATTTTGGATATTTTGTTATAATATTTTCAGTTTTCAACATGAATGGCTCAATGTCTCCAGATCCGGCTGCCGGCGCCGGTGCCAGTATACTCTAGTAGAGTATAATTCATGCTCTACTAGAATATTTTGAATATTCTATTATAATATTTTCAGTTTTTAACAGGGATTGCGGGATGTCTCCGGCTCCGATCACCGATGCCGATCGCCGGCGTACTCTCATAAATATTTTGGAAATTCTACTAGTATATTTTAAATTTTTAATATGGATGGCTGGATGTCTCCAGCACCGGCATACTCTAGTAGAGTATAATACATACTCTACTAGAATATTTTGGATATTCTATTAGAATATTTTCAGTTTTCAATCATGGATGTCCGGATATATCCGACTCCAACCGCCGGTGCCAATCACGGGCAAATTCTACTAGAGTATAGTGCATACTCTACAAGACTATTTCAAGTTCAGTATGGATGGCCGGATGTCTCATCCCAGCAACAACAATGGCGACCATCGAAATCTGAGTTTTTCCTTCTCATATTTTTTTTATTAGGGGTTTTCTTCCTCCCTCTCTCTCTCTCTCTCTTTTTGTTGTGAAATTTTTTTTTTTTGGCTGAAAATTTTGGGGGCAGAATCGCATTTCAATGTTTGTTAGGGTTTGGTTTAATATTAGGAATCAAAAGCCTAGATCAAAAAGAACAATAAGATTGATGTTTGAGATTGGTTTAGAGAGAAACTGATATTTTATAAAATTTGGGGTTTTTTAATAATTATTATATATTTTTACTCCATCAGTCCGTCGGTGGGGAACCATAGAATTTCCCATTTTATCATTGTATTAGCTCCTAAACTTAGTTAAACAGGGGATGGGCCACTGAATTGTCGTTTTTTTTTTTTTTGTTTGGGATGAATACCGATTTGTCGTTTCAATTTGGTTAATTACGCTGTCATATCTTGGGTATTTAGTGCTATTACTCTCTAAATTTATCATAACTTACCTCTAAATTCTTTAATTTGATAATTTATCCCCTAAATTTTTTTAAAATTTTTATAATATACGGAAAACCTCAATTTTTATTTATAAAAAAAAAATCCTAATCTAGTACAAACGTTAATACAAATATTTCAAATTCAAATCTTGAACATGATGTAAAGTTAACAAATTAGGACATATTACAACAATATAAAAAATTTAAAAAATAAATTGTCAAAATCAAAATTTTAGTGGACAAGTTGTCAAAGGGTGACGAGTTTTACAGGCAGACAGTTGGTTGCGTTTTAACATTTCTTGTTGAACAAATGGGATCGTAGAGTTGATGTTGTTTGGGAAGTAATAACGAAATTAATAGGTTTTTTTTTTTTGGTTGTAGAGGCTTTGCATCAGATTTCCTTCCGAGCCACACGTTTTTTGTTTGTTTAAGCACTAATTTTACTAGAGTAATCATAGCTTTGACAACCTTTAGCAATATGGACAATTACATAAGCCATTATATGCATATTCTTCTTGTGAATCTTTGTTTCCTTGACTTGCTCGAGATCATGTGAAAATGCATCCCCTTTACCCACTGACTCACTTTATGTCTTTCAAAAAATTCTCACCACTTCATAAAGCCTTCTTTGTGAGTCTAGATAACATTTTGCAACGAGGAATGGAGGAAAACCATGAAAGTGGAGGTAGAGGCCTTGGAGAAGAACAAAACATGGGAGATTGTGGAGTTGCCTAAGGGAAAGAAATCAGTAGGGTGCAAATGGGTTTTTACGGTTTGGTATAGAGCTGATGGAACTCTTGAGAGATATAAGACAAGCTTGGTTGCTGAGTGGTACACTCAGACTTATGGAGTAGATTATGAGGAGATGTTTGCTCTAGTTGTAAAGATGAATACAGTAAGAGTTTTGCTGTCTTTAGCTGTCAACTTCCACTGGGATTTGCAACGGTTCAATGTTAAGAATGTATTTCTTCATGGTGATTTGGAGGAGGAAATTTGTATGGTTATTCTTCTTGGTTTTGGAGGAGCTCTAGGCGCTAACAAAGTCTACAGATTAAAGAAGGTGTTATATAGTCTTAAACAGTCACCGAGCTTGGTTTGGAAGGTTTGCAAAGGTGATGATAGCCACATGTTACAAGCAAAGTCAGGGGGACCACACGTTGTTTATCAAGCTCTTGGATGCAGGGGGAGTTACAACCTTGTTGGTGTATGTTGATGACATAATCATAATGGGAAATGATGAGCCAGAAAAAGAGTCTTCAAAGCAGTGTTTAGCCAAAGAATTTGAGATAAAGCAACTAGGAAAGTTGAAGTATTTCCTAGGAATCGAGGTGGCTCACTCAAATATATTTCACAGCGGAAGTACGTTACTGGTGTCTTGAAGGAGACAGGAAAGCTGGTGTGCAAACTTGCTTCCACACCGATTGATCTGAATCATAAACTCAGGGAAGCAAAAGAAGGCTCAACTGTGGAGAAAGAGATGTGCTAGTGGTTAGTTAGAAAGCTTATTTATCTTGCTCATACAAGACCAGGCAAAACCTATGCCGTGAGTGTGGTAAGCCAATTCATGCATGATCCAAGGGAAGTTCATTTACAGGCTGTCTATAGAATTTTGCACTATTTGAGAGCTAGCACTGGAAAGGGAATGTTTTTAAAATTTGATGCAAGGTTGGTGTTGAAGCCTACACAGATTATGTAGGATCACCAGTGGACAGGAGACCTACTTCAGGTTATTGCATTTTTCTTGGAGGCAATGTTGTCACATGGAGGAGCAAAAAGTAGAATGAAGTGGCAAGGTCTAGTGCCGAAACAGAGTTTAGAGCAATGGCGCAAAGGATATGTAAGCTACTGTGGTTGAAGAGTCTCCTTATGGATCTGAAGATTGAATGGGATGAACCTATGAGACTTTGTTATGATAACAAGTCAACAATTAATATTGCACATAATCCAGTGCAACAAGACAAAACGAAGCATATTGAGATAGACATGCATTTCAGAAAGGAGAAGTTAGACAATAATCTAATTTGCACACCATAGGTGTCTATAGGAACTCAACTGGCAGATGTGTTTACAAAGGGACTAAACAGTACATGGTTTCAAGAGATTATTTCCAAGCTGGGAATGGCAGATATCCATTTACCAGCTTGAGGGGGATATTTGAGAACACGTGATTTCAGTTTATGATTCCAATACTGGCCATTTTTTGACAACTATACTGATTTGTATTCCAGATATTCTGGAATTAGGTAGTAGGAAATTTCCCAAGTTAGAGGGATTTTAGTTAGAAGGGTTAGTTTACTCTTTTGTATAGGTTTCCTATTTTTCCCCTATGTATAGTGTATATATGACCCTGCAGTGGCTTGTAATTTAATTCAATTCAATACAATTCTCAGTTTTTTACGGTATACATAATTTAGAATATTTCCTTGTGATCATGTTTTCCTGATGAAAATCTAGTGAATATTTATTTTCTTTTTGCACCATTTTTCTCCGGAGTAAGTGCTTAAGCATTCTTCCATGGAACGTTTTACTTGGATTTTGGTTCAGTAGTGTTAGAAACTGGTCCCCTTTTTTTTTTTAGCTTCTTTTTTTTGTTTTATTTTTGTTTTTTGTTTTATTTTTTTTTCCCGCATCAACACATAAGATGAAACGAAGATTCGACTATAACTAAAATTAAATTATCCGGGGAAGGAAACCGGAAGCCAGTGGATCTATTGAATGACTTTGATCATTGATCCGAACAGTTTAGAATAAAAAGAAGTGACTTGGAAATGTCCAAGAGTTGGTATCTACTTATATTTCTTGTGCAGGCCAAGTCGATGGTATCAAAGCTGTCTTGATGTTAACAACCAAATCACCTAGGAAAAAACGGGACCAAGGACTAAACTCCAATAAGCATCTTCCGGTATTTTAAAAACGGCATTTTTTTTATAAATTTTTAATTCCATATCATCTCTATCTGAGGACCATTGCACATTTTCCCCTTAATTCTGTAATTTCTTCAATAGGGAGCTTCTTTAGCATTCCAACATGGAAATTTTAACTTCCGTCTTCGCTGCAGCAGTGACAGAAATTGGTCGCTGTGTCTGTGGATCAATCTGTCCTAGGATCAAATCTACCGTCCGGTTCAAGGCGAATCTCAAAGATCTGGAAAAGGCGACAAAAAAGCTGTGTGATCTCAGTGATGATGTCAAGCATGAACTTGAATCCGCTGAGAGAAATGGAAGAACTCCTACAACTGAAGTGCAAAATTGGCTTAGAGATGTGGAAGAGTTTGTTGCCAAGGTGAACTCAGTGCAAGCGGCCATGACGGTCAATGACAAGAGACTCTGTGGTGGCCTCTGCAGTTACAGTCAGCGGATTGGACTCGGCAGCAAAGTCGG
The DNA here is from genome assembly GCA_008635985.1 of Ficus erecta. Taxonomy (NCBI): domain Eukaryota; kingdom Viridiplantae; phylum Streptophyta; class Magnoliopsida; order Rosales; family Moraceae; genus Ficus; species Ficus erecta. Next base: position 243,794 of record BKCH01000115.1, on the reverse strand, counting down.
AAAATTGAGAAAGGAGGTCGAAACTCTGTTAAAAGCTGGTAGCTTCCCGGATGGAAAGGTCTCTGTCAAAGATTCGGCAAAACCGATTGAGTACATTCCTGGACCTTTGATAGAATATCAAACAACTGCATCAAGAAATTTACAAGAGCTTATGAAGAAGTTAGAGGATGACAACGTTCAAAGAATCGGTGTATGGGGCATGGGTGGGGTGGGTAAGACCACCTTGGTAAAGAACCTAAACAACAAGCTAGGTAGCGCTTCTCCAGATCAACCTTTTAGCATTGTCATTTGGATAACAGTGTCCAAGGAGGTTGACTTGAAAAGGGTTCAGAAGCAAATAGCCGACAGACTGAATTTGGAGATGGAAATGGAGGAGAGTGTTGACAGATCGGCTGGTCGACTTCATAGAAGACTGGAGAAGGAAAAGTTTCTCCTTATTCTGGATGATGTATGGGATAACATTGACTTAGACAGGTTGGGTATCCCACACCCGGAAATCCACAGCGGTTCAAAAATACTATTGACATCTCGATTTGCGGATGTCTGTCAGCGGATGATGGTAGATGTTGAAGTAAAAGTGAATACTCTTGGTGACGAAGAAGCTTGGCAACTGTTTAGTCAGAAGGCGGGGAAGGTAACAAGTCTAGAGCATATTGAGCCAAATGCAAGAGCGGTTGCTAGGGAATGTTGCGGATTGCCTTTGGCTCTTGTCACCGTGGGAACTGCGATGAGGGGAAAGAAGAGGGTAGAGCTGTGGAAACATGCCTTGAAGGAATTGAAAGGATTAGTCCCATGTATAAGCGGTGTCAAGGACAAGGTGTACAACTCTTTGAAGTGGAGTTATGACTCGTTACAAGGTAACAACATCAAATCCTGTTTCTTGTATTGTGCCTTGTATCCGGAGGATTTCTCAATTGAGGTTAGTGAGCTACTACAGTGTTGGTTGGCTGAAGGCTTGATAGATGACAAACAGAACTTTGAGGAGTTTGTCAATAATGGCGTTTTTGTAATTGAAACTCTGAAAGACGCTTGTCTATTAGAAGATGGATCTCAGGTGGGCACCGTGAAGATGCATGATGTGGTTCGAGACGTGGCTATATGGATCGCATCATCAACTGAGGAGAATGATTCTAGATCCCTAGTTCGCTCCGGGATTGGTTTGACTGAGATCCAAGAAATGGATTTTTCTGAAGATTCTGATAAAAGGATTTCTTTCATGAATAACAAAATAAGTAGGTTGACTTCTTTCGAGGCAAAACGATGTTCAAAGGCCTCAACCTTACTACTACAAGGTAATCCAATCGAGGAAGTTCCTGAGATGTTCCTTCAAAGATTCCCAGCATTAAAAGTCATGAATGTCAGCAGAACTGGCATCAAGTCCTTGCCTCCTCTTCTTCGATTAAGTGAGCTTCGTGCTTTTCTTCTACAACGTTGCGCCAACCTTCTTGAACTATCTCCACTTGGAGTGCTTTTAAGACTTCAGGTACTCAATCTCTCTGGCACTAGTATACCAGAATTGCCTAAAGAGATGGAAAACTTGATCAACTTAAGGCAAGCGAACCTATCTCATACTCACTCCCTAAGAAGTATTCAAGCTGGCATTGTGTCAAAATGGACTCGTTTGGAGGTTCTAGATATGAGTTTTAGTGCTTTCTTGTGGTGTATAAGTGCATACTCACTCCCTAATAAAGCATTTTTTGAAGAGCTTTTGTCTCTTGAGCACTTGTCTTATGTATCACTTTTGTTAGGGGAATCCTCATGTTTGGACCCTGAATATCTCATGACCCGAATAGGCAGAATGAAAAGATTCCACTTCTCATTAAATTGGAAGCCAGTTCACGTTTTCACCTCAGGGATGCATGAAAAGCGTAAGGTGACTCTAAATTGGTTTTATAATTTTCCATGGAACCCTAAAAGGATGATGGGATGGTTGTTGATTAATGCAACCTCTCTGGTCTGGAATGGGTGTAAAGCTGATCATCTCAACAACATCATTCAATGCTTATTGTCAGTCAGATCGGTTGGCACACGTAGTTTTGATTGTTTTGCAGCATTAAAGTCGCTTACTATCAACAATCTTCGTGGATACGGTTCATTGCCAGTGGGTGGAAATGATGTCCCCGACTTCCTCCCAAATTTAGAGGAACTCTCTCTCGAGAGTATAACCTCTATGCAAAGCATCTCAGAATTGGTTGACGGTCTCGGTCTCAAACTGTACAAGCTGAAGACACTTCTAGTATTCAGGTGTCCCCAAATGGAATGTCTTTTTTCTGGTAAAAATTTTCGTCCTCAAATGCCAGAACTTGAGCTAATCACGGTGAGCTCCTGCGACATGTTGGTGAAGCTGTTTGATTACAATTTAGTTCTTGAAAACCTACGGATACTGAAGTTGAACCGCCTTACAATGCTAAGGGATCTCTGCATTCCAGGAGCGTCATGGCCAAGCCTGGAGAAGGTTTATGTCTTCGAATGTTCTCTGCTTAGACGCCTACCTCTTGTTATCAGAAATGCAAATAAAATACCAGAGATAAGAGGAGAATCACAATGGTGGAGCGAGTTGATATGGGACGATGAAGAAACAAAATCACGCCTGCAACAATGTTATAATACAACTGCACAAGGTCGCTCCGGTCAGTATCGAGAAGGATTTGAACTTGATGATGGATATTCCTTCTTTAGGAGGTGTTACACTCCTGAAAACCTTTAAAACACAGCTTGATCTGAAGGTAAATTCAACTTGTCACTTTTTTTTTTTTTTTTTTGGTTTCCTTTTCTTTTAGTCGGAGAAGACGTTACAGAACCTTCCATTGAGCTCCTGTTTAATATCTGCAGTACCATTAGTTTAGTCGGAATCGAACTTAAACGATGTGGAAAAGAGCGGTGATAAAATCTGATGGGGAAAGCACTGTCAACTCTGGATTCAGAATTCATGCGTGTGTGTGTGTGTTGTTTTTTTTTTTTTTTTTTGAAGAGCAGACTTCATGTTTTGGATTGTACTGTGTGTACCTTTTATGTCTTTAGTTTGCTATCTTCTTCTTGTGTTTCGTTGTTTTATGGTTACATTTTCAATTTCTTTTTTTTTTTTTTTTGGCCTCGTGTCGTTCGGTGCCTCGTTTAAGTTTGTGACACCAGTGGCTGGATTCATATTGCCACCGAGGTAAACTGAGTGAACCGATTGACAAGGACGGAGTTATGAAGGATCTAGTGAGTGCAACAGTCCGTATTGACTGTTTCAAAAATTAAATTTGAGTTTTTTTAAAAAAATCTGTGACTTCTTCGTTTTACCCTCATTGATTTTGTTTCGATGACAGTATCTAATTTTTGAAATTGAAATTTTTTTATAAAAAGTGTTTTATAAAAATTATTATTATTTATAACTCCATGGCGGTTACGACCCTTTTGTTGACAACGGTCTCTCGTTAGACCCTTTTATTTGCTTGTAAAACTTTTACAATTACTCATTTGAAAGGAACTTGAACTGTTAATGTACAAACTATATAAAATAAATTTTTAATTAGCTAGAAATAAATGTAGATTAAAGGAATGCATTTTTTTTAGGCACTATTTCTAACAATCTACTCTGTGGAGAAGTCCTAGGTTGAAGAACAAAGTGCTAATTTTGTCCGTGTTGATATATGTGTATATATACTTTGGAAGAGTTTTCAATAAATAAATATATATATATATATATATACACACACACACACACAAATATGCTTGTTGTATGTAAACTGATAATGGAAGAATTTTTTGGTATCATACATATTTATTGCAAGTTCGGATATAATAATTTATAGTAATGAAAAATGTTTAGGACATTACTAATAGAAGGTGAACCCCATATTATTGAATCTACCTTATATTAGTAGGTGATACTTAACTACCGGTGTTCTTTTGCATTAAGAACTTTGACCAAGTTACACTTCCATCGAATGATCAGATGAGCAGATCATTCTGTCTAAAAATTAAGGTATGTTAATCATTAGGGCCATTTAGCCATCATATCACATTAATTAATATTTGTCAAAATGACAACTTTAAAATTTGAATTTAACAAAAATAATTTTCTTTTATTTTAATATGGGAACGACCATATAAAAAACCGGTGGCCATTATTTCGATGTCATTAAATATTTGGAAGATTATTTAATTAATAAAAAAAAGTGTTTGAGTCATTTTGCTAATTGACCTTCAACGCTATAAGTGCCAAAAGCAAATAATATTCTAATACCAAACAATAAGAAGATAGCAAATGAGAAAACATAGCTCTTGATACACTGCCTTTGAAAATTAAAAGGAGGACGGTTTTTGTTCGTCATTTGTACCTAAATTCCTATATCTTAATGAAATTCCAGCCTCATGAATTAATATGATACAGATAGCAAATAAAAGAGGGGGAAAAAATGTAGAAAAACACAGCAACAGAAAACATTGTGATCGTGGCTGATTAACCCGGGAGAGATACAAGAGAGGTGTTCTAGAAAACATTGACATCAAAGATCGGCGACCAAGACATGCGCTGAAGAGCAAGACGAGATTATTCTTACGTAGAAGTTATTCGCGGAGAGATTTCATCACCTTCGCCGTAAAACCAAACTTAGGATCAGCTGCATTATAATCGGGTCCGAAAAAAGACGTAAATATTGGCGGAGTTGGTCTTGCTTGGGAGTTTGAAGTCCTTTGGTCTTCGGATTGCCCGCCTTGGAACAAATATGGCCTAAAATACTGCTGCAGGGTCGACTTCGTGTTCTCGTTGTCAAATTCCAATCTGTTCCACCATGATGATTCTCCTCTTATTTCAATAATGGTGCTTGCATTTTGGAGATTAAGAGGTAGCTTCACAAGTTGATCGCAAGCAACGACATCAACCCGCTTTAGGCTTGGCCACGATTCTTCTCGTCTGCAAAGAATCCTTAGCTTCGGAATGGTCTTCAATTCTAATCTCTGTAGTTTTTGAACAATTGGCTGTACTTGTCCAGGTGAAGTTTCCTCTGAGACAAAGTCGAACAATTTCTCTAACCCGTAACAGAAGCTTACGCGGATTGTTTCCACATTCGGCAGGGTGGTGATAAACTTCCCATACAAAAGAAAACTTTTCATCTGGTCACACCTTGAAACTTCAATCAATTTTAGTTTCAAAAACTTCAGCCCGAGATGGCCCAACAACTGTGAAATGCTTTGCATACCAGTTAGATTTTCCAGACGCAACTCCTCGAGACTTGGCAGCAAATCATAAGAGGTCGCGTATAATATCTTTTCCTGACGTAAACTGCAATTCATTATGCTTAGCGATTTTAGATCTGAAAAGCTACCAGCACTGTTACCATGTCCGAAGCTACTGACAGAGGATCGGCCCAAGTCTTCAAGCATTTCCTTCAGTCCCTCGTCACAGCGATTCAAGACTAAAGAACTTGAATTGACGAACGACCACAATACCGATCCTCGAATATACGGTCCACTTATAGCAACCCTTCTTTCATTACGGCTAGGTGGGGAAGAGTATGATGTTGGATTTGGACCGAAAACGAATTCAAAACTTCTTACTCTCTCTAGCCAAGTTATATCTTCAGAGCCAAGACATGAGATATCCTTCAATGTGACCGACAGCGAGAGTAACCTCTTGAGGCATCCTAGCTCTTCGAAATTTGCTTCTCCATCTTTAACTTGTTCCTTCCGACGCCATCTATAGCCACTATGCCTCATGTCTAAAACCTCTAAACAAGTCCACTTGGACATGATTCGGGCTCGTATATTGTTAAGGTTGGAGGTGTAAGATAGGTTTACTCTCTTTAGACTTGTCAAGTTCTCCATCTCTTGAGGTAAATCTCTAATCCGAGTGGCACACAAGTCGAGCGTCTGAAGTCTGCTAAGCCCACCCAATTGAGGTAGTTTCTCAAGAGCAAAGCAATCCTTTAGCAGAAGAGCACGGAGGTCATGAAACTGAAGAGGAGGCAATGATCTGATGCGGGTTCTACTGATGTTTAAGACCTTGAGCGCTTGGAATCCTTGTAGGAACCTTTCGGGAACTACCTTAAGTAGCAAGTTATCTTGCAGTAGCAATGTTGACACCCCTGAACATTGTGGAGCGCAATCGGGTAGCTCTTGAATCTTGCTATTCATGAACGAAACCCTTTTAAGAGAATCCGATAACTCTGCTACTGAAATCTCACTCGAACCAATACCAGACCAAGAAAGAGACTTGTATTTATGCTCCAATGATGACGCAATCCAAACAGCAACATCACGAACTACATCATGCATCTTCACAGAACCCTCACGAGCTCCATCTTCCAATAAACAAGAGGCTTTCAGAGTTTCAACGACAACAATTCCATCGTTAACCGAATCCTCATAGTTCTGTTGCTCATCTATCAAACCTTCTGCTAGCCAACAATCCACTAGTTCATTTACGTCGATAGAGAAATCCTCGGGATACAGAGCACAATACAAGAAACAAGCTTTGATGTCGTTACCTTCTAACGAGTCATAACTCCACTTCAAAGGGCTGTAGACCTTGTCCCTCACGCCTCTTATACGTGGCACCGATCTTTGCATCTGTTTCAAGGCGTGTTTCCACAGTTCCACCTTCGCTTTTCCTCTCATTGCAGTTCCGACAATGATGAGAGCTAAAGGCAACCCGCAACATTCTCTAGCAACCGCTTCTGCAAACGGTTTTACATGTTCTAAACTAACCACCTCCCCTGCTTTTTGACTAAACAATTTCCAAGCTTCCCCGTGGCTAAGAGTATTCACCTTGACTTCGACGTCAGTCATCATCTCTCCACAAACATCCAAAAATCGAGATGTCAATAATATTTTGGAACCCGAGTAAATTTCAGGCTGTGGGATACCCAAGTGGTCTAAGTCGATACTCTCCCAAACATCATCTAGAATGAGAAGAAACTTTTCCTTCTCAAGCCTTTGATAAATCCGACCGGCTGTTCTTTCCATGTTATCTTCAATCGGCACCTCCAAATTCAGTCTCTCAGCTATTTGTCTCTGGACCCTTTTCAGATCCAAGTCCTTGGACACCGTTGCCCAAATGACAATGCTAAAAGGTCGATTCGAAGAATCGCTATTGAGCATGTTGTTTAAGTTCTTTGCCAGGGTAGTCTTCCCCACCCCTCCCATTCCCCACACACCAACTCTCCGAGCATCGCTGTTATCGAGGGCTTTCACAAGTTCCGCTAATGTCCTCGATGCAGTTGTTTGATGCTCTATTGAAGGGCCGGGAATGTACTCAATTGGCTTTGGCAAATCATCGGCTCGTAACATGCCATTAGGGAAGCTAGCTTTTAGTAATGTGTCCACCTCCTTTAACATTTTTTCCACTTCTTTCCCCATTGTAATCCGTCGACTGCAAGACCAGAGGCAAACACAGAATCCTCGGTCGTTCAGCGTCCCCTGCACTGCATTCACCCTGTTAACAAAATCTTCCACATCTCTAAGCCACTGCTTAACTTCAATTGTTGCTGATCTTCCATTTCTCTCAGCTGATTCCAATAGATGCTTGACATCGTTCGTCATATCCGTCAGCTTTTTCATCTCCTTTTCCAAATCTTTGACGTTCTTCTCGGATTCGTAAACGGGCCTAATCCCCGAACAAATATATCCACAAAATGAGCGGCCAATCTTGGCCACCACTGCACCCAAGATCGAAGTCAAAACCTCCATGTCACAAGCACTTGAAGATCCTCAGGCAAGAAACTACAGAAATAAGAGAGATTGTCTTTGCTTTCTAGTATAAGATAAATTAGCAAAATTAACTTGGTGGAATTACAAAAGACACTAATGAAGAGCTTACCAGAATCCCTTCTGCTCGTTCTTCTTCTTCTCCTACAATTTTTTTTTTTTTTTTTTTTGTGGGAATGTTGACTTGAGAAAACTTCGGTTTCTTCCACAGCAAGAATATATCAAGATCTGCCTTATTTCTTCAGGAAAATAAGCACAACCTAGAATTTATGTACAAATAATATATTAAGGGTACATTTCATTTAAGATTGAGTTTGAAATAAAATGAAAATTTTTGTTGAAATTAATTAATTTTTTAAAAATTAACTCTAATGAATTAATTTTGTTTATATTTTTGGAAAGAGACAAAAAAATCAACCATAAAATATAGATAAATTCAAACTCAACATGAATTTCAAAAGTATTTTAAGTATTTATTTGACAAATCGGTTTGAATTTAAAATTTTTATTTTAGTTTTTATCTTTATTTTAAAAATCAACAAAAATAATAAATAATTTTTAATAAATCAATAAATTTTAATCTAAAAATTTTATTTTCAATACGCATAAATATGAATGGTATTATTTTTATAAATTTATTTTTGTGGGTCATCAAGACAGCGAATTACTAAACAAACAAAAATACTACGCCGGCAGAGTCAACTTGGGCGAAAGTTCCTAGATTAGTTCCAACAAGGACTTTTGACCAAGTTGATCCAAAGTAGAACAGTAATGAATATATCTATACATATATGGAAGAGAAAAAGTGTGCGACTGTGTACTAACGGTTTTGTTTCGGATGAAAATGTTGGGTAAGACTGTACTACAATCTTTTTTATATAATTTTATTAGTAGAGATCTTTATTAAATCATTATGATATAATTAAATGGTTGACATATTATTTGTATATGATGATTATAATGTACCTTATCTTATATAAGTATAAATTAAAAATTTAAATTAAAAAGAAAACACTATCTATTCTCTCCCCAGCCGACAAGCCACTTCCCTCCCCCCCTCCCCCCGACACCAACGAGCCTCCCTCCCCCTCCCCCCACGCCATGAGCCCAGAGCCCGCCCCCCCCCCCCCCCCCCCCCCCGAAGCTAGATCTGGTTGTGTTTTTGGGGGGAGGGGGGCGTCGGCGTCGGGGGAGGGGGAAGGGGGCCTCCTCGGCATCATCACCAACGTCGGGGGGGCTGCCGGTGGACGGTCACATGACCAGTTTTTTTTTTAGTTTTTTTTTTAATTTCTTTTTTATTTATTTATTTCTAGTATATAATATTCTGGGTCAATGTGCATTATGATTATCATACATAAGTAATATCTCAACCGTTCGATTATATCGGGACGATTTAAAAATGTACTCTACCGATAGGACATATAAATGAGACTTTACAACAGACTTAGCCAAAAATGTTTTATATATCTTTTTCTGTCTTTCAATTGTTTCCGGCCCTTTTTCTTTTTTTTTTTATTTACAATTTAGTCCTTTATTTTGTATTGGTCAAATTTTTTTCATTTTAGTCCTTTCATTTTTTTTTTCATACATATCTTTTTTTTTCAGGTCTTTTGTTTTGTTTTGTTTTGTTTTGTTTTGTTTTGTCTATTTTTTTGACTTATTATCTTAATTTTCTCCTATTCAGATAATTTTTTTTAAATATGTCTTATGCATATGCTTTAGAGAGAAATGTCAAACTAACATAATGCAATATAAAGTTCTAAAATAATAGTATAAACTGAAACTATGGTTACTAAATAACATAGTTAGATCTGCTTTCTCTTTCTCTCCTCTCTACCAGCACCCCATTCTGGTCGCCTTCACTGTCGATATCATGAGAAGCTCGCCATTCAGGTTGTCATCGTCATCACGAGCACAAAGGTTGGAGAGAATCATGGGGGAGCCTCACCTGTTCGTCGTCCTTGTAGCAAGGGACTACCATCACCATTGAAACCAGTTCGCGATCTAAAAAGGGATCCTCGTCGACATTGGCGCAGCATCGCCAACCCCACCCGTGCCTGCTTTCTCCAACTCACCGATGATTGTATCTTCTACAAGCGAGCGGCGTGGCAGTGTTAGCAGTAACAGCTCTTATTGCATCTACCATTTGATTCTCAGATTTCTTGTCTCATTCGTTGTCCTCCCAAAATGTTATATCATATCATCTGAATTTAAAAATTTAGCCACATGACAAAAAAAACACTAAATACTAAAAGTTCTCAAACAAATTGATGAGTTATCAAAATACTATTATAGGATTTTGAAATTAGGGTGGTCTGATTTGGAGGATTCCGGGGTTTTTTTTATTCTTATTTTTAAATTACCAATCATTTTTGTAATTACTAAATTTAATACAAAAATACTGTTTTAATTTTTTTTTTTTTTTTTTTTAGTTTTGAAAATACATATTATAAAAATCACGAGATCCAATTATTTATCTTAGATCTTTTATTTATAAATAAATAGAATAGATTGATAAAGTAAATAATATACTAAATTAATGAATCTGATTATTTATCGATAAATCTTTTAGATAGTGATGTTTACTTTATTTTTTTTAACTTGATATTTATCAATAAATAGTGATGTATATCCATAAAATTTTTAGTAAATCATTTATTTATCTGATTTGTTTACAATCCTAATTTTTTAATAAATATGTTATTTACATATAAATTCAATTATTTTATCATAAATCTGTTAATCCTAATTTTTCACTTATATTATCTGTAAGATCTATAAAATTATTTTCCTGATAAATAATTATTTTCTTGTAAATGAAGTATTTAATTTAACATAACTTTGTTAATAAAATTTATTTGTAAATTCAGTACTAGTAAATCCAACATTTACAAATAAATTCAAATATATATATATATATACTTTGTTTTTAAATTTATGATTTAAATGATCAATATGATATTTATTATATAAATCCAAATATTTATTAGAATAAAAAATAAAATTTTTAACCTATTTTAAAAAAAATTAATAGTTATTAGGTAGTTGTATAAATAAAATAAAATAAATGGGACAGCTTGATACAAATATAAAAGATCAGAGGACAGCAGTTTGATATAAATAATTGAAGATTGGGAGGCACTTTAACACAAATACAAAAATCATGGGGCATTTTGTTGAAGTTACTATCAATGTTGTAGTGTAGTGATATGGATGTCTTTCTTTTTTCTTCTCCTAGGATTTCGTCAAGTTCATGTTAAATAGCCCCAATTGGAGAGCATGTGCGGTCCATAGACTGTGTGGCATCAAACCCATGGTGGTGCGTGTGAAACTGGACCCATCATTTGAATAGAATTGGATTAGATCCTTTCCGTTTTATTGGTGGACCTATAGGGATGAGGACGGGATGACACGATCCCCTTTTTTATTAGCAAGAAAGGTAAAAAATGATGAAGTTGAGAGGTCACATATTTGATTCAAATGTTCGTGCATGAGTGCTGCAATCAAGCCTAGATTTGTATATATATGCAAATATATATTTATATATATTACGTATATTTTAGGACCTGTTCACCAACTGAAGTTGACCAATATATTAAGAGAAGACTCTGGCTACTCATATTCTTTGTAGGTTATGGTCACTGATGCCATATTCTTTAAAAGATTTGCAACTGCTAGGAAGTTGCTGAATATGAGTGGTTCAATATTCATTTGGGAGGTTGACTTGTAGTTTTTCCGTTAGGAAGCACTGTATATATATATATATATATATGTGTGTGACTTGGTTTATACATATATATATTTATATGTATGTATGTGACTTGGTTTTACTAGTAGACTGTATTTTTTATCTTTTTTTTTTTTTTTTTTTATTACAGACAACCCAGATTAAGTCACTGCTTTTGGAAACAGATTATCAACAGTCAAGAAAGTTTTTTTTTTTTTTTTTTGTCCAAAAGAAAAAGACTAATTGCGGAGATATATAAATATATATAGTGCTTATCTATAGTCTCTCAAACATAACATAGAGCTCCTCATGTAAACACATGATGAACTCGGAACCTCTACATGTTGGTGGAAACATCATTTTCTATGCAATAACATGTAAAACAGATCTTTCAAGTTTATAATGTGCTAGGTTACATTTTTTTTAGATTATTATTACGTCATACTTATTTTACATTACATTCAAGACATCTTATGTTATACTAAAGGGATCTCTTACTAAAGGGACTGTAAAAAAACCCTATAAAAATAGGGGCAAAAATTGCATATACATTATTTTAGGATAATTGATCTTAACTCTAAATTTTTCTTTCTTCTTGGATCAGTAATTTTAATGACAAGCATGGTTACAAACAAAGCAATGATTTCTAATGTAGACCCACTTTCATGTGTAACAAGGCAGCTTCTTCCAAGCATGAAGATCTTGACATAGTTTCCTTACAAGTATCATTTTTCAATTCTACCAGCAGCAAACTTCTTCCTTATGGCCATACGGAGGCTGCAATAGTGCTCGGAGCACAGTTCAGGAGCACGCGTCGGTAAATTGCTTTCCCTGGTGCAACAATCCTGGAAAATTTCACGATGGACGGAAAACAATCCTGTCGGAAAATGCTCTTCTAGATCTGTTTCGCAAAGAATGGACATGGGAATTAAATAATGCTGCAGAATTTGCTTTGTACTCTCCTTGTCCAATACCAATCTCCTCCACTTCTCCTCTTATTTCCTCAATGGTGTTTGCATTTTGGCGAGTAAGAGGCAGTCTCCGGAGTAGATTACAAGCGGCTACATCAACGTTCTCTAGGCTTGGCCATGTTTCCTCTGGTCTGCAAAGAGCTTGTACTTCAGGCAGGTGTTACAATGCCAGTGTCCGCAGACTAGGAACAATGGGATGAACACCTGAAGTACCCTCCGTGACATACTGAAACTGCTCGTATAATTTGTAGCAGAAGCTCACCTTGATTGTTTCCACATTTGGCAGGGTGAGAATAGAATTTCCGTAAGCAAGAAGATATCTGGGGACACATGACAACTTCAATCGATTTTAGCTTCGAAAATCGGAGCCCAAGATGACCAAATGATTGTGAAATGCTTTCAAGACCAATTAGATTCTCATGACGCAGTACCTCAACATTTGGCAGCAAGTCATAAGGGCCGGTGCAGTCTTCTCCTAGCCGTAAATTACCAGTTACGATGTTTAACGATTTGAGGCCGACAAAACTACCAACATTGCTTCTATGGGCAAAGCTAATGAATCTAGATGGGGCCAAGTCCTGAAGAATTCCGATCAGTGGCTTATCGCAATTATGCAAGATCAAATAATTTGGATTGACAAACGACCAGCAGATTGATCCTCGGACATAGGGAGTACCAACATGAGGACCACTTATAGCAAGTCGTCTTTCACTGTGTTTAGTTGGCATGAGCTCTCCTGTTGGATTTGGACCGGCAGATAATTCCAATCTTCTTAATCTATTCGTCCAGGTAATTGCTTCGGAACACAAACACGAAACGCTGCTAAATGTGATCGATAACGAAATAACCACTCAAGGCATTCCAGCTCCTCGAAATAAGTTTGGCCCTCTTCGATATCTTCCTTCAGACCCCAATGGCAACTGCTGAGTGTCATATCTAGAACCTCTAAACGAGTCCATTTCGAAAAGATACCAGCATGAATTGTCTTCAAATGGCGGGTGTGAGCTAGATTTACTTCCTTCAAGTTAACCAAGCTTTCCATCTCTTCAGGCAATTCTGTAATTCGAGTACCACACAGATCAAGCAACTGAAGTCTTCTAAGAGCTCCGAGTCCAGATAATTCCTTGAGAGCATAGCAATGCGCTAGTAGAAGAGCACGGAGATCATTCAGCTCGAGACGAGGCAATGATTGGATACGAGTTCTACTGATGTTCAAGAACCTGAGTGCCTGGAATCCTCGCAGGAACCTTTCGGGAACTTCTTTAAGGCGCAAGTTTTCCTGAAGTAATAAGGTGGATGCCTTTGAACATTGTGTCCCGCAATAAGGTAGCTCTTTTATCTCGTCGTTTGCAAAAGAGACTGTTTTAAGAGAATCGGATAACTCTGTGACAACAATCTCATCCAGACCAAGCCCAGAACAACAGAGAGATTTTAATTCGTCTTCCGTTGATGACGCAATCCATATGGCAACATCACGAACCACGTTATGCATCTTCACGGAACCTTCAGAGGCTCCATCTTCTAATAAACAAGAGTCTTTCAGAGTTTCAACCACGATAATTCCATTGTTGATGGCCTCCTCAAAGTTTTGTTGTTCATCGAATAAACCTTCCGCCATCCTACCCCGTACTAGTTCACTTACTTTGATTAAAAAATCCTCGGGATACAACGCGCAATACAAGAAACAAGCTTTGATGTTCTTACCTTCTAATGAGTCATAACTGCACTTCAAGAGTTGTACACCTTATCCTTTACACTGCTTATACATGGAACGGATCTCTGCAATTCCTTCAGGGCGTGTTTCCATTGCTCTATCCTTGTCATTCTTCTCATGGCAGTCCCGACAGTGGTGAGAGCTAAAGGCAATCCGCAACATTCTTTTGAAACTACTTCTGCAAATGGTTGAATAAGCTCTAAACTTGCTACCTACCCTGCTTTTTTTTGTAAACAATCGCCAAGCTTCTTCGTCATTGAGAACGCTCACCTTGACTTCAACGTCGGTCATCAACTGCCCACAAACATCAAAACCCCCCATGTGAACTTCGAGCTGTGGGATATCCAGGCACTCTTAAGTCAAAACTCTCCCACAAACTTTTCCTTCTTGAGCAAGTAGCTAGCTTCCACCTTACTTAACACACAAACCGTTGAGCACATTCCTGGTCCTTCGGTCGAAGATCAAGGAACAACATCAGCAGCTTTAGCCAAACTGATGGAGGTATCGAATGACGACGAGATTCAGAGAATTGGTGTATGGGGCCTAGGAGGAGTGGGGAAGATTAATATGGGCAACAGTGTCCAAGATGTTGGATTTGAAAAGGGCAGACCAGAATAGCCAAAAGACTGAATTTTGGAGGAGAAAATTGAAGAAAGCATGGAGAGGACGGCTATTCGATTGTATCAAAGGCTTCAGAAAGAGAAAAGGTTTCTCCTTATCCTAGATGATGTATGGGAGAAAATTGGTAAATAAAACAAAAATAATAAAAAAAATCCACGTAACGATGATGTGGTCATTATGTAACGAAGATGTGACGATCATATGACTGTCATGTGGCAAGCAAGTAAGACATGATTAAAAAAATCATTGACTCTTTCAAATATATATATATATATATAGGTAATAGATTATATAGTTGAATTCGTTTAAAACAACCAAAAACTGGTAAATTTGTTTTAATGATGCTAAAAAAATGTTGCAAATTTGGTGGGAAAAAAAAATAATATGAGATAAGACATTTATGTGTACAATTCGAGATTTGATTATATGGATTAAGGCAAGTCACAATTCTGATAATCGGTAGTGGTTACAGGTATAGTCTAACGATAATATCATATCTGACTCTAGTAAAAAATGCGGAGTTCGAATTTCTCACCTCCAAAGTCCAAAAAAAAAAAAAAAAAATGGCAATCGGCTTTACTATTTATTTATTATTTTTTGAGGTTTCATGTTCCGATATGATTGGACACTTGGACTGTGTTACTAATTGGACAAGTTCATACCAGTGAGTGTTTTCTAATAAACAAACAAGGGTTCCTTCTTTTCTTTTTTTTTTTTTGGTTTTTTTTTTGAGGCACAAATAAGGTGTTAGTGACGTGAAGATTCAACAACTAGTATAAGACATAAACATTCTTAAAAACAAACAAACAAACCATTCTCGCAATTAGAATAGAAAAGAAAAAAAGGGAGAAGAAATAAAGAAAAAACATAGATATGTAATGCCTCCCCAAAAAAAAGAAAAGAAAATGAAAATGAAAATGTAATTAACAACATTTTTTTCTAAAATAATTAAAGAAAATAGAAAAGTTTTAAAATGTTTGAAATAAATAGTAAATTTATTAGGTAAATAAAAAATTAATTAGGTAAACAACATATATACATATGGTAAAATAATTATTATTTTTTAATTTTAAGATAGGGGATTCGAATTGAAATGTTCACTAAACTATGCTTGTAGATGTTATTTACGGTAATTTACTTTATATGTTTTTAAAAATTACTATTTACTTCTTTCTAAATAAAAGTATTTGTCTTGTTTTGGTTTGTTTTGCAAAAACAGAACACGTGCAGAGGTGGGGGCTGATTTTGGGTCTTGACTGAAGGACCATGAGCATGGTCCATTCATTATGGGCCTAATTGGGCACAACAAACGGTGGACTCGAACTTTGAACGGATCGTTATTGAGAAGAAGTAGAATTCCGGTTTAAAATAGAATTTTTTAGATTGAAATTTATTGATTTTTTAAAAATTAATTATAATTTTTAAAAAAAATTATTTTAGAAAAAGATAAAAACTGAGACAAAAAACTTAGGTTTAAAACAAGAGTGATGAAATTGAATATTGCGCTTTATAATGGACCCTTTATTCAGATTTTGAATAGCTAATGATCACGTTTCAGAAATTTATAATAGGAAAATGCCTTGTGCTTTCTTCTCTCTTTGACTTCTAAAAATTGTACACGAGGAAAGTTCATGTCAATGACTATTCCCCAAAGAAAGATATCATGTTCCAAATGAAACACTAGCAAATGCACATATATGGCGATTATATCTCAAACGCACTAACAGATTCGATATATATCGCTTTATATGTATTTCCTTCTGTGTCATTCCGATAATATCATATTAAGTATTTAATTAATATAGTCTTTTAATTGATATGGACAAACAAGTTGAATCCGATTTTGAGGATCCGTGTAGTAACGTATCCAAATCAAACCTGAACTTAAAAGACTTTTAACAAATCCGAAAAGGAACTATTCTAGCTTGGACAAGTGGCATTTTTTTAGTCATCTCCAGTGGACCCAAAAATGATTACATGAAAAGTACTCCCAAGAGTTGCATAAGTGTGTATGGTGGTATATCTATATGTGTGTGTGTATATATATATATGTGTGTATGTATGTATCCATTTAACAGTTTTTTCATATACCGAAATTGTTGCCATGGAGATATTGGGTGACATCATAGGTTCAGTTATAGAAGAAGTTGTCACCTCTTGTTGTACATGCTTATGTTCCAACACCATAAACTCTCTCTTCTTGAAATCCAACCTCAATAGGTTGGAAAATAAGATGAAAAACCTAACGGATCTCGGGGAAAACGTCCGGCATCGGTTGGAATTGGAAGAGAAAGAGGGAAAACCGGCATCAACCAAGGCTGAGGAATGGCTTAAAGGGTAGAGGAGCTAGAGAAAAGAGTGCATTTTGTGTGGGAAAGTCATTTGGTGGCAAAAAACAAAGAGAGTTGTGGATGTTTTTCTAATTGTAAAGGGAGGAGTAAACTTGGCAGAGAAGTGGCAGAATTGCTTGACGAAGTGAAAAAGCTACAAAAATCTGGTAGCTCAAAAAAATTGTTCCAGAAAGCTGAGGTCAAGAAAAAATAAATTTAGAACACATTTTTTAACTTACTTTTGATTGGAGCTATATATTTTTTTATTATATATTTTCATTTATTGTCGTTAGAAAGGAAGATGCAATTTATCCGTTATTATTATTATTATTATTATTATTATTATTACTTTTATGGATTTTAAGCTCTTTTGTCGTCCCTGTACCACTCATGGCTTCGTATTTTTCCGAGTTTAAAACTTTTTTCGTAACAATTTAGTCTTTGAATTTCGAAAGCAATAGAATTAATTCCAATCGCTACTTATATATATATTTAAAAAAAATTCTACGATTAATTTAGAGACTAAATAAAAAATAATAATTTCTTTGGGGAGCACAAAAACTGTGAGAAATTCAGGGGTTTAAGTGCTTAAAAATTATATCTACTCACGGTTAACTACTATATTTAGGATAAATTACACCACCCCCCAAAACTTTAGGCATTGTCATAAAATGTCCCTTCCTGAACCTCAATTTGTAACAATCTTTTCCCAACTTTAGAAACGTTTGCGAATTTCCCCCCTCAATCAAAATTTTGACAAAAAAAATGCATATACACTTGTTGTAAAATTGCAAATATTAAATGTGAAACACTTATAATTAAGTTAAAAGAGTAAATATCTAAGGCTGATTATCAATTATTTTTTCCCATACTCTCTCTTATAGGCAACTTTGTAATTTCATATTTAATAAGAGTAAATGGTGTCAAAGGTGCTGCCAATGTGTGTCACTTTATAATTTTACATTTAATACTCCGAACTCATGCTTCTAATGAGTGTTATATGTATTTTTTCATTAAAAATTTAATCTAGGAGAAAATTCTCAAACTTTTTCAAAGTTCAGCTGAAAAGAATATTACAAATTGAAATTCATGGGGCATTTTTTTGACAAGGCTTAAAAATTGAGGGGAAAAATTGTAATTTGTCCTTAGAGTTAATTGCTATTATTTAATAAATTTAAGGACACAATTGCAAGAAAAACAAAGTTAGAGGCAAAAGTACCAAACAAGGAGGATCTCGTATAGGTGCCACTACTTTAACTATGCCCAAAAAAGAGTTGATTAAGATTTGAAAGCATGGACAGAAATTTCTCCCATATTTCAAAAATTCCGTTTGGATCATCACCTCCAACTCAAAATTTTTATATCAATTTTTATCTTTTTCTGAATAGTAAAAAAAAATTATTACTAACTTTTTTGAAAAATCAACCAATTTCAATTTAAAATTTTCATTTTCAACCGGCGAATCAAATGCAAGCTAGTTGAAATTTCTGTATTTTGAAGGTTCCAAAATATCGTTTGGGTGCTGTGAATTTTGAAGGTTCTAAAATATCTTTTAAAAATAAAAATATCATAAAATATATTAATTCATATGATATTGTAGAGTATATTTTTTTAAATAATTTTGTAAAATATCGAAAGATATCGAGAAAATATCAAAAACTTTGAATCACGATAAATTTCCAATCATACTAGCACTTTATAAGATTTGCTTTCAATATTGAGATTTCTATATCTAATATGTAAAAAGTTTTGTATTAAAATCGTTTATTTATTCATTTTAACTATGCATAATTTCCCATAATATCAAAAAGAAATATTACATTTAAGTAAGTATCCATCCAATCATACTAGCACTTTATAAGATTTGCTTTCAATATTGAGATTTCTATATCTAATATGTAAAAAATTTTGTATTAAAATCGTTTATTTATTCATTTTAACTATACATAATTTACCATAATATCAAAAAGAAATATTAAATTTAAGTAAGTATCCATACTTTTCATAATTTTTTTGGCTAAATTTCTTTAAATACGAAGAACTTCTAATTTTACGGCGTTTCGAAAATCAAAGGAGCTGATCAGGTGCGGAGTCATTCATGGCCAATTAAGACACCACCTTCAGTGGACTTTTGTTTATTTATTTATTTTTGTAATTTTACCTTTAAAAAAGTTTTATTTTTTTTCCCTCATTTTGTCCATATACAATAAAAATTGATTATCTTTATATGAGTCCCACAAAAAACTTTTTTTCTTCATTTTACGTTTTCATTAAAATAATAGATTGACTCTGTCGCTATTCTATTCTACTTATAAATGAAAATCTTGAGCTCCAAGAACTAGAGTTCTGGTCAACAATTCTTGTTTGACACGATTTATTAGCATCTTCTTATGGTGTTTAATTGGTTCACGAAATATGATTTGGAAAATAACTCGGAGATATTTATTTCCTTTGGATCCTTGACCAGGTCCTTTATTTCTTTTCACTTTAGTCCACGCGGCTAGAACAAGAACAACAACAAGTCCCTTAAA
This sequence comes from Ficus erecta, assembly GCA_008635985.1. Taxonomy (NCBI): domain Eukaryota; kingdom Viridiplantae; phylum Streptophyta; class Magnoliopsida; order Rosales; family Moraceae; genus Ficus; species Ficus erecta. The sequence goes on along the minus strand of BKCH01000115.1, from coordinate 224,208 downwards.
TCTTATTAGACTTTTACTTGGAACTCAAATACCATTCTTCTTCTTCTTTTCTTTTTTTTTTTTTTTTTTTTTTTTTTTTTTCAAACATAAACAATGTTTCCAAGACTATTCAACATTGACTACTCCAAGGGACCGCTAGTATTCTACTAGTTTTTTTTTTTTTTTTTTTTTTTTTTTCTTCATAAATATTGTTTTTTTTTTTTTTCCCGCTTTACAAACCAGCTGTGTTAATACTGCTCTGTTTACCCAAGGCTGTTTGGTCAAGTGGCAACGGGGGGCTTCGGGGACGTTGCGGATTTGAACCTGCCTTCTATGAAGAATATATATATATATATATATATATATATATTTTGTTTACTTCTCTCACACCTTTCTGCAGTTTCTAACATACAAAAAGTTTCTGCCAATATGGATGTTCTTGCTTCAATTGTAGGTCCAGTAATAGCGGAATTCGTTCCGTTTGACATAAAGAATACAATCAAGTTGGAATCAAACTTCGATGACTTGGATCGGGAGATGAAGAATCTGATGGATCTTCACGAAGATATTCAACATCAGTTGGTATCAGCAGCAGCGAAGAAAGAAGAACAATCAGAGACAAGCAAAGCAGAGGAGTGGCTCAGAGAAGTAGAGGATCTCGAGACAAAGGCGAATACGACACGAGAAAATGTGATGGCGAGAAGCGAAACTACGGTTCTTGGATGGTTCTCTTATTGGAAATGGAGGTGTAGGCTCAGCAGAAAAGTGGTGAGAATGTTAGAGGAAATTGAAAGGCTACAAAGCACTGGAAATTCTGGAATTTTCTTTCAAACCAGCTGAGGCGTCCCTTTGATCAAACATGTTGAATAATATGTAACAGAGAGTTAAATTGTGATAACACACACGCACTTCAGTTTGAAAAATGCTAGGGATACCGAACTTCAATCCAACTTTTAAGTACTAACCTATATGGTATAGGAGTTGTCGTTATTTATTGATAAATGTTTAAGAATTTCATGTCTATTGATTACATCAACCAATAAATTGATTACTTCAACCGATAAAAATATGACACGTGAGTTGATACTTAAAAAGTTGGGATTAGAATTGGTATCTTTAGTACTACTCTGTCAATTCTCTACTCATGATGGCATGTGTAGTTTGAATATAATTACTAATGATATTTTACATTTTCCAAATTTTTAGTTCGTTTAGCATGCTGAGTTTATTTGAATATTACTGTTTGTAACAAGTGTTCATGCTTCAAATAAATATTTATTGGATTATTACCCATTGGGAATAGCTCAGCGGGTGATAGTGGATAGAATCTTTAGGGTTCAAAATTTGATAGTGTTTTCATTTCACTTTAACAAATGATAAATGGGAGCTACGAACCCTTATTGTGTAAAAAAGTGTTACCTTTATCAGATTATGATAAGTTTTGCTATGACATTAGACTTGTTTTTCTTTTTTCTTTTTTTGTCTCCAAACCCTAGACGGTGGATTTATATTTGAGACCACTGACGAATCCGACGTTATTTCAAGTGCGATCCGGGAACTTATGACCATTCTTGTGATCTTTCATTGGGGAAAACTTTTTATTTATTCACTTGGAAATAGAGAAAGTGTTCTCTGTAAAGCCTATTTTGCTAAATATTCTAAATTTTGTTAAATTAGAAAAATCATATATATATATATATATATATATATATTTAAAGGTCAATCACTGGTTTATAAGATTTGATTGAGCAGTACATTAACTATTTTAATGGCTATCGTTTATTTTTCTAAAAGATAAATGTTAGAAAATTTATTAAAAGAGGTGATCAAAATAGGTCATTTCATCTAATTTCGTTTTTATTTTTTGATGGATAAAAACTTATGATTTACTAGCAAATGTAAGAATGAATGAAAATATATGTTGTTGAAATTTTCACGAAGTCATTACATGGATAACGGGTGGGAATGATATTCTTTTTGAGGTGTCCATCAAATGTTCATAATGTTTAAAAATATCCATAATATCGACGAATATTCTATACAAGATATTATTGAATATGTCACATAATATTCAAAACCCCGAAATTTTATTCCTTTATTTATTTCTTACAAACCTAAAATTTTATAGCTTTTTCTTTTCGCAATAAGATGTGACTATATTCTTCACCACATAATAATCATATTCACCACATGATGATTTAAAAAACAATCCGATAACTCTGTCGACATGTCGACATCCTTGAATGTAACTACAGTTCAATACTGAACAGATTTGTAATATAATATTCGTTTTCTTTCTCGGATTAACTTGATTTCCTGAACTAATCAATACATTTTGGTTATTTTATCACAGTGGTAGGCCCAGAAGAAAGTAGATTATTCAAGTCAACTTCTGCAAGCATTAGATTATTTATGGTGGGAGGGGCCAAGTATTAGTAGATTTATTCAAGTCAACCTTTTGCAAGTTTTCTTTTAAAATAGCTTTCATACATTTGGTCTGATTAAAACATATTCTTTTCTTATCATAATGTTTTAAATGACACATGCCTTCTTTTGATATTATATTATTCACTTTTGATCTCGTGCTCGCATGATTTGTTTTTGGGCTCATCCAAAAAAACCTCATATCATTATGATGTGGTCTCCTTACTTATAAACCATCAGATATATCTATTCCTAAACGATTTGAAGTTGCATAGCTTACCCTTTCCTTACATAGATTGATGACTGTCACAATCACCCCTGATTTTGGGACCCAACATCCTCATTGGTCACACTTTTGGTTGGATATAAGTTACGTTGATATTTGTTTTCTTTCTGCGGTCATTACCCTGATAAAGTTCTTAAGCATTCTTCCATGGAATCACTTCGATTCCTCCTGCGGTAGTATCTTAAATTGGCCCTATTGTTTTCTCGACCCACACGTCTAAGGAATGAGGGCAGGCGTAATAGCTACTTCTCTGATACCAACTTTGTAACAACCAGGCTTATGTGACCGTTGCTTGCATCAAATCAAAACGCGTAAAGAATTATGGAAGCTTACTTCTATTTGGAACTAAAAAAAATAAAAAATAAAAAAGAAGAAAAGTGGATGAGAAATGGTCAACCCTCTAACAGTTGAGTTTGTTGTAGAGACCAGGTCTGCTCGTCCTGGCGCTGTCGTGATGTCAGAATCCGTGTTGAGAGTATAACAAAAAAGGAAAAACCAGAAAAACAAGGACAAGTTTTGTTTTGTTTCATGTTGTTTATTTGCTCGCTTTGGTGACTTTTTTCAGCTGACGCCACTGCGAGACATGGAGTAATAATAGAAGTCGTCGAATATGAACTCGTAAAGTTCTTTCCGAGTTATCATCTTTGTTCAGATAATCCGTGAACTGTTGCTTCTTTTCTGCTTTCAGTTTTGTGCTGCTGTTCTCAATATCGCTGCTTGTGGCATGGAAATTTTGATTTCCATCTTGACTGCAGCGGCGACAGGAGTTGGCCGCAATTTGTGGAGATGTATCTTTCCCAAGATCAAGTCCACTGTCCGATTCAAGGCAATCTTCGAGATCTGGAAAAGGAGAAGAAAAGGCTGATGGATCTAATGAATGAAATCAAGCAGCAACTGGAATCAGCGGAGAAAATTGGAAGATCGCCTACGCCTGAAGTGAAAATTTGGCTTAGAGATGTGGATGAGTTTGTTGCCAATGCGAATTCAGCGCAAGCGGGGGTGACCGTCAATGATACGAGGCTTTATGGCTGCCACTGTCATTGCAGTCAGCGGATTAGAGCATATTCGTTCGGAGGTTCTAGATATGACTTTGATTCTTATTAATTGTTGCATTGACCGTTTTATGTAATTACAAAAACATTTTTATTTGTAATTTATTTACATACAAAAAGTTCACATTTGTAAGTTTTAAAAATAACAATGATGATAAAAAATAGAAATAGCATAAGAAATAAAATTATGCATAGGTTTCCTCAAAAAAATTTATTCATTGGAGCATAAAAGTTAAAAAGATTGGTGGTGCTCTCACATCTTGTCCCACTAGTCTTTGTACTTTAAGACCTGGAGATTCCATTTCATGAGCATCACAACTAATTAGTTAATTAATTATTCGTTTACTTTCAAATCAACTTCATTTAGTGGGATCAAGTTTCCTTCTTATTTGACCAACTCTATTACCAAACAAATGTAAAAAATAATTGAAATTTTAAAGCTTTTGTTGAAGACCGAGAAAAAGTGACCACCAAGGAAATTTCGCAGCAAGGAGGGAAATTACTTCCAATGACCAAAATGTTGTAGTTTTACGTGTTGATTCGTTTTGTTTTTTGATGGCCCCACACGGAGGGAGGTGTGGAAGTCTTCAAGTGAACATGCCCTCTAGGTTATTCTCTACATACCATCTTTTCTAGAGAAGCTTTAAGCATTACTGGCAGAATATAGTCTTTTCTGCAATTTCTTTCACAAATATTTCTCATCATGGCTTGTGGCATGGAAATTTTGACTTCCATCTTGGCTTCAGCAGTGGCCGAGACTGGCCGATGTTTTTGTGTATGCATCTGTCCTAAGATCAAGTCCACTGTCCGATTCAATCGGAATCTCCGAGATCTGCAGAAGGGGGAGAACGAGTTGGTGAAACGTAAGAATGAAGTCGAGAGACAAGTGAAGTCAGCAGAGAAAAATGAAAGATCACCTACAACTGAAGTGCAAAATTGGCTTAGTAAAGTGGGTGAGTTTGTCGCCGAGGTGAATTCTGTGCGAGCAGCTGCGACGGAGAATGACCAGAGTCCCTGTGGTTGCCACTGTCATTGCAGTCAGCGGGTTAGACTTGGCAGCGAAGTCGGAAGATTGCTCAAGGAGGTGGAAACGCTGTTAAAAGCTGGCAACTTCCCAGATGGCACGGTCTCAGTCGTTAATGATTCGCCAAAACCGGTTGAGTACATTCCTGGACCTTTGATAGAATATCAAACAACTGCATCAAGAAATTTACAAGAGCTTATGAAGAAGTTAAAGGATGACAACGTTCGAAGAATCGGTGTATGGGGAATGGGCGGGGTGGGTAAGACCACCTTGGTAACGAACCTAAACAACAAGCTAAGTAGCGCTTCTCCAGATCAACCTTTTAGCATTGTCATTTGGATAACAGTGTCCAAGGAGTTTGAATTGAAAAGGGTTCAGAAGCAAATAGCCGACAGACTGAAATTGAAAATGGAAATGGAGGAGAGCGTTGAAAGATCGGCTGGTCGACTTCATCAAAGACTGGATAACGAAAAGTTTCTCCTTATTCTAGATGATGTCTGGGATGACATTGACTTAGACAAGTTGGGTATCCCACAGCCGGAAATTCAAAGCGGTTCAAAAATACTATTGACATCTCGATTTGCGGATGTTTGTCAGCGGATGTCGGTAGATGTTGAACTAAAAGTGGATACTCTCGGTGACGAAGAAGCTTGGCAACTGTTTAGTCAGAAGGCAGGGGAGATAGCAAGTCTAGAGCATATTGAGTCGACTGCAAGAGATGTTGCGGGAGAATGCAGTGGATTGCCTTTGGCTCTCATTACCGTGGGAACTGCAATGAGGGGAAAGAAGATGGAAGAGCTGTGGGAACATGCCTTGACGGAATTGCAAAGTTCTGCTCCATCTATAAGCGGTGTCGAGAAGAAGGTGTACAACTCTTTGAAGTTGAGTTACGACTCGTTAGAAGGCAAAACCATCAAATCCTGTTTCTTGTATTGTGCTTTGTATCCGGAGGATTTCTCAATTGAGGTTAGTGAGCTACTACAGTGTTGGTTGGCTGAAGGCTTGATAGATGACAAACAGAACTTTGAGAAGTTTGTCAAAAAAGGCGTTTCAGTAATTGAAACTCTGAAAGACGCTTGTCTATTAGAAGATGGATCTCGGGTGGGCACCGTGAAGATGCATGATGTGGTTCGAGACGTGGCTATATGGATCGCATCATCCACTGAGGAGAATGATTCTAGATCCCTAGTTCGCTCCGGGATTGGTTTGACTGAGATCCAAGAAGTGGATTTATCTGAAGATTCTGTTAAAAGGGTTTCTTTCATGAATAACAGCATATGGAGGTTGACTTCTTGCGAGGCAAAACGATGTTCAAAGACCTCAACCTTACTACTACAAGGTAATCCAATTGAGGAAGTTCCTGACATGTTCCTTCAAAGATTCCCCGCACTAAAAGTCTTGAATGTCAGCAGAACTGGCATCAAGTCCTTGCCTCCTCTTCTTCGATTGGGTGAGCTTCGTGCTTTAATTCTTCAGAGTTACCCCTCTTCTTATGGATTAGCTCCACTGGGAGCGCTAGTAAGTCTTCAGGTGCTCAATTTCCATGCCTCTTATATTGCAACTTTACCTGAAGAGATGGGAAACTTGATCAACTTAAGGCAAGTGAACCTATCTCACACTCGCGAGCTCCGTTTTATTCAAGCTGGTATTGTGTCCAAATGGACTCGTTTAGAGTTTCTAGATATGACAGCTAGTCTTTACTCTTGGCGTACGATACAAAATGCCAGAGAAGGAGAAGCAACTTTGGAAGAGCTTTTGTCACTTGAGCACTTATCTTGCTTGTCCATAGTGTTAGATGGCTTCTCATGTTCGGATCCTGAATACCTATTGACCCCGGATAGGCAGAATAAGGATATTCCACTTCACAGTTAATTGGGCGCTGTGCTACGTTTTCACCTCAGGCAAGCATGATAAGGGGAAGTTGACAGTAAATTGGTATAAGAATAATTCTTGGGACCCTGAATCTATGGGATGGTTGTTGATTAATGCAACCTCTCAGGTCTGGAAGGGGATTCGAGATCAAGATCTCAACTTCATCATTCGAGGCTTATTGTCTGTCAGATCGGTTGGCAGAAGTAGTTTAGTAGCATTAAAGTCCCTTACTATCAACAATGTTAGTAGGTATAGTTTAATTTCAGCAAGAGGAAGTGATGTCCCTGACTTGCTCCCAAATCTCGAGGAACTTTCTCTCGAAAGCATAACCTCTCTGAAAAGCATCTCAGAATTGGCTGACGGTCTCGGTCTCAAGCTGTACAAGCTGAAGACACTTCTAGTATTCAGGTGTCCCCAAATGAAATATCTTTTTTCTGGTGAAAATTTTAGTCCTCAAATGCCAAATCTTGAGCTAATGACGGTGAGCATCTGCGGCAAGTTGGAGATGCTGTTTGATTACAATGTAGTTCTTCCAAACTTACGGATACTGAAATTGAACAGCCTTACAATGCTAAGGGATCTCTTCGTTCCAGGAGAGTCGTGGCCTTTGCTAGAGAAGGTTTATGTGTTCCAATGTTCACTCCTAAGAAGCCTACCTCTTGTTATCGGAAACGCAAATAGCATACAAGAGATAAGAGGAGAATCACTATATTGGTGGAGCGAGTTGAAATGGGACGATGAAGAAACAAAATCACGCCTGCAACAATGTTATAATACAACTGCACAAGGTCGCTCCGGTCAATATCGAGAAGGATTTGAGCGAGAAGATGACAATTCCTTTTTTAGGATGTGTTACAGTTCTGGAAGTTATGGAATGAAAACTTTGATTTGAAGGTAAAGGAGACTTGCCACCCCGTTTTTTTATTTTATTTTATTTATTTTTTTAAAGTTCAATGCAATTACTTTTAATTATCAAAAGGTCAGCATGTATCAGTTATTGAGTTTTTAACTTGCAAAAATGGGTGAATTTGTTACTTACTGTTGTGGCCATGCATGTTGTAACAGCGATGACAACACTGGAAAGTAGGAATCAAACCCCGAATGATGTGGAAAAGAGGTGTCGAGTTGGATGGATCGCCGCGAGGATGTGTTCTGCTTAGAGGAATGTGAGAAAGGACGGTGATTTTAATGCATATCTACTTTGGATTCAAAATTCATGTTTTGGATTTTAACGCATATCTACTTTATGTTTTTGTTGTTTTCTTCTTCTTTTGTGTTTGGCGTTAAATGCATCTTCCATTACGGACGTTATTGTCTTTTTTTTTTTTTTTTTTTAAATTTATATGTTCTTTCTTTCTGTTTCTCAAATATTGATTTCTATCTAATGTTCTTTCTCTCGTCTTTTAATGGTTACATTTTCAGAATTTTTTTTTATTAATACTTTTTTTTTTTTTTGGTCTCTCGCTCCTTCGGTGTCTCCCTTAAGCTTTTGACACCCGTGGCAGAGGTAAACCAACTGGCAAGGTATGGCGGAGCTATGAAGGGCTAGCAATCCTCACTGATTTTTTGAAAAACTAAATTTGAGCTTTTAAAAAAATTCGGGACTCCTCCGTTTTATCGCCATTAAGATTAATTGTAACGATTGATGTCTTTTTACAATATAATATTTTCCATTTACAATTTCGTGTTCGTACAGTTTTACTTTTGGACTTTTACCCTAAAAAGCCTAATATGGAACCAATCCAATCAGATGCTTGAGGATATGCTCCGAACTTGTATCTTGGACTTTAAAGAGAGTTGGTGTAAGTTTCTGTTATTATCATACTACATAAAGACTTGAGTCACTACATTAATATTTTATGTTATTGATCTTTCTCCTTTTTATTTTTATTTTTATTTCTATTTGTTATATAATTTGCTTAACTCTATTTTACTCATGAGCAATTGCAATATAATTTTTAAAAAATTCTTCTTGACACACACACACATAGATACATACATACACACACACATATATATATATATATATATTTAAAAGCTCTTAACATATTTTATATAGGTACTTTTGAAATTTATAACACATATTTTAAAAGATGATAAATTATATATTATTGACTAAATCCTTAGATTTTCTAATAAATAACAGATTTTTAATTAATTTATAAGAACAGATTATGCACCCAATTTCAGGTTAGAGAGAGAGAGGGAGGAGGAGGAGGAAGGTTTTTTTTATCTTTTTTATTTTTTGATATTATATGATCGTAAATTTAATTATGTTGTTTATTACTATGTTTAAAATTTTATGTTATAATTTATTATTACATTCTTTTAAAAAGGGGAAACCTGTGATAGAGCTCATTATTATCATCTAAAAACATTATCGATAGAGCTCATTTTATAGACCATTTGATTAATTTTAACGGTTTTATTATTGCTTGTGTATGATAATTATATTGTATCTTAGAGTATAGTATTATAAACTAAATTTTTTTAAAACAATCAAAGAAGCTAAAAAAAACACCGGCGACCTTCCATTGGTGAACACCCCCCTCCTCGCTCCCAGACCCCGACGAGGAGCCTACCCCCCACCGGCAGATCCATGGCGACCTAGTCCCCCCCCACCCCACACATGCTGGCAACAACTCCCTCCCCTCCACCCGCACTAGATTCGTGCGTCCCCCCCCCCCCCCCCCCCCCCCCCCCGCGATGCCGGCAACGAGCCCTCCACCCACACCGTGCCAGATCCTATTCCCCCCCACCTACCAGACGCCGGCGACGACCCCCCTCCTCCCACCCGCACCAGATTCATGTGTTCCCCCCCAATGCCCGTGACAAGCCCCCTCTACCCCACGCCAGATTTGTGCGCTCCCCCCACCCCCCGCCCCCCCCACACCACGGTGGCGACGAGCCTCCCTCACCCCCACCCCAGATCCGTGCCCCCCCCCCCCCCCCCTCGATGCTAGAACCATCCCCCACCCTGCACCAAATCTGCGCGCCACCCCCTGGCCGACCGCCTATGCAGAAACTGGTGTCAAGACGCCTCGTCCCCCCCAACACCATCGAAACCAACGACGAGCCCCATGCGGACATCGTGCCAGTAAAATAAGTTTTTTTTTAATTTCTTTTTTAAAATTATTTTTTTAATTTTTTTAATTTATACTAATATGAGATAAGGTTCATAATAATTACCATACACAATAATTTCTTACCTGTTTAATTATATTTTAACAGTTTAAAAATAAATTCTTCCGATAAGGTATATAAAAAAGACTCTACCGTAATTTTTTCCTTTTAAAAATTCTACCCAGCTCTTTCCTCCCTTTTTTTAATAAAATATTATTATTTTTGAGTAAAATATAAAGTATTTTTATTAGGGGACAATATGTGGTAGAGTTACCTTGAGAGTAACTATCCATAGTGACTCCATTGAATGGCTATAAACTCATGGATTCCTGACGTGTATGGTTACGCCAAATCTAAGCCCATTTCCTTTCTTTCCCTTTCTGTGAGTGTGTGTGTGTTTGTGTTTTTTTTTTTTTTAAGTTCAATGTAATAACAAAAAGTTCAATGCAATGTATATCTTAGGGTTAATTTCATTAATAACACCTGTAGGAATTTTATTATTAAAAATAATACCACTTTTTTTTCCCTTCATTACTATCACTGCCACGTCATCAAAGTCTATGATATGTGGGGCCCAACAACATTTAATGTATGCCAAATTACGGGTTTACCCTCATCTCCCACCAGTCCAAATATCCTTCTCCCTCGCATGCTCCAAAATTTTTTTTCAAACCAACATCTATAATGTTTTAGAGAGAGAAACTGAAATCTAGAGAGAGAAAGAATTGCCATCCACCGGAACCGCTCGGAAACCGTTCGAAACCACCACGAAAGCCCTCTATAAACCGCTTGAAAGTCTGTGAACGTTGGAGAATCTTTTAAAACTACCCATGTCGAAACCCACGAAATTGGCTGAGAAAAAAATTACTACCGAAAAGAGGTCTCTCTAAGTAAAGGCTTCGGCATATAAAAGGTCACCAACCAAGAAAAGTTCTAAAAAAACCGGTACCAGAGAGCGAGAGAAGGGTGGCCGAGGAAAGGTTGAAGAGAAAACAAGGGGAAATTGAAGTTAAGGAATCAAAGAAGCCAAAAAGTTCCGTAGAAGATAAGATATCGTAAGTTGAAGAGGTAAAATGTTGAGGCCATTTTGCGTATGTTGTCATGGACCTCCGCCGATAATGTAAAGTTTGATGATGTGATGTCGGCTTTTACCGCTAAAGAAGAGAAACATGTAATTTATATACTTTATATATATTTATGTAAGTCGTATCATTTACAAGTGTTGGTCATTTACATAATGATCGGGTGGTCATTTTTGTATTTACCATGCCTTTGTTAGATTTAATACTAGTGTCGGTCATTTTCATAATGACCGGGTGGTCATTTTTGTATTTACCGTGCCTTTGTTAGCTTTAATACTAGTGTCGGTCATTTTCATAATGACCGTGCATTTGTTAGCTTCAATACTAGTGTCGGTCATTTTCATAATGACCAGGTGGTCATTTTTGTAATGACCGTGCCTTTGTTAGCTTCAATACTAGTGTCGGTCATTTTCATAATGACCAGGTGGTCATTTTCATAATGACCGTGCCTTTGTTAGCTTCAATACTAGTGTTAGTCATTTTCATAATGACTGGGTGGTTATTTTTGTGGCCACCCGATCATTATGAAAATGACCACCCGGTAAATACAAAAATGACCACCCGGTAATTATGAAAATGACCGATACTAGTATTGAAGCTAACAAAAGCACGGTCATTATGAAAATGACCACCCGGTCATTATGAAAATGACCGACACTAGTATTGAAACTAACAAAGGCACGGTAAATACAAAAATGACCACCCGATCATTATGAAAATGACCAACACTAGTATTGAAGCTAACAAATGCACGGTAAATACAAAAATGATCACCCGGTCATTATGAAAATGACCGACACTAGTATTGAATCTAACAAAGGCATGGTAAATACAAAAATGACCACCCGATCATTATATATATGACCAACACTTGTAAATGATACGACTTACATAAATATATATAAAGTATATAAATTACATGTTTCTCTTCTTTAGCGGTAAAAGCCGACATCACATCATCAAACTTTACATTATCGGCGGAGGTCCATGACAACATACGCGGAATGGCCTCAACATTTTTACCTCTTCAACTTACGATATCTTCTCTTCTACGGAACTTTTTGGCTTCTTTGATTCCTTAACTTCAATTTCCCCATGTTTTCTCTTCAACCTTTCCTCGGCCACCCTTCTCCCGCTCTCTGGTACCGATTTTTTAGAACTTTTCTCGGTCGGTGGCCTTTTATATGCCGAAGCCTTTACTCGGAGAGACCTCTTTTCGGGAGTAATTTTTTTTCTCAGTCAATTTTGTGGGTTTCGACATGGGTAATTTTAAAAGATTCTTCAACGTTCACAGACTTTCAAGCGGTTTATAGAGGGCTTTCGTGGTGGTTTCGGACGGTTTCCGAGCGGTTCCGGTGGGTGGCAACTCTTTCTCTCTCTAGATTTCAGTTTCTCTCTCTAAAACACTGTAGATGTTGGTTTGAAAAAAAATTTTGGAGCATGCGAGGGAGAGGAATATTTAGGCTGATGGGAGATGAGGGTAAACCCGTAATTTGGCATACATTAAATGCTGCTGGGCCCCACATATCATAGGTTTTGATGACGTGACAGTGCTAGTAATGAAGGGAAAAAAAAGTTGTATTATTTTTAATAATAAAATTCCTACAGGTGTTATTAATGAAATTAACCCTATATCTTATTGAGTTTTCAACGTAGAAAAGTTATTTTAAAGTGACAAAAATGGGTGAATTTGTTCCTTACTGTAGTGGCCATGCATGTTGTAACAGCAATGACAACACTGGAAAGTAGGAATCGAACCCCGAATGATGTGGAAAAGAAGTGACGAGTCTGATAAATCGCCGCGAGGATATGTTATGCTTGGTTAGAGAGTTAGAGGAATGTGAGAGTTAGAGTTTGATAACGAATTTCATTTATGTGTTTGCTTAAACCCATAATGAAAAATAATTCTTGTATATTTATTCTGAAACTCATTCTTAGTTATATTTTTTAATTTAAAAAACGATTAGTTTGTATATTTTGATACAGTATTATCAATCGTAATTAAACTAAAAATTGTAATATTAGGACAATAAAATAATGAACATAATTTGTGTAGTTATTTTTGTTTAAAAAAATCAAAATGTATGTAAAATTTAATTAAAATAAGCACACAAAAAAAAAAAAAAAAAAGTGGGTCAAAAAAAGATACATTTTCTTTTAGTAGAAAAAATAAATTTTTTTTACCTATTCTTAAAAATTTAGGTAATTATACAATGTTAGATAAATAAAATAAGATATATGTGGTAGTTTGACACAAATATTAAAGATTATGGGGGTAGTTTGACACAAATATTAAATATCAATAGGCATTTTGACTTAAATACAAAGATCATGGGATATTTTGACATAAAAACAAAGTTCATGGGGCAGTTTTACATTAAAGATATTTTGACTTAAATACAATGCTTGAACAAACAAAAAACATGTAGCTGGGAAGGAAATATGCTGCAAACCTCTACAACCAAAAAAAAAAAAGAAAACCTATGAATGTCGTTACTTCCCAAACGACATCAACTACGTTCCCATTTGTTCATTTTGCCCCCAAAATTCGTCACCTTATGACAAATTATTTTTAAAATTTTTAATTTTGATAATTTTCTCCTAAACTTTCTAAATTATTGTATAATATTCTGTTTTGTTAGCTTTATATTAAATCAAAGAATATAAGCTTTTTCATGAGCCTGATCTTGAGCCGAATTTTCTTGATTCCGATCCATATCCAGATAATCAGTTTCATAAACGAGTTTATTTTTATATCGTGTCTCTTTAAAGTGGAATTCATCCTTTTTTTTTTTTCCTTTCCATTCACTCGTATCTCTTCCGTTTCATCGATTTTTTCCGGATCCTCCTTTTCTTCTGAAAAAATGGAAGGAGAAGGATCTTCTTCGGTGGATCCCTCTTGTTAATGTTTAGTCCCTTTCGTTTTTGAAGTTTTTTGAATTTGTAATATTTATATTAGTGTTTGTATTAGATGTACGAGGGTTTTCAGTTATCAATTTAACTGGATGTTAAGCCTATAATTTAGAAAGTTCATATGATAAATTATCAAAATTAAAAATTTGGGGTAAGTCATCAAATGATAACATATTTGGAGGGTAATAGTGCTAAACACTCAAGACAGATGTTCATAAAATACCATAGAAGGGAAAACGACACACATAATTAACCAAACACTAGTACAAATTGTGGATTACACGACGGTTTTTTACCGTCGTGTAAAGTTTACACGACGGTTACCCAACCGTCGTGTAATCCAGTGTCGTGGAAGATAACACGACGGTTATTGAACCGTCGTGGTATCTCAATGTTACACGACGGTTAAAAACCGTCGTCGAAACAAGGTACACCATAGTGGATACAAGTAATATAAAGACATTACACGACGGTTCTTGGCCGAACCGTCGTGTAATGCGGACATTACACGACGGTACTTGGTCGAACCGACATTACACGACGGTTCTTGGCCGAACCGTCGTGTAATGCGGACATTACACGACGGTACTTGGCCGAACCGTCGTGTAATGCGGACATTACACGACGGTACTTGGCCGAAGCGTCGTGTAATGCGGACATTACACGACGGTACTTGGCCGAACCGTCATGTAATGCGGACATTACACGACGGTTCTTGGCCGAACCGTCGTGTAATGTCTCTTTTATTAAAAAAAAAAAATTTATGGTTTTTTGGTGATTTCTCACGGCTGGCCTAACCTATATGTTATCCAATACATGATCCAAGATAGTAACTTCAATGATCAAAGTAAAATTACATACCAATTTTTACATTACAAGTTCACATATCATAATTAATGAATTGCATTACATGGCTAGCTCATTCTCCCCTAATCAAATTCAAATCCTCAGAAGTAAAAAATTCTTTATTTTCAAGTACATCAATTCCATTCAACACTATGTCCCTCATAAAACCTAAAATAAAATAACCACATTCAACACTTCCCTCTTGGAGAGGACAATGACGGTTCGAGATTTTTGTTTTACAGTCTCGTCTCCTTCTTCTAATCCCTTCTCCGGTCATAATCTTCCAATCCGTTAGGGCCCTAGCAAATTGATAAAGTTCAAACTAATTAAGATGTATATAATTAAGATTAAATAAAAGAAAAACTCATTCAAGCATTTCATCGAGTATGATGTGTGCGCAAAAAATTCATGTTGGAAAATGTGTGTAAAGTGCCAAAACCAATCACAAACCATTCATCTACAAAGAGCAACATTAAAAACAAAAACATTCATGTTCAAAAATAGATCTTTAATGGAAAACAACAATACAAGAGAGCAAATGTGTTTTAGTTTATATACGAAGTCACCTTGCTTTTCTTTGAAAAAGAATATGCACGGCCACATGAAGAGGGAGGCAACTTCGGCAACGACGGCTTGACCGGATTCTAAAAGAGTGGTGGCAGCGGGTTGGTGAAGGATGTGGGTACTTGAGAAATGTAGAGAGTGTGAAGAAAGAACTTAAGAAATTCGTGCGGAGATGAAGAGAAACGAGGAGGAAATTGTATTTAAGTTATGGGTTTTGGCGCGAGGATTTCAAAAAATTAAATTTGAAAATTTTCAGAGAGTGTGAAGAAAGAACTTAAGAAATTCGTGCGGAGATGAAGAGAAACAAGGAGGAAATTGTATTTAAGTTATGGGTTTTGGCGCGAGAATTTCGAAAAATTAAATTTGAAAATTTTCAAAATTTTTCGAAGATTACACGACGGTCTATTTAGAACCGTCGTGTAATCCCCAGGGATTACACGACGGTCCCCCGGGACCGTCGTGTAATGTCCCCCCCCGAGGGAGGGATTACACGACGGTTCCCCGGGACCGTCGTGTAATCCCCCTTCGAGGGGCGGATTACACGACGGTCCCAAGGGACCGTCGTGTAATGTCCCCCCGAGGGAGGGATTACACGACAGTTCCCCTGGACCGTCGTGTAATCCCTCCCTCGGGAGGGACATTACACGACGGTCTCGGGGGGACCGTCGTGTAATCCTTCCCTCGGGGGGACATTACACGACGGTTCCTTGGGACCGTCGTGTAATCCGCCCCTCGAAGGGGGATTACACGACGGTCCCAAGGAACCGTTGTGTAAAGTCGGACTTTACACGACGGTTCTTTGGAACCGTAGTGTAAAGTGGCTCCGCGACGCACTTTACACGACGGTTCTTTGGAACCGTAGTGTAAAGTCGGACTTTACACGACGGTTCTTCGGAACCGTAGTGTAAAGTGGCTCCGCGACGCACTTTACACGACGGTTCTTTGGAACCGTAGTGTAAAGTCGGACTTTACACGACGGTTCTTCGGAACCGTAGTGTAAAGTCGGACTTTACACGACGGTTCTTTGGAACCGTAGTGTAAAGTGGCTCCGCGACGCACTTTACACGACGGTTTTTTGGTACCGTAGTGTAAAGTCGGACTTTACACGACGGTTCTTTGGAACCGTAGTGTAAAGTGGCTCCGCGAGGCACTTTACACGACGGTTTTTTGGAACCGTAGTGTAAAGTCGGACTTTACACGACGGTTCCAAAGAACCGTCGTGTAAAGTCTCTCGCGGAGCACTTTACACGACGGTTCCTAGGAACCGTCGTGTAAAGTCCGACTTTACACGACGGTTCCAAGGAACCGTCGTGTAATCTCCGTCGTGTAATGTACTTTTTGTAGTAGTGAAATAGAAACGGTAATTCAGTGTCTCTCCCCCTGTTTCGAAATAAAGTTTAGGAGCTAATCACGGCTTTAAAATTGAACTTCTTGGCATGTGTTTGATACCTTTTGCCATCTTTCTTTTAACTTTTGTAGGCTTTTCGTGCTTGCCAATAAAGTTGGTCTTTGAAAAGGCATTAATAAAGAGAAAATTAAGGAAATAATTGATTTTAGACACCCTCTTTTATTATGTCATCTCATTTTTAATCTCTTATGTATGTGTGTGTATATATATATGTATATATATATATTTAACAGGGGTGGAGGAATTCAAATTCTACACCTTTAACCTTTAAGTGGAGTCAGGTGTGATATTAGAGCATCTCCAATTCAAAACAGCAAAATGATATCACTTTTACACTAAAATGGTGTAACTTTCACATCAAAAATAAATTCATCTTCAATCCATTATACCATTATTAACGCCAAAAATAATATTCCATGTATATTCCTTTTTACATCTCTTTTTATATTCATTTTTACTAACTCCATAATATTTATTGAATTTACGAATTTTGCCCACATATAACTTTTTTTTCACATATTGATCGAATAAAATAAATTTTATTATTTAACAATGGCACAGCAAATAATAAATTAATAAATTACATTTTCTTAACTAAAATAGCCCATTTATCATTGAAATGTTAATTTAAAAAATTACATTAAACAAAAAGTTGTGAACAAAACATTCCATTTAATAATTAAACATAAAAGCAAAATTAAAAAAAAAAGACATTGATATTTTTTTAATCCTCTGAATTAGTATACTCCGTCCACAAATGATCGATTAATGCATGACGAAGCTCAAATTTATTTTGTTAACAAAAGCCAAATTAGAAAATGGGGTAACAATTGAAAAACAAATTTTATTTTGTACTCATTTTGAAAACAAAAAAAAAAACAAAGAAAACAAAGAAAACAAAAAAAGAAAACAAAAACAAAAGTCACACCAGATTTGAATTTGCGTTTCCACTGTTCACAGTAAGCAAAATCACATCCAAATGGTGTTGGATTTGCCGGCTGGTTGGAGAAGCCCACCCACGCCATTTCAACTTTTCCACTTCTTTTTCACGTGAGTTGGAGATGGCCTTATCGCTGCAATCATTTTTCATCTCTTATATTTATGTGTATTGTAATTTTTCTTACTTTTATATGAATTAATTAAATTTTTTTTTTTGTCCCCAAGTTTCTTCCTTTTTTTTTTTTTTTTTTTTTTGTAATATTCTTTAATGTCTCCTCTCTTTCTCTCCTCTTTCTCCCTTCGTTCCTTTCTCTCTTCCGCAATATCTCTCTCCGGCCATTGTCTCTCATCCCTTTCCTCCCTCGTCGGCCATCTCCGTCTTTTCCTCCTTATTTTCTCTCTGGCCGTTTTCTTCCCTTTCTCTCTCTCCTACTTCTTCGGGTACGTGCGTGTGTTTATGTGATTGTGTTCTTGCATAATGAATATGGTAAACCAAATTCTATGTATAATTGTATATCTCAAGGTAATAATACTCATGATAATGAGGAATTAATTAAGTTTAGAGTGGTCTTATTGACACATCCTTTTTAACTCTCCATACCCCTATTTTAAACACACACCCCTCTTAAATTTAAAATACTTGAATTTACGTATTACATAACAGTTTTATTTCAAAATTATCCCTAACCTCTTTTATAAAATAAAAAGTACACAACTACTTCAAATTTCTTTTCACACCTACCTTTTTTATTTTTGTTTATTTTAGAGCTTCTCTACTTTTGAATATCTGCGAAGGAAGAAGAACCAAACTAGTAGAAAAATAATGTGTCACATTATAACCGACAATTCATATTTTGAGATTCCTTGAAACAAACAAACAAACAAAAAAAAAATCAGAGGTTGTGGAGTTTTTTTCTTTTTATTACCTAAGAGTGAATTCATTTATATAATCTCTTTGTTAATCTGAAGAAGTATTATTACATTTAGTAGAGACATAATCCCGTAAATATATTCAATAAATTCAAAATAAAAAGTGCACCCTTAATCTATTTGTAGATTAAATTAAAATTTTCACAAGAAAAAAATTAAAAAAAAAAAAGGCAAACCACACAAGTAATTCATATATATATATATATATATTTAGCCCAAATAACAAACAAAATCATATACAACCAAAAAAAAAAAAAAAAACACAAACTAAGGATCAACAATATATAATCCAAAAATATATATAACTACAACATACAAGAAAAAAATTAATTGCCACATAAAAAGAAATACAATATACAACAAAAACAAAAATCAAAGGCTACATTTAGCATCCATTGTATTTTTTTGGACTGCTTATTGAAGAGTCAAAATTATGGTGAAACTAGAGTTCTGTTATAGGTTTCAAAATAGTTATAATATTTATAAGTTGTATATCTGGGGATTTGATACATAGGTGTGTGCGAAATAAAAATATAATTGATTTTCATTACAGAATAGAACTTTATTTATGTAATTAAGTATATAATATTTGTCCTTTTTATGTCATTTTGTTTGAGGGGGTTTTTTTTTTCATAATTAAAGAATTTAGTTATAATAGGGGGTGTAAAGAGTCAAAATAAGTGTGTCAATGAACCACCCTTAACCTTAATGTCAAGATGACATCTCATACATAGTTTCAGAGTCTATTTCAGAGACGTTTGACCATCTTTGTTATAAATATATATATATATATATATATTTGTTAGAAACCAAAAAGTATCCCCTCAAAAAATGTTTGATAAATATTCTAACAGAATCTATCCGGCGATTGGTGCCTGTGATCGGAGCTAGAGATGTCCAACCAACTTTGTTGCAATCTAAAATATATGTATATATTTTATGCTTGAATAAGAAAAATGTATTCTAACAGAATCTCTTCGAAGAAGAGCGTTGGAGACATCCCACTATCTTTGTTGGAATCCAACAAAATACATAAATATATAAATATGATAGAAAAAAAAAAAAAAAGATATTCTGATAGAATCTTTCCGGTGACTGACGCCAATGACCGGAGTTGAAGATTTTGAAAAATAATTCAACAAATATAAAGAAGAAACGAAGAGAATTAGAGAAGGAGAAGTGGTATTTTTTGTCCGTTTATTTTTTTTTTTCCTTTTGTTTATTTGATCAAATGTGAATGGCATAAACATAAAATTTGATGTCAGAGCATCTCTAATGTATTGTTAAATTGTTGTGTCAATGATAAAATTTGGTATTTGGATGATAAAAATGTTCTCAAATAGAGTGCCATCTTCCATGTCCAATTTGTCATATGCTAAATGTTGTGGCAAATTTACCACAAGATATAATCAATGTCAAGTTTAACATTTGATTCAAATTGGTTGTTGCATTGAATTTTTTATGTAACTATGAAACATTTTAATTTTTAATTTGTTTGAATGTCAAATTTAACATTTGATTTTAATTGGTTGTTGCATTGAATTTTTTATGTAATTATGAAAACATTTTAATTTTTAATTTATTTGAATATGAAAAGTTCACATTTATAAGTTTTAAAAATAACAATGATGATAAAAAGTAGAAAAAACATAAGTAATGAAATTATGCATTGATTTCCTAAAAAAAAAAAAAAAGATTATGCATTGGATCATGAAGTAAAATATTGTTTATTTTCACAATTTTTTGTAATAAATATAGATAAATACGTTGAAGATGCTCTTACAGTGAGTACAAATATAAGAGGCGCTATATTTGTGACAATCATGTAAATCACCTTTTAATAGAGGGTGATCTTTATACTTTAAGACCACGATTCCATTTCATCAGCATCACAACTAATTAGTTAATTAATTAATTGTTTACTTTCAAATCAACTTCAGTTAGTGGGAACCAACTCCATTACCAAACAAATGTAAAAAAATAATTGAAATTTTTAAAGCTTTTGTTGAAGACTGAGAAAAAAGTGACCACCAAGGAAATTTCGCAGCAAGAAGGGAAATTACTTCCAATGACCAAAATGTTGTAGTTTTACGTTTCGTTTTGTTTTTTGTTTTCTGTTTTTTGTTGGCCGCACACGGAGGGAGGTGTGGAAGTCTTCAAGTGAACATGCCCTTTACGTTAATTCTCTACATACCATCTTTTCTAGAGAAGCTTTAAGTATTTGGATGAAAAAAATAAAAAGCTACCAAATGGAGTGATGTCTTTCATATCAAATTTTCCAAATGTTAAACTTCATGACAAATTTATAGACATGTCAAATTTAATATTTAATTCTTATTAATTGTTACATTGACTGTTTCATGTCATTACGAAACATTTTTATTTGTAATTTATTTACGTACTAAAAGTTCACATTTGTAAGTTTTAAAAACAATAATGATGATAAAAATTAGAAATAGCATAAGAAATAAAATTATGCATTGGTTTCCTCAAAAAAATTTATTCATTGGAGCATAAAAGTTAAAATACTGCTTATTTTCACAATCTTTTGTAACAATATATTATTAACATAGATAAATGCATTAAAAATGACCAGAGCACAAATATAAAGAGGTGTCATATTTGTGACAATCATGTAAATCATCCTTGAATAAAAGGGTTTTTTGTTTGAAAAAAAAAAAAAAGATTGGTGGCATTCTCGCTCTCCCGTCCCACTGGTCTTAATACTTCAAAACCACGAGATTCCATTTCATCAGCATCACAACTAATTAGTTAATTAATTATTTGTTTATCAAATCAACTTCAGTTAGTGGGAACAAGTTTCCTTCTTATTTGACCAACTCTATTACCAAACAAATGTAAAAAATAATTGAAATTTTTAAAGCTTATGTTGAAGACTGAGAAAAAAGTGGCCACCAAGGAAATTTCGCAGCAAGGAGGGAAATTACTTCCAATGACCAAAATGTTGTAGTTTTACGTTTCGTTTCGTTTCGTTTTATTGTTTTTTGTTGGCCCCACACGGAGGTAGGTGTGGAAGTCTTCAAGTGAACATGCCCTATAAGTTAATTCTCTACATACCATCTTTTCTAGAGAAGCTTTGAGCATTACAGGCAAAATACAGTATTTTTCTGAAATTTCTTCACAAATATTTCTCATCATGGCTTGTGGCATGGAAATTTTGACTTCCATCTTGGCTTCAGCAGTGGCCGAGATTGGCCGATGTTTTTGTGTATGCATTTGTCCTAAGATCAAGTCCACTGTCCGATTCAATCGGAATCTCCGAGATCTGCAAAAGAAGGAGAACAAGTTGGTGGATCTTAAGAAAGAAGTCGAGAAACAACTGGAGTCAGCAGAGAAATTTGAAAGATCACCTACAACTGAAGTGAAAAATTGGCTTAGAAAAGTGGGTGAGTTTGTCGCCAAGGTGAATTCTGTGCGAGCAGCTGCGACGGTGAATGACAAGAGTCCCTGTGGTTGCCACTGTCATTGCAGTCAGCGGGTTAGACTCGGCAGCAAAGTCGGAAGATTACTCAAGGAGGTGGAAACGCTGTTAAAAGATGGCAACTTCCCAGATGGCAAGGTCTCAGTCGTTAATGATTCGCCAAAACCAGTTGAGTACATTCCTGGACCTTCCCTGGAATATCAAACAACTGCATCAAGAAAATTAGCAGAACTTACGAAAATGTTAGAGGACAACAATGTTCGGAGAATCGGTGTATGGGGGATGGGAGGGGTGGGTAAGACCACCCTGGTTAGGAACATGAACAACAATCTCAATAGCACTTCTTCAGATCAGCGCCCTTTTAGCATTGTCATTTGGATAACAGTGTCCAAGGAGGTTGACTTGAAAAAGGTTCGGAAGCAAATAGCCGACAGACTGAATTTGGAGATGGAAATGGAGGAGAGCGTTGACAGATCGGCTGGTCGACTTCATCAAAGACTGGAGAAGGAAAAGTTTCTCCTTATTCTAGATGATGTCTGGGATGACATTGACTTAGACAAGTTGGGTATCCCACAGCCGGAAATTCAAAGCGGTTCAAAAATACTATTGACATCTAGATTTGCGGATGTTTGTCAGCGGATGTCGGTAGATGTTGAACTAAAAGTGGATACTCTCGGTGACGAAGAAGCTTGGCAACTGTTTAGTCAGAAGGCAGGGGAGATAGCAAGTCTAGAGCATATTGAGTCGACTGCAAGAGATGTTGCTGGAGAATGCAGTGGATTGCCTTTGGCTCTCATTACCGTGGGAACTGCAATGAGGGGAAAGAAGATGGTAGAGCTGTGGGAACATGCCTTGACGGAATTGCAAAGATCTGCTCCATCTATAAGCGGTGTCGAGAAGAAGGTGTACAACTCTTTGAAGTTGAGTTACGACTCGTTAGAAGGTAAAACCATCAAATCCTGTTTCTTGTATTGTGCTTTGTATCCGGAGGATTTCTCAATTGAGGTTAGTGAGCTACTACAGTGTTGGTTGGCTGAAGGCTTAATAGATGACAAACAGAACTTTGAGAAGTTTGTCAAAAAAGGCGTTTCAGTAATTGAAACTCTGAAAGACGCTTGTCTATTAGAAGATGGATCTTGGGTGGGCACCGTGAAGATGCATGATGTGGTTCGAGACGTGGCTATATGGATCGCATCATCAACTGAGGAGAATGATTCTAGATCCCTAGTTCGCTCCGGGATTGGTTTGACTGAGATCCAAGAAGTGGATTTATCTGAAGATTCTGTTAAAAGGGTTTCTTTCATGAATAACAGAATAAGTAGGTTCACTTCTTGCGAGGCAAAACGATGTTCAAAGGCCTCAACCTTACTACTACAAGATAATCGAATTGAGGAAGTTCCTGACATGTTCCTTCAAAGATTCCCCGCACTAAGAGTCTTGAATGTCAGCAGAAGTCGCATCAGGTCGTTGCATCCTGTTCTTCAATTGGGTGAACTTCGTGCTTTAATTTTTCAGAGTTCCTACTACTTTAACGGATTACCTTCACTTGGAGCGCTAAAAAGTCTTCAGGTGCTCGATTTCCATGCCTCTGATATTGCAGCTTTACCTCACGAGATGGGAAACTTGATCAACTTAAGGCAAGTGAACCTATCTAACACTCCCAGCCTCCGTTTTATTCCAGCTGGTATTGTGTCCAAATGGACTCGTTTAGAGTTTCTAGATATGACAGCTAGTTTTTACACTTGGCGTACAAAACAAAATGCCAGAGAAGGAGAAGCAACTTTGGAAGAGCTTTTGTCACTTGAGCACTTATCTTGCTTGTCCATAGTGTTACGTAACAACACATGTTCGGATCCTGGATACCTATTGACCCGGATAGGCAGAATAAGGATATTCCACTTCACAGTTAGTTCTTTGGGGGACTTCAATTTCACCTCAGGCAAGCATGATAAGGGGAAGGTGACAGTAAATATGTATAAGGTTTCTTGGGACCCTGAAAATATGGGATGGTTGTTGATTAATGCAACCTCTCAGGTCTGGAAGGGGATTCGAGATCAAGATCTCAACTTCATCATTCGAGGCTTATTGTCTGTCAGATCGGTTGGCAGAAGTAGTTTAGAAGCATTAAAGTCCCTTACTATCAACAATGTTTGTAGGTATAGGTTATTTTCAACAAAAGGAAGTGATGTCCCAGACTTGCTCCCAAATCTCGAGGAACTTTCTCTCGACAGTATAATCCCTCTGAAAAGCATCTCGGAATTGGTTGACGGTCTCGGTCTCAAGCTTTACAAGTTGAAGACACTTCTAGTATTCAGGTGTCCCCAAATGAAATATCTTTTTTCTGGTGAAAACTTTAGTCCTCAAATGCCAAATCTTGAGCTAATGACGGTGAGCATCTGCGACAACTTGGAGATGCTGTTTGATTACAATGTAGTTCTTCCAAACTTACGGATACTGAAATTGAGCAGCCTTACAATGCTAAGGGATCTCTGCGTTCCAGGAGAGTCATGGCCACGGCTAGAGAAGGTTTATGTCTTCCAATGTTCACTCCTTAGAAGCCTACCTCTTAATATCGGAAATGCAAATAGCATACAAGAGATAAGAGGAGAATCACAATATTGGTGGAGCGAGTTGAAATGGGACGATGAAGAAACAAAATCACGCCTGCAACAATGTTATAATACAACTGCACAAGATCGCTTCGGTCGATGTCAAGAAGGATTTGAGCGAGAAGATGAGAATTCCTTTTTAAGGATGTGTTACAGTTCAGGAAGTTATGGAAGGAAAACTTTGATTTCAAGGTAAAGGAGAACTTGCCACCCCGTTTTTTTTTTTTTTTTTTTTAATTTTTATTTTTAAGTTCAATGCAATTACTTTTAATTATCAAAGGTCAGCATGCATCGGTGAATTTGTTCCTTACTGTTGTGGCCATGCATGTTGTAACAGCAATGACTACACTGGAAAGTAGGAATCGAACCCCGAATGATGTGGAAAAGAGGTGACAAGTCTGATGGATCGCCGCGAGGATATGGTTACATTTTCAGAATTTTTATTTTCTTTTTATTATTACTTTTTTTTTTTTTTTTTTTTTTTTTTTTTTTTTTGTCTCTCGCTCCTTTGGTGTCTCCTTTAAGCTTTTGACACCCGTGGCAGAGGCAAACCAACTGGCAAGGTACGGCGGAGCTATGACGGGCCAGCAGCAATCCTCACTGATTTTTTGATAAACTAAATTTGAGCTTTTAAAAAAATTCCGGATTTCTCCGTTTTATCGCCACTAAGGGCATGTTTGGTATGTTAGTCCAAACTAATATTTTCAAACTTTTTTTTGTATTTTTCCCTAAAAGTTTTTGTCTTTTTCTCAAAAAGTTTTTGTCTTTTCTGAAAAGTCAACACAATTTACTATTTAAACTTAAAAATCTTAACTCAAACTTACACACCAAACAGGCCTTAAGATTAATTGTAACAACCGATATCTTCCTATTGTATAATATTTTTTATTTTAAATTTCGTGTCCGTATGGTTTTACTCTAGGACTTTTACTCCAAAAAATCTTATATGGAACCAACCCAATCAGACGCTTGAGGATATACTCCGAACTTGTGTCTTAGACTTCAAATACAGTTCGTACAAATTTCTACAATTATCATACTAAAAAAAGACATGAGTCATTACATTAATATTTTATGTTATTGATCTTTCTCCTTTTTCTTTTTATTTCTATTTGTTATATAATTTACTTAACTCTATTTTACTCATGAGCAATCGCAATATATTTTTAAAAAAATTCTTCTTGACACACACACATATAGATACATATACATATATATATATTTAAAAGCTCTTTATAAGCGAAATTGTAGCATGTAACATATTTTATAGATACTTTTGAAATTTATAACATGTATTTTAAAAGATGAGAAATTATATATTATCAACTAAATCCTTGGATTTTTAATAAATAGCAGATTTTTAGTTAATTTATAAGAACAGATTATGCACCCAATTTCAGGTTAGAAAGAGAACGAGGGAAGAGGAGGAGGAGGAAGGTTTTCTTTTTCTTTTCTTTTTTGTTGATATTATATGATCGTATATTTAATTATGTTGTTTATTACTATGTTTAAAATTCTATGTTATAATTTATTATTACACTCTTTAAAAAGGGGAAGACTGTGATATAGCTCATTATTATCATCTAGAAACCCTAACGGTAGAGCTCATTTTATAGACCATTTGATTAATTTTAACGGTTTTAGTATTGCTTGTGTATGATAATTATAATGTACCTTAGACTATAATATTATAAACTAAAAAACTTTAAAACAATAAAAGAAACTAAAAAAAACACGGGCGACCTTCCATTGGTGAACACCCCCCCTCCTCGCTCCCAGACCCCGATGAGGAGCCTGCCCCCACCAGCAGATCCATGGCGACCTAGTCCCCCCCCCCCCCCCCCCCCACCCCACACATGCTGGCAACAACTCCCCTCCCCTCCACCCACACCAAATTCGTGCGTCCCCCCCCCCCCCCCCCCAAACGCCGGCGACGAGCCCCCCACCCACACCGTGCCAAATCCTATTCCCCCCACCCACCAGACGACGGTGACGACCCCCCTCTCCCCACCCGTACGTCCATGTGTTTCCCCCCAATGCCCACGACAAGCCCCCTCTACTACCCCATGCCAGATCCGTGCGCTCACCCTCCCCCCCCCCCCCCCACCCCATACCATGGTGGCGACAAGCCTCCCTCACCCCCACCCCAGATCCGTGCCCCCCCCCCCCCCCCCCCCCCCACGCCAGCAACGAGCCCCCTCCACCCCCGTGCCAGATCCATGAGTGCACCCCCTCCCCCAGCGCTGACGACAAGCCCCCCCCCCCCCCCCCTCCCTCGTGCTAGAACCATCCCCCATCCCACACCAAATATGCGCGCCACCCCTTGGCTGGCCGCCTATGCAGAAATCGGTGTCGAGCCCCCCCGCCCCCCCCCGACGCCATCGAAACCAGCGACGTGCCCCCTGTGGACATCGTGCCAGTAAAATAAGTTTTTTTTTAATTTCTTTTTAAAATTATTTTTTTAATTTTTTAGTCTATACTATTATGAGATAAGGTTCATAATAATTACCATACACGAATAATATCTTAGCCGTTTAATTACATTTTAACAGTTTAAAAATAAATTCTTCCGATAAGGTATATAAAAAGGGCTCTACCATAGCCTTTCCCTTTTAAAAATATTACCCGGCTCCTTCCTTCCTTTTTTTAATGAAGTATTCTTTTCTTTTTTTTTTTGAGTAAAATATAAAGTATTTTTATTAGTGGACAATATGTGATAGAGTTACCTTGAGAGTAACTATCCATAGGAATGGCTATAAACTCATGGTTTCCTGACGTGTATAGTTAAAAACTGTCATGAGGATATGCTGGGTTACACCAAATCTAAGCCCATTTCCTTTTCTTTCCCTTTCTGTGTCTCTTTTTTATTTTTATTTTTTTTTAAGTTCAATGCAATAACAAAAAGTTCAATGCAATGTATATGTTATTGAGTTTTCAACGTAGAAAGTTGTTTTTAAGTGACAAAAATGGGTGAATTTTGATAAGCCTCCCATTCGCTTTACATATACAAGGAGAGCCAAACATGCTTAGCACATGAGGAGTGTAGGGGCGGTTTGGGAATTTAGGGGTGATATTTCGATTATGACTTTCCTGTTTGGGTAGGGAATAAAAGGAAGGTAGAGTGGAATAGGAAGGTAGGAAGGTTCTAGTGAGTGTGTCGTTAGGAGAGAGGGAGCCTCTCGAAAGCTCGCCGTTCGTGTGTACCGTGCTTGATAAATTTTTCCTCCATAATTCAGTCTCTATTTCTTCGATTCTTCATCTTGTTCTTAATTCTTCTCTCTATATTTCTTCGGTGCTTATCATTTTGGTATCAGAGCAGTTCTTTCCGGGACATGACAGCCAAGAGATGGAGGGCCGGTTGGATACCGTGGAGGAGCAAGTCGCAGAAGTGAGAGGTGAGGTTCAGAAAGAGATGGAGTCGGTCAGGAGTGAGCTGCAACGCTTGGTTCCTTTGGAGAAGAGTGTTGAAACGCTCCTCGAAAGGATGTCGGTGTTGGATCATATGGATCGATGGCTACAGAAGGTTGAGGGGTCAGATCCGCCTGGTTCGAGCTCGGGGGTGATAGTGACGCCATCTGTGCCAGAGGTTTTGGCGTCGTCTGTGCCGGAGGTGTTAGATTGGGGCAACGAGGTGGTTCCAACAACGTCCGATTCTCCATCGGCCGCGATCTCGGGGGGGGGGGGCCACCCTCATGACTGGAGGAGGTGGAACACTGGTGACGTCGGAGGAGGAAGCGACGAGGTCTGAGTCGGCCTACCGGAAGTTGGAGATGCCGATTTTCGATGGCTGGAATTTGGAGGGATGGATTTTTTCAGGCGGAATAATATTTCTCATTCCACCGCTTAGACGAGGCAGCGAAACTGGAGGCAGCAGCAGTGAGCATGGAGGGCGAAGCATTGAATTGGTTTCAATGGACAGATGGCCGATGACCGATTCGCCGATGGCAGAAGCTGAAGACTCTGTTGTTGGAGCGTTTCAGACTTACCCAAGAAGGATCCACGTGCGAGAAATTCTTGGCGATCTGACAAGAGGGGACGGTCCGTGATTACCGCCGCCTATTTGAGGCCCTTTCCTCCCCACTAACAGATTTATCAGAAGAGGTTCTAGAGAGCACGTTCATCAATGGACTCCGGCCTGATATCAAAGCCAAGGTTCGAATGATGAAACCGAACGAGTTACCTTGGATTATGGAGTTCGCTCAGTGGGTCGAGGACCGTAATGGATATCTCCAACCCACCAAACAAGGACTGGGTATGGCTGGGTTTCGGACCCATGGTTTTTCTAGCCATTCGAGCCAGCGCAATTCGGGTATGGTGGCTGGTCACAGTCCGCCAAATGTGGGCTCAGGGTACAGTAGCTTAGGCCCGCCTCCTTCTCTCCCATCTGGGCTAGGCCCTTATTCTTCTCAGCTCCCTTCATTCCAACGTGGTCAACCAATGACTTCCTCCCAAATAGATACAAGATCAGGTCAGAGAACTACCCCCTCCTTTAAACGATTGATTGATTCTTAGTTGTAAGCTAAACGTGAGAAAAGGCTTTGTTTCCGTTGCGATGAAAAATACTCGATCAGACATCATTGTAAGAACAAGGAGCTTCATGTGTTAGTGGTTAGTGATGATCCTAGGGATGATGATTTTCTTGAGGGAAGCGAGGCGGATAAGGAAAACTGGGCTCCGTCCGCGACACCTGCCATAACTGAGGTGGTGGAGCTATCTATTAATTCGGTGGTGGGGCTTTCATCCCCTAAGATTATGAAGGTGAAAGGACATATTGCTCAGCAGGATGTGGTGGTCATGATTGATTGTGGAGCCTCCCACAATTTCATCTCAGTGGATTTGGTGAAGAAGCTTAATCTGCCACGGGAAGGTACAACTGGTTGGTTGGGGGTGTGGCTGTCTCTCTCCAAGGTGATCCGGGGTTATGTAACTCACTGGTCTAGCTTAAAGCCATGTGGAAATCCCTCAAGGACCAAGGGGAAGGGGTGCTACTTGAGGTGGGGTGTATTGAAGTACCATTGGCCTCCGCTCCACTCAGGGTACCCGCCCCCATCCACACGGTGGTGCAGAAATTTCAAGAAGTTTTTGGTCCATCGGCCGGCCTACCCCCGTCACGGTCCCATGACCATTCTATCAATCTTCAGCCCTGCACCACCCTATTAGTGTCCGACCTTACCGATACCCACACTTCCAAAAGGAAGAAATTGATAAGATCGTGCGGGACATGTTGACGGCGGGAATTATTCAACTGAGTGTTAGCCCTTTCTCTAGTCTGGTGTTACTAGTTAAGAAGAAAGATGGCAGCTGGAGATTTTACGTAGACTATCGAGCCTTAAACAAAGCCACTGTTCCGGACAGATTTCCCATTCCGATCATCGACGAGCTGCTTGAAGAATTACATGACGCCATGATTTTTTCAAAGTTGGATCTCCGCTCCGGGTGTCACCAAATTCGTGTCCGATTGGAGGATGTGCCTAAGACAGCGTTTCGGACTCATGAGGGGCATTACGAATTTCTAGTCATGCCCTTTGGGCTTACTAATGCGCCGGCAACATTCCATGCTTTGATGAACAACGTCTTCCGCCGTTTTCATCGGAAGTTTGTGCTTGTATTTTTCGATGATATCCTTGTCTATAGCTGGACTATGGAGGAACACGTGGAGCATTTAAGCTTAGTGTTAACAACTCTCCGGGAGCATCGCCTTTTTGCTAATGAAAAAAAAGTGCCTCTTCGGGCAGCCACAGCTCGAGTACTTGGGCCACGTAATTTCCGGTGAAGAGGTTGCTGCCGACCAATCGAAGATTGAGGTGATGTTGAAATGGCCTACCCCTATGACGCTTAAAGAACTCCGGGCTTTCTTGGGCCTCACCGGGTATTACCGAAGATTTTGTAGCAAACTATGGATCCATCGCCTAGCCACTTACGGAACAACTCAAGAAGGACAACTTTAAGTGGGGCAGGCAGAGGCAGCATTTAAATTATTGAAGTCGGCTATGACAACAGTTCCGATGTTGGCGCTTCCGAACTTCTCTCAGCCATTCGTGGTCGAAACATATGCATCGGGCCATGGTTTTGGAGCGGTTTTATCTCAAAACCAACGTCCAATTGCATTTTTCAGCCACGCCCTACCCCCCAACACCCGCCTCAAGTCCGTTTACGAGCGGGAGCTCATGGTTATTGTCTTTGCCGTCCAAAAATGGAGACATTACTTGTTGGGCCGCAAGTTCATCGTCCGAACCGATCAGAAAAGTTTGAAGTTTCTCCTAGAGCAACGGCTCGTGAGTGTGGATCACCAAAAGTGGCTCACGAAGCTTATGGGGTTCGACTTTGATATTCAGTACCGACTCGGGTTGAAAAACAAGGTTACGGACGCTCTTTCTTGCCTTCCTTCAGGGGTCTCTCTTATGGCCCTGACCGTGCCCCACTCTCTCCTTCTCGATGAGGTCACGGCCCTTATTACCAATGATACATGGTTACGTTGTATCATCACGAATCTCCAATCCCAGGCTGTGGCTCATGACGGCTATTCCTTGGTGGGCAAACAACTTCTCTATAAGAACCGTTTAGTCCTTCCGCGTTCCTCGCCCTTGGCTCAACTGGTTTTCAAGGAATGCCACGAAGGAGTTATCGGTGGCCATTCGGGGGTGCTGAAAACTTTCAAACGGGTGGCCGCTAATGTGTTTTTGGAGGGTATGAAGCGGGATATCCAACGTTGGGTGGCGAAATGCTCGGGTGTGTCAACAAAATAAGTTCTCCTCATTATCTCTGGCTAGTCTCTTGCAGCCCCTTCCAATTCTGCAATAGGTATGGGAGGACATCTCCATGGATTTTATTGAGGGGCTCCCTTTATCCGAGGGGTGGGATTCTATCTTGGTGGTGGTGGACCGCTTAAGCAAATATGGCCACTTCATTGGTCTCCGACACCCTTTTTCGGCAATCACGGTGGCGGCAACTTTTACCAAGGAAGTGGTTCGCTTGCATGGCATGCCGAACTCTATTGTTTCCTATCGTGATAAAGTGTTCATGAGTCGCTTCTGGGGTGAATTGTTTCAATTACAGGGCACTGTTCTCAAGCACAGCACATCGTACCACCCTCAGACGGACGGGTAGACGGAAGTAGTGAATCGATGTTTGGAGACCTATCTGCGCTGCTTCGCCAATTCAAAGCCGCGTTCGTGGGCCCATTACCTGCATTGGGCTGAATTTTGGTATAATTCTTCGTACCACACATCATCGTGAATGACTCCATTCCGCATCGTATATGGTCGTGATCCTCCCAAAGTCATTCGCTATACTATGGGTAGTACTCCTTCTTCGGAGGTCAAGCAACAACTGGTGGATCGGGACGAGATGTTGGCTGAATTGCGTCAACAACTTCACCGTGTTCAGCAACGCATGAAGAAATCAGCGGATACCCATCGTCGTGAGGTCCAGTTTGACGTGGGCACCATGGTTTACGTGAAGCTCCGCCCGTACCGTCATCGCTCTTTGGCCACAAAGGCTAATGAGAAGTTGGCCCCGCTTCTATGGTCCTTATCCGGTGGTTGCTCGAGTTGGCGCCGTCGCTTACAAGTTGCTTCTTCCTCCCGAGACCACCATTCACCCGGTTTTTCATGTCTCTCAGTTGCGCCGCGCTGTTGGCCCCACACCCAATTCCACCGATAGCCTTTCTCACCTTGTGGATGACCTTAAGTTACAGGTGGAACCGGAGGCGGTACGTGGATTTCGAGCTGCTCAGGGCCAGGGAGGCCGTGGTCTTGAGGTCCTGATCAAGTGGAAAGGCTTGCCTGAACTGGAGTCGACGTGGGAGCCATACGAACTGATCCAAAACCAATTCCCAGCTTTTCACCTTGAGGACAAGGTGACTTTGGGGGCGGAGGGTATTGAAAAGCCTCCCATTCGCTTTACATATACAAGGAGAGCCAAACGTGCTTAGCACGTGAGGAGTGCAGGGGCAGTTGGGAATTTTGGGGTGATATTTCGGTTATGACTTTCCTGTTTGGGTAGGGAATAAAAGGAAGGCAGAGTGGAATAAGAAGGTAGGAAGGTTCTAGTGAGTGTGTCATTCAATTTACTAACTAAACATAAAAGCAAAAGTGAACAAGAGAGAGAGAGAGAGATTGATTGGTTTTACTAGTAGACTGTATTTTTTCTCTCCTTTTTTTTTTTTTAATTACAGACAACCCAGATTAAGTCACTGCTTTTGGAAACAGATTATCAATAGTCAAGAAGGTTTTTTTTTTTTTTTTATGTCCAAAAGAAAAAGACTAATTGCGGAGATATATAAATATATATAGAGCTTTTCTATAGTCTCTCAAACATAACATAGAGTTCCTCATGTAAAATAAAATGAGTAAGACGTAACAATAATTTAATAAAAACATAACACAACACATAATGAACTCGGAACCTCTATATTGTTGGTGGAAACATCATTTTCTATGTAATAACATGCAAAACAGATCTTTCAAGTTTATAATGTGCTAGGTTACATTTTTTTTTAGATTATTATTACGTCTTACTCATTTTACATTACGTTCGAGACATCTTATGTTATGTTAAAGGAACCTCCCACTAAAGGGACTGTACAAAAACCCTACAAAAATAGGGGCGAGAATTGCGTATACATTATTTTAGGACAATTGATCTTAACTCTAAATTTTCCTTCTTTCTTGGATCAGTAATTTTAATGACAAGCATGGCTACAAACAAAGCAATGATTTCTAATGCAGACCCACTTTCTTGCGTAACAAGGCAACTTCTTCCAAGCATGAAGATTTGACATTGTTTCCTTACAGGTATAATTCTTCAATTCTACTAGCAGCAAACTTCTTCCTTATGGCCATACAGAGGCTGCAATAGTGCTCGGAGCACAGTTCAGGAGCACGCGTCGGTAAACGGTTTCCCCTGGTGAAACAATCCTGGAAAATTTCATGACGAACGGAAAAAAAAAAAAAAAGTCCTGGTAACAACTGTCCAAAGAATTAAGCAATTCCCTTCCTCCTATCTTGGATACTTCCTTGACATTGACTGTCAAGTTGACTGCATAGCAACACTACGAGTAGACCTTGGTCTTTTCCGCAAGAAAAAAAGGAAAAGTTTCATAAATTCCCCTGTAATACGTTACTAGTATCAATATATCCCCTTAAATTATGAAATATATCTGTTATATCCTTTGAACTTCAACACATGTGTCAAATTTCCCCCTCTGTTAGTTTCCGTTAATTTTTCCATTACTTTTAATGTCAAAATGCCCTCAAAACTTTGTTTTTGTGTCAAAATGCCCATGATTTTCGTATTTGTGTCAAAGTGCTCCTGATCTTTAATATTTGAATCAAATTACTCCCTGATTTTTAATACGTATCTATCTAATTTTATTTATCTAACGTTGTATAAATATCTAATAATTATTAAATTTTTTAGTTTAGGTAAAAAATTTATTTCTTATTATAAGAAGATAAAACATACATTTTTTGACACACTAAAAAGAATTTTATTTTTTATTCTAATAAATATTTGATTTTATGTAATAAATATCATACTTATTATAAAAACCAAAAAACTGAAAACAAAATTTATATTTGAATTTACTTATAAATATTGGATTTACCAGTACTATTACTAATAAAAATTTAGTTTATTAACAAAATTATGTCAAAGTAAATGCTGCATTTACAAGAAAAAAAATTATTTATTAGGATAATAATTTCATAGAAAAATTTAGGATTAACAGATATATTATAAAATATTTGGATTTACATGTAAATAGTATCTCTATTAGAAAAATTAGGATTATAACGATCAGGGGATAATTTGACATAAATATTAAAGATCATATGGCATTTTGACACTAAATCAAAGCTTATGGGCCATTTTGACATTAAAGATAACGAAAAAACTAACAATAACTAATTAAGAAGGCAATCTGACACACATTTTAAAGTTAAGAAGGCACAATAGGTACATTTCATAGTTCCAGGGACATATTAACACTAGTGACATAATTTAGGAGCAATTTATGACATTTTTCCTTCTATAAAATGCTTCATGGGAGTAAATATGATAAAGAATGGTACTAAAATTCAGTTATTAAAATATATTAGCCAAGAAATTTTCACGGCACGGAGGTTGGATTTTTCTCTAGTCTTTTATGGTTTATTTGCTTTGTTTATTTCCATGGGATTGGTGGTTACATGGATTGATACTTGACATTTGTCCCCACATGAACAAGAATTAATGAAAATTTTCAAGTCAGCTTGTACTAACCACCTTGTTTAGTTCATTTTCGCTCTTTCTGCGACTTCTGTCCTGAGAAAGTTTCCTTAAGAGTTCTGAAATGGAAATATTGACTTCAATTTTTGCTGCAGTACTGACAAAAGCTGGCCGATTTTTGTTGTGTGGATATACGTGTTTCTAAGATCAAGAACACTTTCCGACTCCAATTGTTCGTCAATGAATTGGAAAAGGAGACACAAAGCCTGATTGATCTTAGGAATGAAGTCAAGCGTCAACTAGAATCAGCTACGAAAAATGGAAGCTCGCCTACGATGGAAGTGAAAAAGTGGCTCGGAAAGGTGGAAGAGTTTGCAGACAAGGTGAACTCGGTGCAAGCAGGAATGCAAGTCGATGGCGAAAGACTTTTCGGTTGTCTATGCCTGTTCAGTAAGCAGATTGGCCT
The DNA here is from genome assembly GCA_008635985.1 of Ficus erecta. Lineage (NCBI taxonomy): Eukaryota > Viridiplantae > Streptophyta > Magnoliopsida > Rosales > Moraceae > Ficus > Ficus erecta. The sequence continues at coordinate 189,040 of BKCH01000115.1, read as the reverse complement.
CGGCAAGAAAGTTCCTCAACTGCTCAAGGAGGTAGAGATGCTGCTAAAAGCTGGCAGCTTCCCAACCGGTCTGGTGTCTGTCAACTACATACCACAAACCGTTGAGCACATTCTTGGTCCTACGGTCGAAGATCAAGGAACAACATCAGCGGCTTTAGCTAAACTGCTGGAGGTATCGAATGACAACAAGATTCAGAGAATTGGTGTACGGGGCATAGAGGGAGTGGGGAAGACTAATATGGGCAACAGTGTCCAAGATGTTGGATTTGAAAAGGGTGCAGACCAGAATAGCCGAAAGACTGAATTTTGGAGGTGAAAATTGAAGAAAGCATGGACAGGACGGCTATTCGATTGTATCAAAGGCTTCAGAAAGAGAAAAGGTTTCTCCTTATCCTAGATGATGTATGGGAGAAAATTGATTTAGATTCGTCGGGTGTTCTAGCCAGTTAGGATGTTGCGGAAACATGCCTTGAACGAGTTGCAAAGATCGGTACCTTGTAGGATAGGTATGAAGGATAAGGTCTATAACGCATCACAGTTGAATTATGAATCCTAAGAAGGTGATAACATTAAAGCCTGTTCCTTATATTCTGCTATGTATCCTGAAAGTTTCTCAATCAAAGTAAGCGAACTAGTACAATTTTGGTCGGCAGAAGGTTTGTTAGATGAACAACAAAATTTTGACGATTCAGTCAACATTAATGGAAACATTGTTATTGAAACTCTGAAGGGCTGTTGTTTATTAGAGGATGACGATCCTGAGGGGACCGTGAAGATACATGATGTCGTTCGTAATGTGGATATACGGATTGCATCGTCACGGGAGGATGAATGTAAATTCCTAGTTTGTTCCGGAATTGGTTTGCATGAGATTTCAGAAGCAGAGTTGTCAGTCTGTATCAAAAGAGTTTAATTCATGAACAACAACATAAAAACGCTACCAGATTGTGAGATGCAATGTTCCGTGTCCTCAACCTTACTACTAAAAGGCAATTCTCCACTCGAGAATGTTCCTGAACTGTTCCTGCAATCATTTCAAGCACTCAGGGTCCTAAACATCGGTGTAGACCCCATTGTTCCGAACCTACGGCTAATGGAGCTGAAGAACCTTCCCATGCTAAGGAGTCTCTGCAGACCAGAAGAGTTCTGGCCAAACCTAGAGCAGATCAATGTCAACAATTGTTATGTCCTTAGGAAGCTACCTCTAGCTATCCCAAATGCAAATTCCATTAAGGCAGTAAGGGGAGATCTTCAATGGTGGTGCCAATTGCAATGGGATGATGAAAGTACAGCGTCAACCCTGCAACGTTTTTTTTTTTTTTTTTTTTTTTTTTTTTTAAACAGAAGTACCCAAGTATACTTTTGTATGTATCTCTTTGTTTTTGTTTTTTTTTTTTCCCCTTCTCTCTAGATTGTAACTTCTGTACTTCAGATTAAGATTTATCCTAGAGTTTACTCTTTTCTCTCTCTATTCCTTTTTTTTTTTTTTTTTTCATTTCTTCTTCCTCTCTGTATGCTATTTACTTCATTTAGCTTCCGTAAATATGCTATTTACCTCTTTCTCACCGGATTTTATAAGAGTTTGTTTTAGTGGAGGAAGTATGGGGGGGGGGGGGGGGCGCGCGGAACTACTTTTTATAAGAGACAGATGTACTTATAGATTTGAATTCTTGAGCAGGGCACAAATATAATTTTTCAACAAATACGGGAGAACAACTGAAACTTCTTTTTTTTTTTTTTTTTTAAAAACAAAATTAACTATAAAAATTGAAATTTCAAAAGTTGAGTGGGGTCACGTGTCATCGCTCAACTATGAGAGACTCTGCTACTGTTTCAGCCCGAACGTCCTTGAAATAGCCCTGCAATGCGGAATCCGTAGTGGGACCCTCCCATTTCAATCCGCTCCACCATTGCGATTCTCCTCTGATTTCCTTGATAGCATTTGCACTTTGGATATCAACAGGTAGCTTTCTGAGTAGATTGCACTTGATCACATGAACCTGCTCTAGGCTTGGCCATGACTCTCCTGGTCTGCAAAGTGTTTTTAGCTTCGGAAGGTTTTTCAATTCTAGTGTCCTCAGGTTCGGAACAACAGGATCTATATCCGAACTTCGGTTTGAAGTGTAATTGAACAGCTCCTCCAACTTTTTGCAGAAGCTTACCTTGACGGTTTCCAGGTTCGGAAGGCTGAAGATGAAGTTTCCGTATGAAAGAAGGCATTTCATCCGCGGACATCTCACGACCCTCGATCAACTTTAGCTTCGAGAACAATAGACCGAGATGGCCAACTAACTCCGAAATGCTTGCGAGATAAGTTAGGCCATGGAGATGAAGTTCCTCTAGATTCGGTAGCAAGTCGTATGGGGCAGCACATCCTCCTCCCGGTCGTAAACTGCTGTTGGAGCTTGTGATGGTTAGCGATTTTAGGCCCATGAAACTTCCGAGGCTGGTCAAATCAGCGTTGGTTAGTGATCTTGGATCCGTGAAACGACCGACGCTGTTCATTTCAGCATAGTTATCGGCAGCATTTATGGCCAAGTCCTGAAGCATCTCATTCAGTCCCCAACAACCGTTCAACACTAGAGAACTCGCATTCACCAACCACTCTTGATCCCATTCTCCCGAAAGATTAAGCCCGCTAACGGTCACCCTTCGCTTGTCATGTCTAGTAGGCAAAGAATTCGCTGTTGTACCGATAAAGAATTGGAATCGTCGTAGTCTTCTTATCCATTTAAGATCCCTGGAGGCTAGACGTGGGACGCTCTTCAACCGAATGGACAATGAGAAAAGCCGCTCGAGGCATCCGAGCTCTTCAAAAGTAGTTTGCCCCTCTTCGACCTCTCCCTCGGTGCCCCAATGGTAACTGCTGAGAGTCATGTCTAGAACCTCCAAACGAGTCCATTTGGACACGATTCCCGCTCGAATTCTTTTCAGGTAGTGAGTTCGAGATAGGTTTACTTGCCTTAAGTTGGTTAGCTTTTCCATTTCTTCAGGCAGTTCACTAATACGAGTAGCACACATATCTAGCATCTGAAGTTTGCTAAGCGCTCCAAGCGGCGGTAATTCTTCAAGAAAGAAGCAATCCCCAAGTAGGAGAGCTCGAAGCTCGCCGAGTTGAAGAAGAGAAACCGGCAGTGATCGAATGCGAGTTCCACTCAAATTTAAGACCTTAAGTGCCTGGAATCTTTGCAGGAACGGGTTAGGAACGTGTTCCAGTGGGAGGTTCCCTTGAAGTAGTAAGGTCGAGGCCTTAGACCATTGTCCTTCGCAATCCGGTAGCTTGTTTATTTTGTTATTCATGAAAGAAACTCTTACAAGAGAATCCAATTTCTCTACCTCTGAAATCTCACTCAATCCGATCCCTGACCGAACTAGGGACTTAAACTCGTCCTCCACCGATGATGCAATCCATATTGCAACGCTCGAACCACGTCGTGCATCTTCACGGTGCCTTCATAACCACCGTCTTCCAAAAGGCAGGAGTCCTTCAGAATTTCAATCACGGCTATTGCTCCGTTCATCGAATTCTCAAAATCATTTTGGTCATCAATTAGGCCCTCCGCGAGCCAACACTTCATCAGTTCACTCACTCCGATTGAGAAATCTTCGGGATACAAAGCACAATATAAGAAACAAGCTTTAGTGTTGTTACCTTCTAACGAGTCGTAACTCCACTTCAAAGGGTTAAAGACCCGATTCTTTACGCCTCCTACACAAGGAACCGATCTCCGCAGCTCGTTCAAGGCATGTTTCCACAACTTCACCATTGTCTTCCCTCTCATTGCAGCTCCCGCTGTGATGATCGCCAAAGGCAGCCCGCAACACTCTCTAGCCACCGCTTCGGCAAACGGTTTAACCTGCTCGAAGCTCACCACCTCTCCTGCATATCGACAGAACAATTGCCAAGCCTCGTCGTCTTTGAGGATATTCACTTTTACTTCAGTATCCGTCATCATCACCCTACAAACTTCCGAGGACCGAGATGTTAGAACGATCTTAGAACCGTTCTGAAGCCCGGGCTGCGGGATCCCTAAGCAATCCAGGTCGATCTTCTCCCACACGTCGTCTAGTATGAGAAGAAACCTCTCCTCCTTTTCAAGCCTTTGATACAATCTCCTAGCTATTCTCTCCACACTTTCGTCCGTTCTCACATTCAGATTCACCCGCTCGGCTATTTGTATCTGGACCCTCCTCATGTCGAACTCCTTTGACACCGTCGCCCAAATCACAATACTAAAAGGCTGCTTCAAAACAAACATTTTCTTTCAGCTTGTTGTTTAAGTTCTTCACCAGGGTAGTCTTTCCAACTCCCCCCATGCCCCAAACACCGATTCTCCGATACTTTTCGTCATCCAACACCCTCAACAGCTCATCTAGAGTTCTCGACGCTGTATTCTCACCTTCTAATATTGTCGGTCCAGGAATGTACTCAACTTGCTCTTCCAAACATTTGACAGACAGTACTTCTCCATCAGCAAACTCGCCGCCTTTTATCAGCGCGCCTACTTTCTCAAGAGCTCTCGCCACTTTCCCGCCGAGTTTAATCCTCGCACTGCATCTCGATAGACATCCGCAACTCTTTTTATCATTGGCTGATATTATTCGCGCCTGAAGTGATTCCACCTTGAGCACAAAGTTTTCCACTTCCTTGAGCCATTCTTTCGCTTTGGCTGCAGATGAACAGCCTTCGTTATCGAATTGTTCGACTTGACGCCTGGCTTGACTCATCATGTCTATGAGATTTCTCATCTCCTTTTCCAAGTCTTTGAGGTTCTTCTTCCATTGGAAAGTGCTGTTGATGTTGGTGTTTATGAATCGGAAAACTGATCGGCCGGTTTCCGCTACTATTGACCCCAAGATCGCGGTCAAAACTTCCATGGCGGAAAGCTTAGAGAGAATGAAATAACGATACAAATGTTGAAATATACTTTGTAGAAGCTGGACTTGTTTGCTATGTTTTTTACAGTCCAATGTCTTTTTTCTTTGTTTGGTCAAGAAAAGACAGCGAAAATTTAGCCAAAGAAAACGAAGTTTCCCCAATAGAAAAAAATATATATACAGAAATGAAGAGTCCTATCTTCTTCGTAGATGATGTGAGGATTGACTTTGAGCTCTTCAGAGTAGACTTTAATGTTGCTTAATACACCAGTTTCATATTCTATGTCGTTTTGTAAATAATAACAATAAAACTATAATAAATATATCATTATATATTATAATAAAATAATAAAATTATCTGTCCAGCAGCTGTTTTTAGACAGATTCCTTCTTCTTTTTTTTTTTTTTTTCCATTTCTAGCTGCATAATTCTTTTAATGGAACCCACTTGATGAAAGGAAATGAAATTAATTTAATTGAAGAGAGAACAAATTGGTTATATCTGTTTCAACCATTTTCTAATATTTCAGATATTTCTATTACATTTGAATGTTTTTTTACTGTACTAAATGTTTCCATTCAAAATATTTCCATTCAAAATGTTTTTGTTCAAACGCTTTTATTTTAATGTTTTCATTTTATTTACTATTTGATTGGTCTGTTTGGGTTGAAATTTTGGAGTTATTTTCATTAGAGCTGAGTTGAGTTAAGTTTTGAAATTGTTCGTTTAGTTAAAATTACTTTTGAAAAAACATACAAAATAATTTGAATTTTTTGATTGGAGCAATCGTAACAAGCGAACTGTTTATGTTTGGTTCACCAATTGGACTTGAAAAACTCATCTTAGTTTTATCCTTTTTTGAAAAATCAACTAAGTTTCACTATACACAATTCCAATTACAACTTAAAAATTCAAACTTTTAAAGTCCATAACTTTCTATATAGAAGTCCAAATGAGATTTTTTTTTTTTTTTTAATTGCACCGAATTTTAAGACGAACAAAACAAAATCCATATTGATTTTTTTTTCCCAAAAAAATTTTAAATTTTTACATTTTTTTAATTCCACTAAGCCAAACGCGCACACATAATTCAACTCCAACTCAAGTTCTTCAACTCAAGCAAACACCCGAAACGCATGTGAACCATCCAAATGTTGCTCGCAAACATTTCTTCTTGACGCTGGAAAGGGACTTGCAATGAGGCTCTTTTTGCATCCTTTTTCTTTTCTTTTTCTCTTGCGTTAAAAAAGCTTCATTAAACAAACCAAAGCAACAAAACAGAAACGAACAAGGCCTGCAACAACACAGCCAGACATTAAAGACAAAACAGCATATTAAGCCAACCGGAAATACATCAACAAACGAATGGAAAGAACATAATACCAACAGGTGACACCGACGGAAGAAAACGAGCACACCTGCCTAGACAATGCGGAGCGACATTAACAGTCTTCCTAAACCACTTAAATGCTAGTAAAACACAAGCATTGGTCCACCAAAGCCTCAACACAAACTTTAGCATTGCCTTCAAAAACGATATTCGAGAAGCAACCATCCGCAGCCAAAGAAAACCGCCCACCAGGCCGCTTGGGGCCTCGTTTTACATTGACCAGCACATCTATGTTTCTCACTGAATAAAGAAACTTAACAGGGGAAAGGTAGGCCAAATTTTGCACAGAGAAGGAAGCAGAAAAATATAATTAACAGATCGGGAAGAGATAAAAAAGAGTTGTAAATTTGATTCTATTATTTACAAGTTATATCTGATTATTCGAAACATATAGAACCCTTTATTTACAAAGGTCAACAGTAGATGAAACCCAACAGCAGCATAGTATCGACAATTTTCCGCAACAGAGTCAAGCCTCCTATGGCTTCTCTAAAATTCACCCATAGTATTAACACTGTTAATTAACCTTCGCGGAGAATAAAAAAAAGAATATCTGCACACCTGACAAAGACAAGAAATACAACTAAGAAAGCAGCAAAGCACGGAAATTTAGCTCTGAAAAGCCGAGTAATGCTAGCAAACGAAAGTCGAGAACAAGGAGGATTTCGAAAACTATAATGTGAGTCCTACTAGAGTTTGAATGTGTAAAAATACTTGCATTTTGTTAACGAACAGATTAAACCAGCAGGGATTACCTCTAATCAATCTCGTCGCCCTCGTCTTCATAATGATTCTCCATTTTCAGGCCTTCTATGTTATTATTTACAAACTTGAGTTGAGGCTCCTTTCTTAAGCTCTCTCTATTATTTACAGTCTCAAGCTGAGTCGTGGTTTTAGTGCTTGCGTAGTTATTTACAAAATGCTTGGTTTCTACCAGCGTCTGCGGACCTTCACACCTAGTTTTGTCAACACCATTGTAAAGATCCGAAGATGCGACACCACAGTCAGTCAAGCAGTTGAGAGATCCGGAGCTGCTTCTGCATGAAAGCCTGCCGTTTTCAGACCCCCCAGACCTCTGATGCAGGAACCGCCCATTGATATTGTTGTCCGAAGCAGGAATCCTGTGAAAAAGAGGAGATGATGGTTCTGCATTCAGTACGGACTTTAACTACTTTATATTGAATTCAGAATGCAAGCCAAAAAAAAAAAAAAAAAAGCGAAGATGACGTGATTCATAGACAAATAAGACACATAAAAGTTCCATAAAATTGGTTATTCATGCAGTAGTTCAATACATAAACTGATCTCAAGTGAGGCAATATTAAGCAAGAACATGGTAAGTATTATGTGTAAATGTAATGGATAAAGAACAGTAAAATGTCAACGGGAAAGAAAACAAAAAAACTCATACCTTGTCTTTTGGTACTTGGTAGACTGGAGATAGTCAAAAACTGGAACCAAGTCTTTTGACCTGGCTTCAATTGTACGTGTCGGAACACGTTCAATCTCAAATTCCCCACCTGAATCAATTTCTCGATCCATGTTCATGCCTTCCATCACCATCAACTGAAAACATATCTAGTAAACAATTGAAGATGACACGTCAAATGACATACAGGAGAGATATGTACATTCATAATCACATAAAATTTCAGAGGAAATTTACATACCCCATGTTTAGCCCACAGGGGACTCCGAGCTTCATGCATGAGCAATTCAGCTTCTGCTATATACAAATGATGCTTTTCCTCAGGAGTGATCTTTCCCTTTGTCCCTGGCCCCCTAACTTCGGGAAATACTGTATTTCCTTTCTTAGCTCCCTCTGGGTATATCTTATTGCTGTCTGAACTTCCATTGTCACCATATATATCGGTATTATCTTCTCTCTCTCTCCGATTTTGTTTCTGGCATATATTCCATTTCTGGATAGCCTCAACCATTAACCTTGCATCACACTCTTGACCAGATTCATAAGCACTGTTTAACCCAGACATAGCAGTCACCAAATCCAGACCAGTCGATATTCTTAGAGCGTATTGTATCATGCAACCAGAAGGAGAAAAACCCAAAAGGTGGTACTTGGCCTTCGAGGAGCTACAATCCAGATACGAAGCTTTGCCTTGCAGTTGTGGAAAGATGAAGCTACAGCCCCCGAAAGGGAACTCACCCGGCCTGTTGCAGCAGCCGCAGCACCGCTTACCGTTCCTCTCCAACTATTATTCCCGTTCTTTATTCGACTAACAGCAGAGAGAGTAACGGGGACACCAGCTGCACAAAGGCTCTGCTGATTAGGCGCTTGTAGATTTGAATTTGGTAGCCAATGAATTGCTGATCTAGTTGTAGCAACCAATCCATTATTCTTCCCAGTGTCCACAGCATGTAGATTTATGGATCCTCCCAGAGGATTTAGAGCGAACAGATGGTTCGTCCCCCTAGAGGAACTAATCATTATCCAGTTGCTGTCATCACTGAAACTTATGTCTTGTATGACCTGAAAAATAACCAAAGCGTATCAAACAACTGTTTGTTCCAAATAGCAAGATGTTCAAGAAGAAAAGAAACAGCAAGCTTCTATTACCGCATTTGTAAAACCCCGTTGGAGCCTGTAAAGATGAACACATGATGAAGCTGTCTCTGAAGCAGAGGAACTTCCAGCAAGGCCAGGCATTATTTTAAAAACGTTAATATTATGCCCCTGAACGGAAGCCGTGACTAAAAGGGTACCGCTAGGATCAAAAGATAATGCTGAAATAGGACTCTTGTGCGCCCTGAACTGTGCAATAACAACTTTACTGACAATATCTTTTACAATGACCTGATCAAAGAAACAAGAATATTAAAACCATGAGAAGCTGAATTCAAAAAGAACGTGAATGGCGTACATTTCTACACTACAACTTATTGCAATAAGAGTTAAATTATGCAATAGCACAAACTTCTCATTGATGACATTAGAACATTAAGCTGCAAGTGAAAACAGAATAGAAAGGAAAATACGTACCATTCCAACATTATCTGCATCTGTCAAATGGCCATTAACAGTTCCATTGCCTTTCCAGCCAGGACTCCCTAATTGATGAGAATTATTGCTGTCCGGCAAAAGCTCGGAGTAATACCTGGATAGCTTCTTATATCCCATGTCTCCCAGGGTCACAATTCCCACTGCAAGTTGCTTGCTTGATTCTTTTGCATAGTGGGCAACCAGGCTCCCATTAGAAGGACAGCCGGAAAAAACTTGCTGAAGGCACCATATGCTGTGGACTTACACGCCCAGAATTGGAGACTGCAACTGGAGATCCACTGTATGCTAGCCATCTGGGGCCCACTGCAAGAGGTCCGCAGCTTATACCTCCAGAAGTTGGGCACCCTGTAGCTATAGGATTTGTGAGAATGGTATATTCCCTCTCTAATGTTTGTAGCATTAATACAGTGTATCTGCAAAATGTAAGACCAGATTCGTAAACCTTGCCTGAGCAGAAGATAATACAGATGTATTACAAATAACATGAAAGTATACCTGATTTGCTAAAGAGATGGCAACAACTCGGGGACTGCACCTTACAGAATAGACAACTGATCTGAACTTTATATTGTATATGTAAGATTGTGACCGCAAGGAATAAAAGAAGACTGCAGTTGGTACAAAGCCTCCCTTCATTGCATCATGGCTGTTAGGAACGGCAGCACTGTATGGGGTGGGCATCCCTTCTTGCATGTTATTACCTACAGACAGGCTCCCATCAGCAGAAATCACCAGTAAGGGCCGGGTGTCTGCAAACTTGTCTTCCGATCTCTTCAAGGCAATTGGTTTAGGTAACATTTGCATAAATGAAACAGGACCACCGTGTCTAGAAACAAGGTCTCGGACATTGTCCGCCTCTTCGACATCCCAAACCTGGAAACCAGACCGGTAACCCAGCAGCAGTACTCGACGAGTGATACCTCCCTCACTCTCCAACTTGTCAAACCCAGCCCAGTTCACCTTTATATGCCAAGCCAAACGAGTAAAAAAAATGAGAAGTGAGAAAGAAAAAAACCATGGGAACAAAATGCATGATTCAACACACATAAATGAAACTATGCCGGTTCAGTTATGATTGCACTTTCCATAATTATCACAAAATAAAGAGAATTAGGCATCGGTGATCCTTTTACCATAAAGGCCAAGTAAACAAAATATAATACAACCAAAAACAAACTAATGACCATTGTGCATAAATCCCATAGCGTCCAAATCACAAGTGAATCCTTGCCATGTCAAAATAATCGTTATTCCAGTACATTCCTTTACCACCTCTTCTACTTTAGACAGAAATTTTTTGAATTCAAAACTATCCATGTCCATAAGCAGCCTTATACAAATAACTACAAATGCAGGTATTCACTCATTCAGGTACACGCAACCTGGTAGGCAAACTACAGAATACATATCGACAACAACTTATCCAATTACTAGAACAAACAAATTACACCCCCATTTTGTTAATTCCCACTTTTCCTTAAAAACCTCCAACATCTTCAAAGCTTAATACCAGGGGAAACTTCCAATAGCACAACAACAACAACCAATAACAAATCAGAGAAATTTCTAACACCATACAGTCCCATTCATCGGATTTCAAAAGACCTGGAAAGTATAATTCGGTGTCCATCACTAAAATTGCAACTTTACTCGCATTAATTGGGTCGGCAAGTGTTCGAACCATGCAATTAAATGACGCATCCGTACTTCACAACCTCGAACCTAGTTGCCACTATAACAACCAATTGCAACTGCAGCTTCTCCTGCTCACTAATAGACTCCTATAAGCCAATATTAAAATACCGGGCAATAAACATTAGACACAGATCACACCAGCTGAGAACAACTTTTCAACTTCATACAACAGGTCTGCATCCAAATTATCTTCTAAGTTCTTCTGTCGACATATCAGATACAACAATCCAAACATCCCAAAATGAGCAAACGTAATAAGCCCATTAAATAATTTTTCCGATAAACGCCATGCAGTATTCTATCCTCACTAACTATTCCACATTTGTCCAAAGAAAAGTTCCCCTTAACAAAACCATCCTTTATTTACTACTTTACCTTTTATTCATATGCCTGCTTGCCATGTATAAACAGAAAACACAACCAACTTTCCACAAAGACAGTAACTTTAACGTGCCAATATTCAAATTTCATCACAAACATTCTCACTCTCCTTGGCATTCTTCTCAAACAGCAAATTCCCACATGGGAAATGCTAGAAATTCAAAATTTTTTGATAGTACTCGAATATCCGCTCAACCAACAATTAAAATTACATAATTCTAGAACTACCTGATCACAAACATTCTCACACTCCTTAGCATTCTATTCAAACAACAAATTCCCACATGAGAAATGCTGAAACCTCGAAATTTTTCGATTGTCCTCGAATTTGCACTACAACCAACAAGAAAAACTATACAATTGTAGACCGGGTACCTGATCCTGGCCAGCATCGTCGTCCCGGTCGACAATCGAGGAGGCGACGGAGGCCGCGGAGCGCGCGACGGTGGAGGCGCCGGAGGAGACAATCCGCAAGTAGCTGGAAAGGGCGCGGAACGAGCTGGGGATGAAGCCGTTGGCCCGGGCGGAGCGAGGAACACCGCCCTGCTGCTGCTGCTGATGCTTGGAGCCGCCATCACTCCTCATCGCCAGAAGAAGAACAAGAACAAGAACAAGAATAACAAGCAGAGAAGAAGATGAAGAAATCAACAACGCAAAAACCAAAGGCTCTTCGAAATTCGATGGTGAAGACGATGAAAGCTTAATCATAACCCCCAGGCTGTTTCTTTATTCAATTTGACCCCCCAAAATCAAAAATCAAAATCCAAAATTGGAAAGAAACAGCCCCAGAATCGCAGTTTTCACGTTCCAATTATCTCCATCTCCAGAAACAAAATCGCAGAACCCAAAAAAAAAAAAAAAACGAACAAAATTCAAAATCAAACCTTGAAATCAGAAAAACGAATTGAGAAACAAACGAACGGAAATCGGAGGAATTTCGACAATTTCTGATTCGAAATTACACCGAACGAAAGAGAGGAGAATCAAAAATCGATTTTTTTAGGGATTAAAACTAATCTAATTCTAATCTAATCAATTTATACAACTAAACAATCAAAAAAATTTCCCGATTTTTTTTTTTTTTTTGGGTTTTGAATTTGACAAAAGCACCAAAAATTAGGATTGTCAAAATCAAAATCTATGGTACAAGGAAATTGGAGAGAAAACGATGAGAAAGAGAGAGAGAGAGTTTCTGCAACGGAGAATCGCCGGAGAACCGGGAAGATGGATCTGAGGAGAGAGAAAGTTTAGAGAGAGAAAGAGATTGGATAATGGAAGTGTTTTTTTTTTTTTTTTTCCCCCTTTTCTTTTCCTTTCTTTTTCGGGTTTGGTTTTGTGAGGAATTTTCAAAGTTTTTGAGGAAAATGGAAAATAATAATTAGTATAAAAATAACACGCAAAGAAGAGACTATTGTTCACGTCTTCTATCTATTGTTTTTCCTCTTCAATGTATATCTTTTTTTTTTTTTTTTTGGAAAAAAAAATATTTCTTTTAAAGTTTTGATTTTATTTTTTATTTTATTTTATTTTTTTTGGGATGAAGTCTTTGTTTAGAACTTTGAATTTTGTTTTTGGGAAGTGAAAAATCTTGGCTTTTTCTTGTTGGTTGAAACTAAAAACCAATTTCCCAACTTCCTCGTCTTGTTTTTGTCTCTCCCAACTCTCAACTCTTCTCCCCAAGAAAAAAGGAAATTGAAAAAATAAAATAAAATAAAAACTATAGCCAAATTGTTGCTAAACATAGGTAGCTTTGTAATTGTAAATGATTTTTTTTTATGTTAAAACAATAAGAAAAGAAATTTTAAATGATGTTGAAATTATTTTTTAAATTGTTTTTAATTAGATAATTTTTAATAGATTAATTGGAGTAGAGGAAAAGGAGGAAACTATATCTAGTATTTGATTTATTATCAAGTGTTGTTGTAAATGTCTCCGTATGTCTTTTGAGATGTGAAAATGAAAACGTTTTTTAAATATCATTTGTTTTGTAAATATTTTGTAAATGAAAATGAAAACGAAAAATGAAGAGAATGATTTTTGTGGAAAAATAAATAAAAAATGATTAAAAATATTTTTCTCATTTCTGTTTTCATTTTGAAGGTTATTATAAATACATGTTTTAAAAAACATACCTAAACCTAATTCACTTTTTTATTATATGCAAACCAATTTCTCTATACATATAACCAAATAAATTTCAAAAATAATTTCATATAAAACACAAAATTATTATCCACAATAAATAAAATAATACAAAACACCGTTTATGTTTGGATTTGTTTCTAGAATTATATATAAGTTATAAGCCCTATATAATGAAACAACAAATATGGGAAAACAACCTTCTTGCATTTTCTTTTTTTTTTTTTTTTAACAAAAATCATCTTATTATTTTTCTTTATTTTTATTTTTTAAATTATTTAATAAACAAATGCGATTTGCAAACGTTTTCACTTTTGCTACTCAAAAGATGTGCCGTTTTATCTTCAAAACACCCTGAAAACAATACCAATACCAAACAATACAAATTTTATCCCTAATTCTTTTTTTTTTTTTTTTTTCAATTTCCACTTTAAGTTCTGAAAGCGGCTGATTGATTTGTTATATCTTTTTTTTTCTCTTTAAAGTAAAATATATGTAACTTTGAGTTCGTTATGTGATAAATGATAATTTCTCAAAATGTGATAAGACAAGGATTTACCAATGAATCACTTATTGCATCTTCTGCTAAGTAAATTACATAAAATTTCAATTTAAAAGATTTTCATAGAGAAAGAAAATAAAACACCCTCCCGGAATGGTCGCTCGGCTGCAAGGTTGGAGATGGGTTGGAGAAGGTCGTAGACACACAACTTCAACATCCTCAACAATGGCTGCCTCAAGGAGTTGTAGAAGGTCGTAGACACAGTGGAAGAATGCAAGGTTGGAGATGGGGTTGAGGGGAAGGGGAGACGTGATGGTGGCAACGGGTGTTTGTTGTGTTATACTGGTTAGGGAGATAGGTCTCTCTCTGTCCAAGCACCAGACGTCCGGCTGCCGTAAGGGGGAGCATTTTTAAAGTTATTTATTATTCTTACAAATAACCTGGCTGTGTAAGTTCGGAGTCTTTTTTTTTTTTTTTTTTTTTTTTTGAAATTGATGATGAGAGAATTCGAATTTATATATTTTGTAGAACTCGAATTTATAGTTGTAAGTTCGCACATGGCTTTTTATCAGATATAGAAGTTTAAATCTCCACCCAAGTAAAAAAAAAAAAAAAAAAAGCTATTTTTTTTCCCTAAAACAAAGGAGAAAAGCAATTTATTTAGAGATTTTTTAAGATCAAAATATCTCTTTTTACTAAGAATTGCAGTTTAAGTTATTGGATTAATTTTTTAACCATCTTATCTAAGAACATGAGCAATTTTGTATTGTGTATTGTAAACATTTTAAGTAGACCTCATGGATCAGATTATTGAAAACGTAACCCAACAATTAAAAATGTTGTTACTAATAGTAAGGCTAACACTCAAGATATATTTATGTACATTTTATTTTTAGAATATTGTTTGACAAAAATATATCTATACATACACGGAAAAGCTCAGAAAGAGCTTCCCATCTGTCCGTTTCAACCAAAACGATTCATTTGCTTGAAACCTCCGTTCTTTTTTTTTTTCTTTTTTTTTCAGTCATTTGTTTAAATTTTTTTTTAATTTTTTCGGTTTAATTTTTTTTTTCCATTTCAGTCTATTTTTTTATTTTTTTTTTTTTTTTTTTTTTTTTTTTTTTTTCATGTTAGCCTTTTGTGGTTTTTTCTTTAGGCTTTGTTTGGTATTAAGTTTAACTCAACCAAACTGTATTTTTTTATCTCAATTTTTATATTTTTATGAAAATTAATATGATTTTTGAAAAATCAACAAATTTCACTTAAAAATTTAATCTACAATCGGGGCGAACCAATTTTTCTATACATACACATGTTAGTTTTTTATTTTTTTTTCCTAACCCTTAATATGTCTCATTAGATACTTATTCCTTTTTTTTTTTTTTTTGACTAAATAAGATTACTTATTCCTTTAATTTCTCTCATATTAAAATAAATTTTTTCAAATATATTCAATTCCATCAAGATGAATATGTATATGCATGTACATGTTTTCAACTAATATTTATATAAATATGTATATTTATTTATTTATTTATTAATGGGAGAGAGAAGTTCATTTATTTAAAAGAAAAGGACCCAAATGATGATGCCGATGTTAGTTAGCGCCTCGTGGGTTCGTGAATGCCATTAATGCGGACAGGTAATTGTTGGAAATATGGATTGGGCTTATGTTTCTTTCCGTGGACGGCCACACAGAGAATAACAACCTTTAACCAGTGGAAAGTCAAAGCAGTTAACGACTTGGATTGCTGGTGCACTGGGATATGCAGCTCTACAGCGTATTGTAGATGAATTGGCTGAGACTTTTGGGTGGGACCAGGAAGGGAGAGAATCCGATGAAATTGTACGGCTTGCGTGCAAGCAAAATTTTCGATCAAGGTCAAACGGTCAAAACTGAATAGAGCCATGATATGACTGATATGATTATCAATCTCTCGACAATTGGGAAACATACAATTTTTTTTAATCGAAGAAAAATCAGGTAAGGTCTAATTATCTTCAGGTTTTTTAACCTTCGTCGTTTTAGCGAAGGTTTTAGGAGAGATAATGAGAATCAAATTTAAATAGATAAAAAATAAATATTTAATAAAAATATCTTAATGCCTTGTCATTTCATCCACCATGTGAGGTGTAAATATACAAATATATATATATTTTTTGTAAAGGGGAAATGTATAAATTGATTTGAATGACTAATTACATAATTTAAAGTTTTAATTTTAATTATTTCTTAATTTATTCGTCTTTTGAATTTAAAAAATTAATTTCAATTTTGTTTCTCGTGCATTTTGTGGTGAAAAAACATAGGGAGAGAGACAAATACCCTCAAATTTGACCAAATTTATTTTGAAAATATATTTTTTATGAGAAAAATAATTTAAAACTATTAAAATACATTAAATTCAAGATCTTTAATGATGCTTTACGTTCTGTCATAGGATTTTTTTTTTTAATGTTTTCTAGACGTTGAAAATACTTTTAATAAATTATTTAAGGGTATTTTTATCATTTGGTCCTTTTTTAACGTTTTAAAATGGAATGGCTTCAAAAAAGAGCTCAGAAAGCAACAACAAACAAAAATAAAAAATCATACACCATAAAAAGGTTAGTTTATGTTTCTATAAGTTAGATTTGACTAAAAAAATTTAAAAAAAACACCGATAGTAGAGATACGGTGATAAGTACGTTTACTTAAAATATTCTATTAAAATATTCAAATCATGTTGCATGCCTAGGGTCAAGATCCTCTTCATTTCATGCATGATCGTAATAGATTCATCTAATAATACTAGTCAAGAGGCGTGAAGACACCATCTTTCCACCTTTTTATTGTGTAAGACATATATTTTATGTCCTACCAAAACATTCTCGTACAAGTTCTAAAAAGCTTCTTTTAGGATAATTCCAAATAATTATGACAACAAATGCTACATGTTGAACTTAATAATGAATTTATTTATGAAAATAGTGATGTAATATGAAACTTAACAGTACCGATAATTTGATTAATATCTATATAAATAACCACTCAAATGCATCGTGCTCACTGGCTAAAAACCTTGAACCCAAGGTCCGTTTGAAACAATGATTGTAGTTGAAGTTTTATAGATTAGAACTGAAATATATGTTTGGTTGAAGTGTGAATTGAAAATGAACTGTGATATTAAAATAATGTAAATTTTTAAAATATGTTAGGAAAAAATATGCAATATGAGCCTTATTTTATTACTCTCATCTTTTTGAGTATTTAGATATAAAAATAATTTTATTTTGATTTTAAATAAGAAAGTTATGAATTTTTAAAATTTAAATGAAAATTATGAGATGTAAGTTTAAAAGTTTTGAAATTTAATAGACAAAATTTCATCTCCCCTTGGCTGCCATGGTAGAGATATGAATTGATAGTCATCCAATAAAGCTTTGTTCAATAAATAAAAAATAAAAATAAAAAAATATATAAAGCTTGTATCTTAGGGCCCCATCGAAAAGGTAAAGTCATATCAAATAAACTCAATCCACTCAGCCTTGATGGATTGTTGTGCTTTGTTAGATAGGGAATATTATGTGGTTTATTTGCATAAAATCTAATAACTAATTAAGCTAGTGGAATAATTCTTTAAAAAACAACAACAACAACAACAATAAGACGTGGAATAATATTGCATGGGGTATGCCGCTCTGCTCCAAAATTCCATTATTATTTCTTTTCAAAGAAAAGTGAAAAAAAAAAATTTTATTCTCAATAGTTATGTTATTATTTATAATCAAGAAAACAACATTGCTAAAATCACATAAATCGGGACTTAGCACTTAATAAATATGCAAATTTTTAAACACTATTCTTACATGACAATAGTAGTTTACAAGGAGGAAAATTATAGGATATTAAGCTTTCGTTTGATAAAACATCTTAAACTCAAATTTTCCATCTCAGTTTTTGTCTTTTTCTGAAAAGTTAATAAAAATTATAACTAGTTTTTTAAAAGTCAATCAACTCAAACTGTTTTACCAAACGGAGCCTAAGCCCCTTTTTGACATAGTCATTTGGAGATATTTAGATCATTACATTTGAATGGTTCATCCAAATATGTGTTTGCAAGAAACAATTAGAAATAAAGCATCCAAATGTCATTTGAGTTTTTGTTTTTAAATGACAACCCCCCTAAAGGGGGCCAAAAAAAAAGGGGCTCCATTATGATTATATTCTCCAACCATTTAAAAAAATTGAAAACCATTTCAGATGTTATTTTCATATCTCTCTTCATGTCTTTTTAGATAATTAATTTCATACACATATTTAAATATTTCTGCTCGAAATGTTAACATTAAAACATCAGTTTAGATGACAGTTCAAATAGTTATGTTCCATATTTCTTATTCAAATATTTTCATCACAAATGTTTTCATTTGGATGCTTCTCCCAAATGGACCCTAAGTTTTCTACTAAATTTTGTATCAATATTAATAATAGCAAACAATAATATGATAACTGATTATATATATATATATATTGGGAGTGAGAGTATTCTAATGCTACATTTTTTTAATGGAATCAGGTATAAAATTACGGTTTGGTTATATTTGAAATTACATAAATGATATATATATTTTTTTAAAACTCTATACCTTCTAGTTGAGTCAAATATGATATTATCGCTAGATTATTCCTCCAACCAAATATAAATAAATTTTTAATAATAAGTGAATCTTCCTAGAACAAAAATATTACTAAATTTAAATTTTAAAAACAATGTCATAACTAATAGTATGATACTTCTTTTAACATTTTTCTCAAGTAAAGCCAAATGTCTTTTATCTCGATGAAAATGAATTTGAGGTAAGCTAGTGTTAGATATCACTAGTAATGACATGTATTAAAAATTTCCGACATCAACTACATTGGATAACTTGCAATCACATATCAATTACCACTTGATTAAACGACATGTGATAAGATGAGTGGAGCTCGAGTATAGAATAGTGTGGGTTCCTTGTAATAAATAAAAAACAGTAACAATAGAATACACCTTAATTTCCTCCAAAAACAAGTAATATCTCGTGGCGTTGTTTAGTAGTAGTTTTACATCTAATTATATCATATAATGAAGAGCTCGAATTCCCTTATCGTCAAACATAAAAACAAAAACAAAACAAAAAAACTAGTAATCTATAAATAAATCAGTTTTTCTTTTTTTTAGTCCTTCATTTCCTTTTTATTTTTTATTTTTGTTTTCACCGTATTTGATTTTTCATTTTAGTCCTTTTATCTTTGTTGTTCTTTTTAAATAAAAATAATTAATTTTTATTTTAATTATTTTTACTGTTATGTTTTTGTTTTGTTTTGTTTGTCTATTCTCCACACGCAAATCACTTATCATTTTACTAGTATCTTCTTAAAAACTTAAGAAAAACAAAAACTTTTAACTCATCTGACATTCTGTTTTTCATCCACTTTCCAAACTTTTTTTATATATTTTTTTTACATAAATTTTAAATTTATTATATGAATTACGGGTTTAACTTATGATTCAAACGGATTGCTTTGTATTATCGGAGTGCAAGCCACTTCACAGGCATCAAATTTCCCCACCAAACTAGCAAACGACCCCACATATAGAAAGAGCAAGATTTTGGAAATTTGGGCACTAAAAGTAGCTTGTCATGACAAATGGCCTTTTTTTCCATCTATAGATGCCAAATATTCCCAATCAACTCTAAAATCACTTTTTTTCTTTTTTCTTTTTTCCACTCCTTTTTATCTCAAAGTTGCTTAGATGCAAAAATTCTTTTGTGCTCAAGTCGTTTTCAACAATTTTACACCTTCTGATATTCAGCTAGCTCCGAGATTTCTTTTATAACTAATGCATAAAGATTGCCAAATCCAAACAAACAAACAAATAGATTTTGAATTTTTTACATTCTCATGAGGCTTCGTTTTCTATTGGACCCAAAATGTGTGTTTGGGGAAATCAGTTTGAGAAAGAGAAGCCACATAAAAATTGTTCCTTCCTTTATCCCTTGATGTCAATTCCCTTACAATTTTGGTCAAGGAATATGAAAAAAATAAATAAATAAAATTGATGAGGGCACAAAAATCATCTTAGCTTCGTTTTATTTTCAAGGAAACCTATCCGTGTCTTCTTTTTATTTGGATGGTACAACCTCCTATGTTACGTTACATATAAGAAATGTTGTTCTATCATCATATTAAATTTTTGGCGGTCTATGATCTATGACTGGAGCATTTTTTGTATCGTGTATATAAATTTTTAAAATGAACACTTACAGATTGATTTTTAAAAATTTAACCAAATGGTTGTAAAACAATTATTATCTTGTATTATAAAATAAGATGTTCTCTCAAAATCAAACTCATAAAGGCAGACAAAAAAAAATTTATAATACTATATATTCTCTGTTGTTTAAAGAAGTGGAACTTTTTTCGCTTTTAATAATTATAAAACACAGCTTAAATTGTAATCTACAGATGATTGGAATATTAACAAAAAGTAAGCTAGAAGGTTCTGTAGCCTTAGCTAAAGTTTGGTAGAGTAGAAAACGGGAGAGAAATGAAGTTGGAAGATGAGTTTGTTTAAGAGATAAACATGGAATCTTTAAGATGTTCGGTAAAAAAGAAAATGGGAATGAAGTAAGTGGTAAATTTTATCCTCCCAATGATGAATAGAAAAGATGAGGAATTTTGTTTTTTAAAAATAAAATGTGACATACAAACAACTAGTTTAATCTAAATCCCCTACTCGTCTTCTAAGTTGTGTAAGGGTATAATTGTAAAATGTATTAGATGATATTTTTTTTCCCTTTCTTTTTTTCTTTTACCAAATTATATGAAACAAAATCTTCCTCCCGTCGTCACCCTTAATATGTACTTATCCTTTTTCTATTTTCCATCCATCTTACCAACCATAACATTACTCTAAAATAAACTAAACCTCTAAAATCAAGATCTCAAGTTCTTTAGTGAAAAACGGTTCCCAAATTCGTATTCTCTCATAGTATTTTAGAAAATGAAAGCAAAACTTAAGGTTTCCACTAATTTTTAGTCGTTGATGTGAAATAAATCTTGAAGGTGAATGTAAAGATGCATCATAAAACTTAGTGGCCCAATTCCATATTAGATTTGAGTGTCGGAGGCTAGATGAGACGATCAATATTCTTTGAGGCTTCAAAACAAAAAATCATAACCCAAATTATTTCCTCAAAGACAAAAATTCACCCACAAATCCACTTGTATAGAACTGAGAAATTTTTTTTTTTTTTTTTTTTTCGCTAAAAGTATAGAACTGATTTTGGTTGATTTGGATGGGCTCTCAATCAAAAAAAATAGTACATCCCAAATAATATACTCTTTTCTACGATAATAGGGTACCAATGGCATCACAAATACATTTCCCGATCAAAAAGAAAATTAAAATATCAGGAGATAAATATGTACCTATGTTTAGATGACATGTGCAATTCCAAAATTAAAATTTTTTTTTGAAAAAAAGTGTTTGTTTCAATTTTTTCTATCATTCTCTAATTTTGAAAAAAAAAAAATTTATCTTAGTTTTAAATTTATTTTGTACAGTATCCTTTTGAAAAAGGAAAAATGAATCTTTTTGAAATATTCTCATAATGCATAATTTCCAATATCATTTTTACTCATTCCAAACAACTTTTTGTTTTCAAGATAGAAAAATTTTTATACATCCAAACACCATCTTATTCTCAAAATGAAAAGACTTTTAATTCAAAATAAGAAAATTTTCCTTTTCGAAAATGGACACTTCATCCAAACGGAGCCGTTACATCTTTGTGTGCGAGAGTAAAAGATCAGTTCGACGTAACTTTCTAGAAGCTATTTTTTATTTTTTAAGATTAAAAACTACTTCTTGGGGTGTTTAAACAATGTCAAAAAAGTTTTTATTCTTCAAAAAATTTATAGACAAAACCAAAAAAAACTATGCTTCACAAAAAGCTTTGCAAACAGTATTCTAATACTTTTATTATGTATTATATTTAAAATCTATTTTGATCCATTAATCCTCCTTTTTTTTTTTTTAAATGATGGTAAACACTTATTGTAAAATTACAATTTTTACTTTTCATTTTCAACTTATCAAAAGCAAAAACGAGTCGACAAAACGGATCTAATGGAAGAAAAAAAAAAAGCTAACAATATTCCTAATATATATATATATATATATATCTCAAGTGGCAACCTCACAAACGTCATCTGCCTCAGTTGGCAAGTTGGCTTTATTTCCTTTTCATAGGTTAAACGACTCTCTGTCGGCTAAATCTTATATTTTAACTAATAAAAAGTGACATTATGTCATAATTAATTAGCATCAAGCTCTTTTAGTGACTAAATATAATTAATTAAGTTACAATTATTAATTAAAAAATATTAGTGAATTAAACTAGTTATTGAATGTTGCGTAGCTTGAGAATTGACAAAACAGTTGAGAAACAAGATCTGATTATTAATATAAACAATTTTTTTTATTGAAATTATCAGTTTTTAAAATCCTTGTTTGAACCCCCTCTCCAAGAAAAAGAATAAGAAAAAAGGAAACTTGTTTGAGCCTGCTGATGTAGGATAAACTAATTGCAAGTCCAACTCTTCAATCGAACTATTATTTCTGTTTTTTTTTTTTTCCTTGCATAATTGAGTACTTATACTATACAACTGTTGTCCATTATTATAATATTATGATAAACTAATAAAATATATTCAATTACGTAGCAGAATTCTATGTCATCATATAAAATAAATATACTATCATTTTCTTTAATTTTGTTTTTTCACATTGATAGGACATAGATTTTAACCACTAAATAGGTATTAAAAATAGAACAATTTAACAGAAACTGGAAAAAAAAAAATCTGATGGTTAAAATATGTGTTTATATAAAGTAATGATTTTTTTTAAATTTTAAAAATAGTGAATTCGAATTCTTAATATTATAGTGAAGTTATGTATAAAATTACTGTTAGATAATTTCTGTAAACACATAAGTATTCTTTCTGGAAACCCATTTGTCAAGTTTTCTAACCCTAGTCCCTAGACAATAATATACACCCATTGTTTTTGTGTTTAAAAACGGGGGGTGACGATCACATAAGTCAAAAAGATTAATGATTTAATCAACTTCATTTTCAAAGAAAAATACCCATCCATCCACATGGAATATATGCGTGTACATATATATATATTTATATATGTATATATTTTGTTATATAGTTCTCATCCATGCCGTTGTTTTTAATATCTTTGTTTTATGGCCATCACCCGTCAATTTCCCAATCTCCCTTAGCCAATTTAGCTGGATATCATCAAGAAGAATAAGATGGGAAAAAAAATAAAAATTAAAGATACATAAAGTAATATAAATAGTTTTAAAAAAAAGGTGTCTAGGGATTAGCCTACTTAGTGGGGCCAATTAGAGATAAAAAGACTAGAAACTTAATCATATATGTGTGTGTGTGTATATATATATTTGTGTATGACTATGATGTTAAATCTCTAGGAGGCCAACCCTTCTATTTCCTTCTTTTACTTTTGAGAAAGAAAAACATGGTTTAAGAATCTTTACCAATTAGCATTTGTCCTACTCCTACCTAATCTAAATGTCATAGCCTATTTATAGTATTTAACAGGAAGCATTTTCAAGTCTCTTTAGACACAATGAGTTTCACCTTTTTTCCAAAAAAAAAAAAAAAAAAAAAACTTAATCAACATTTACGAGCCTAACATGTCTTATTTAGTAAAGAGAAAGAGAGAAAATATTTGACATAGCTTGCGAGCGTTACTAGCATAGTCTTTGGATTGTGTCCCAACGGGGGTTAAGAGGAGAGCCGGAGATGGCCAAGCACGACTAAGGAGTTGTTGTGGCGGAAGTGGCGGTCTAGACCGCGCTGAACCGTTGATTTTTCGTGATGTTTTGTCATTGATTTTAGTTTGGCAAGAGTTCAATTTCTGAGTTCAAGTTCGAGTTTGTGTTGGTTTTCTCCAACCCTACCATATTTATTATTTGTCGGAGGAGATATATCAATACAAGTGATTATTAGTGCACATTTTCAACTACATAATCATATTTTTATTTTGGAAAACACTAAATATTGATATAGAGTCCTACACAATCTCGCATGCTAATGTCTAATAACTGGTTAGAAAAAATCAATAACGAGGATCACCACCAATAATTACTTGCCTTTTTATTGTTTGAGAGTTGCCCCTCATCACATGGTGCGTTGCGTTTCCTAATTTGTCAGGCGGAGCTCGGTTTCTTATTTTTTGGAAACCGACAATGTCAATCGGTAACCGAATCGATGAAAACCGCTTGTTACCGACCGATAAACAGCCCTAAAAATAAATAATATACATGACACATCCAAGTTAAATCATGTAATTTGTTTTCTTAATAACTCTTAATTAGTAAATCGTGAGTAATTAATGACATCTTCAGTTAAAGTTTTAACATTTGTTTACAAAAAAATATCATTTTACACGCTTTTTAAAGAGTTTAAAGCTTGAAAAAAAAATGGAAATCAAATCGTAATTTTATAAAAAAAAAAAAAAGGTTAACGATCAAACAAGAAATTCACCCTAATTAATATAATCGGAGAACTAGAAACCATATGAAATGGAACCACCAAATACGTACGACTCTTTGTAAGTCGTATAATAATATTGTAAGGTTGTTCTTTTCTTGGTGGTCATACAAGTTAGCTATGCCACGGAAGTTCCTACAAAAGTTATTCATTTTGTTTTTATTTCTATTTTTGTTCTTTATCCCATCTTTTACGTATTTGGTGCCTTGCTCTGTGGCTCTGAGTTACACTTCTTCATTCTCTTAAAGCTCTCTTCTCTCTCTCTCTCTCTCTTTCTCTCTCTCTTCATGCGGAATATATTTCATGTCATGAAATGCAATACGGAAACCAATTCAGACCGGGTTTCGGTTAGAGAAGTCTAAAGTGATAGGACTTAATGGATTGGCACAAACACGACATGTTAAAAGTGAGCATAACATGATACGAAATGATAGTTAGATGGGCCTAGCTCAGCACATTTAATTAAATAGGCCGTGTTTGATGCGATTTTTCAACACAAAGCATGTTAAGGATACGACACGTTAAGAGCACGACATGAACACGATGAGGACCACGAAAATAACATGACACCGTCATTCTTTTTTATATGATGTATTTAACAATTTTCACGTATCTTATGGTTTTTTTTTTATATCTATTTTCTTATCAAGATTTTATCTTTTTTGAGTTTTTACTTGATAAAATTTTCAATATTGTAGTTTATTTTAATATTATACTTTGTTTTTGTTAAAAATCAATGTTTGATATTGATTTCAAAACTTAATTTTCTTTTCTATTTAAAATTTTTGGCATTAAAGCATGATTAAGACATAGATACAATAAGAGCACGACAAATTTATAAATGGGCTATGAACTGGGTTTGATGCTATAACTTGAAACAAGTACAACATGTTTACTAAATAAGCCGGCATGAGCACGACATGAAGTACTGATGAGCTCAAAATAAATGGGTTGGGTCGGGTCAGGTCGGTCCGTTTGACATCTCTAATTTCAGTTATAAATTTGAATGAAATGCTAAAAGAAAATAATATACACTAGGCTTCACAAACGGACTCCAAATGAGTTATAGATTTAGCACATCTATAGCTTCCCTATTAAATTAACCTACAAAAAAATAAAAAATCATCGAGAAATAAATCTAGCAGAAGAAAAAAATTAAATACTAAACAAAAGCATAAATAAATAGTAACAAGCATGGGCTATTATAGACCAAAAACAAATAATCATGCATACGGTTGAGTTCCTTCTTCTAAGTATCATTTTTTTATTTGGGTTATATGTAAGAATGCCATGAATTGACACCTTCTTTATTTATGTCCATTATAACGTTAAAATTGATCATTTTGCTATTTCATAAACTAAATTACCAACTTTAATGTTAGAGTATACAAATAATAAGAAGGTATTAAAAACATAACTCTCCACCTAAAATTATTATTATTATTTTTTAAATTTAACTCTTGTTTTTTCCCCTTCAATCATGGGAAACAAAGCACATTCTGACGATGAAGCCCAATTTTTGGTCCGTTAACCACTACTTGGGCTCACATATTGGGCCCCACTTCTTCGGCTTTGACTTTTGGTTACTCTTACTGTGGAAATTCTGTGTTACATACAAAATGCCATAAAATTTGACACTTTTATATTTTATACCTACCATAATATTAAACTTAATAATTTTATCTATTTTATAATACAAAAATTATCAATTTTAATATTAGAGTGGACAAATTATAAGGAGATATTCAAAACATGTCACTCCATCTAATTTTCTCAAATTATAATGAATAGCAGCTTAAAAAAAAAAAACTAAAATAAAGAAGTAATATGATTTTAAAATATTTGAAATTAATTATTATTTACTTAAAAAAATTTATTCAATACTATTTATTCTAAATACTTTAAGGGAGAAAAGAGTAAATACTAGTTTTTCAGTAAATAACTGAAATAAAAAAACTTTTAAGACATTCGGAGTAAATTACAAATTTAATGTATAAATAATCTATTTACTTGCAATTTACCTATTAACTTAGCTATTTCCTTAGTAAATGTGATTCTGTTTATAAATGCTTTGTTATGACAAGAAAGAAAGAAAGCAAAAATCATCTCTCTTGTTTGATATAAAGATACAAGGGAAATGAAAGAATAGATTCTATTTGTAAATTGACTATATATATATATATATAATCTCTAACCAATGAAATAGATTAAATCCCTTCGAAAATCTCTTCAATTTGAAGGGATTAAAATTGAGGTTTTTAACAAGATTAGGAGTCCCTCCCGTACTCCCTTTATTCCTTTATTATCTTCTACCAAACAATGATAATTGTCAAAATCCTTCCACTAATCCATCCACCCATCCCCTTCCTTTCATTTCTCTCCTACAAAACACACTCTAAAGATGTGGAGCTCAAGGCCTTGGGAGAGAACTGATGGGACCAATTGGGCGTAGAGTCAACGTCATTGGATCATCATGATCGTGATCATAATCAGTCGACGGAATTCGAAAAATTATGTTCGAAAAATTCATTTCTTGTTTGAATCTTAAAGGCGCGATTGAAAATGTTGATAGAACGCGACATTTTTTTTTCTCTCAATTTGACGACTTTGATCTTCAATCCTTCATGACCGAGCTCGAGTGTTTCACACCTGAAGTAGGTTATCAAAATTATCCGACAAATATTTAAGGCAAACGGTACAAAACGTTGATGGTTACATGGTACCAAATACTTTGGCTTCTGTTTTAAAAACATTGCTTCTCAAGTATGGAAATCTTGGTGGCTAAGGTCGAAGACATCAAATGGGAGGATCTTAAACACTACAAATTCTACATGCAGGCAATTCAAAAGATTACATTATTCGAAATTGATCAATTCTTGGATGATAATTTTTCAATAAAAGCTTTTCTTGGTCTCGAAGCAACTAGAAATGAAACAAGCATTCGTGAAATGCTCGACTACAGGAATGTAGAGTTGAAGAGACGTATGGTCGAGTTGGAAAGATGCAAGGACAATCGTCAGAAGCTCAAAACATATGCATCTGAGATGTTGGATCTCATGGAGGAGTGCTCGAGCGAAGCATCGGGATGGAAGTCCCGGAGTTGGGGTGGACAAGGGGTTTTGATGTTAAGATTGTTGGCTATTCCTTGAATCTGATCTTCACTTTTCTTTAGAATATTTTTTTCCCCCAGTTGTTTTATCTTTTGTTAATGCATCCGTTTCCTGTTGTGTCAATGTAAATTAAGTTTGGTCTATTGTCATACTTTTACTTCAGAAAATAATTGACTTATTTCTCAATCAATTTCTACATTTGTTTTCAAAATCCTCAATATATAGCCACCCCCGTTAATAATAAAGCAATTTTACAGCTTATATTATATATATATATATATATATATATTTTTTTTTTAATTTGAGACTGAGGAGATTTAAGTTCTACATCTTTTAATAAAGTCAAATATGATATCATCGTTTTAATGTCACATTAATATTTTTGCATGAGGTGATAAAAGCCAAAACATGTGACACATACTTGGGAAAAAGACGCGCTGTGTACAAATCCAGTATAGATCATTGGGGGGTGTTGGATCATGAATGTGTCTAGTGCGTAATAATGAAAGAAAATGTGTGTGTATATATATATATATATATATACATTTATATATATATATATGCATGTTTTTACAAAAGGACAATGAGGTATATAAATACCTCCAAAAATAGTGCAACAAATACACATGGTGCATGTGCCAAGCCTAGGCAAAAAATCAAACATTTATTACTTTCTCATTTATTGTCAAGTTTTGTTCTTTAAATTTGTTATTGATATACAACGAAAAAAAAAATAGTTGTCCACCGGCAATTTTAACTTATCTTTCATTTTCCTTCCCTCTTTTTCTAAAACTTATCGATGTAGTAATTTTTTTTTTTATGCAACTGTATAATTCTCATTCTTTACCAAATCTATAAATGTTCATTTTTAAATAGAAAAAGGAGTTTTTTTTAGGGTAAAATTACAAAATTGTTAACTAAAATCACATCAAAATAAAAATATACAAAAAACAAAAAGTCTATTACAAAATTGTTAACTAAAACCACGTATAAAAATATGCAAAACAAAAAATCTACTAGTATTGGTGGATCCAGTCTTTGATTTAAAGTCGAATTCCTTTATATTTGGGGCCATCTGTGTCTTATGTATTTTATTTTTGTGAAATGAAATTTCCCTTTTCATAAAAAAAAAAAAAGAAATTTACTAGTATTTTATTTATTTACTTATATTAAGATAAGATATTAGAATTCTCCAAATGTTAATTAGGATTATTTCCTTCGACACCCTCAAATCAACTCACTTTGTCACTTGAATTTAAAAACCCCCATTTTACTCTTTGAGTTTGAAATTTAATCATACTTTATCCTTTTACCAAAAGTTCATTTAAAAACAAACGTAAAAATCAGAGAATTAATCTTATTAAGCCAATTCTGTTGGGAGTTCTGTTAAAAACAAAGGGAAAAAAACTCATATGACTGTACTTAACTCATTTTTTTTCCATCTTTTTTAAACTGAAACTCTTATATATATATATTAATGATAAAGTGAGAGTGTATTCAAAGTTTAGATAATAAAATGAGAGTTTTTAAAGTTAAGTGAATAAAATGAAAATGACGATATAATTCAGGAAAATGGATGACAATAATATAATATGAAAAAATTAGGGACACCAACTCTAATACAAACTTTTGAATACCAATTTATCTGGTTTATGAATTATCATTCTTTAATTAGTAAGTGTTTAAAATATTACCACACCAATTTATTACATCTGTCAATAAAAATATGACACATGAATTGAAATTAAAAAAATTAAGCCCTTGTTTGGTGTCAAGGTTCAATCCAATCCAAACTTAAAAAATTCAATTCATTTTTGTCTTTTTCTATAAAGTCAATCTTAATTTCAATATTTATAGTTTTTATAAATCAAACATCAAAAGTCTATAACTTTGTATATATAAATCTAAATGTGATGAATTTTTTTTTAAAAAATTATGTAGAATTACGAGACGAATAAAACAAACTCCATAGTGATATATATATTTTTTTCGGGCATATTTTAAGTTTTTATATTTTTTTAGTTTTGACAGTTTAAACATCACATCAACCGTAAATCTATTAATTCAATTCAATTCTAATTTTTTAGTTTAAACTTGTCTACTAAACATTAAGGTCTTGTTTGGTCATGAGTTTAGTTTAAACTAAACTGTACTTTTTTCATCATGTTTTTTATCTTTTTCCCCAAAAAGTTGTTTGTCTTTTCTGAAAATTCAAAAAAATTCAAAAAAATTTACTATTTAAACTTACAAATCTTAACTCAAACTTACACACCAAATACCCCTAAGATTAGAATGGTGCCTCGATCATAACTCAATTAATTATAATTTTCTTTAGACATTGAAAAAACCGAGGCAAAATTTATCCTTAAACCAATTTTCCGAAACACGAAGGCATGCTGACAAATCCACCCTTCTGACACGCATTACTCTGCCAGACCTGAAACAAACCCCCACCCCACTTTCAGATCCTAGATCCAATACGACCTTTATTTATTTATTTATTTTTTAATAAAATAAGCCTTGGTTTGCATTGAAGGTTCCATTTGGTCCGTAGTTAAAGTTAAAAATAAAAATTTTAAATAAAAATAGATTGATTTTTTAAAAATTAATTATTATTTTTATTAAATTTTTGTAAACGGATAAAAATTAAGAAAAAAAATTTGAGTTTTAATTGAAATATTAAATATATATTAAGTTTATATTTAGTGAATTATTTTAATTCAAACTCAAATTAAATTTTTTATTTTTATTTTTATTTTTTTTTGAAAAATTAATAAAATTTAAAATTATTTTTTAAAAAATCAGTTCAATTTAAATTTAAAAAATTTCATCTCATTTCAAATTTAACTCATTTACTAAACGGATCCTAAGTTTAACTCTAACTAAACTGTATTTTTTCATCTCAATTTTTATTCTTTTTTAAAAAATTAACAAAATTTATAATTAATTTTTAAAAAATTAATTAATTTTAATTTAAAAATTTTATCTCCAATTAACAAATTAAAGACAAGTTAAATTAACAAATATTTTTATCTCGCACGTGCCACAAGTACGGACAAACTGCTCAGGCACGTGCCAGCCACCCTTCCTTTTCTTTCCCCCCACCACCACCATCCCCCACTGTTTTGAGATTCCCCACCATTTCCGACCAGAAGCCAGAGAGAGAGAGAGAAAGAGAGAAACTTTCGCTAGGGCTCGTGAAAACTCAAATGCGGATTTCGAAACTTTGGTAAAGCTCGGAAGTTTTGTGTCGGAGATCCGGAAGAAGCTTCTCGAACTTTCGCGAAGGTTTTTATTTTTTTTTTCTCCGGAAAGCTCGCTCGCTCGCTTGCTATGGAGTCGATACTGGCGCGGGCTCTTGAGTACACTCTCAAGTACTGGTTGAAGTCCTTCTCAAGAGACCAGTTCAAGTTGCAGGGCGGGATCGTACAGCTTTCCAATTTAGGTAATTTCTCGACGATCAATTTCGCTTGGTTTTTTCGATTTTGTGATTGTTTGATTCGATTGATTTAGGTTTGGCGATTGAGAATTTTGATTTTTTTTTTTT
Source organism: Ficus erecta (assembly GCA_008635985.1). Lineage (NCBI taxonomy): Eukaryota > Viridiplantae > Streptophyta > Magnoliopsida > Rosales > Moraceae > Ficus > Ficus erecta. The sequence continues at coordinate 157,749 of BKCH01000115.1, read as the reverse complement.
TTGGTTTTTGGTAGATATAAATGGCGATGCTTTGCATTCGAGCGTCGGATTGCCTCCGGCGCTGAATGTGACGACGGCGAAAGTCGGAAAATTGGAGATTGTGGTTGGTGATTCTTGATCCTCGATTTGTTCTTAATTTCATTTGGAATTTCAGTATTTGGAAGTTTGATTTGAAATGCAAAGCAAAGTCGTGAAATTTATTGCTGTTTGCTTACTTTCTCAAGATTTTACATCAAGTATGTAAAAGAGGAAATTCAGTTGAGTTTTGGATTTTCGGTAACTAAATCAATGGAGAATATGAGTTTTGTCTAATTTTGAATGACAGGAATGAGTTTTGTTGTATGTGATCCTTAATCATTTTTCAAATGTATTTGGCTGTTCAATTAATTGACATTTTTTTTTTTTTTTTTTCTGGTTTACTAGCTCCCATCCGTGACTAATGTGCAAGTAGAGCCGATTGTCGTTAAAATCGATAGGCTTGATTTGGTACTTGAGGAAAATCCTGATGCAGAGGCATGTGGAAGCCCGAACAGGTAATGCTATTCGTAGCTTTTTGAGGTTTCTTCTAAAGATTCAGACGGGGTTTGAATTTTAACGTTCTAATTTATGCTTATGTTTGCAGTTATCAGTCATCCTCTAGCGCTGGGAAGGGTAGTGGTTATGGATTTGCCGACAAGGTTGGTTCTCTGTTTTTGTGTAGTCAAATTTGGTTTTCTATTCAGAATAGAAAGATTGCTAGCTGATTGCCCCGAAACTAACTGGACTCTTTATAAGAATTTGCATGATAAAATGAATTCCTTTTTGTAGTGCTGGTCCTGCTGGACTGCTAGTAAGAAATCTATAATATTGGATGCATATATCTATATGGTGATATTGCCTTATGACATATATAAACTTGGCTTGTTAGGTTACCGATGATTAGTTTGCGTAAAACAGTTTGTAAGCTCAATTATTTTAAAAAGGCAGCTAAGGAACACAATGTTCAAGATACATGCTAAATCATGGAGTCTCTGTAAATACTTGATCACTCGGGTTACATGTTTCAGCATTCGGTTGATAATTGCAGTTTGCTATTCCCAACTTCCCCGAAGTTCTTTTGTTATCAGTTTGTTTTGAACGCTTCAAGATTCTGTGTTTATTTAAATTTCATGCATTTGAGGCCTTGCTCTTCCAGTTTATATTTCATTCATAATAACTCCATTTCTCATCATCATTTATCAATAACCCAGAAAAGAAATGTTTTCAGAATTTGTTTGCATGGCCTAGCTAAAAGTTTTGTGCCCGATTCTACCTGAAAGAATTGTTTTCTGGCTGTTTTTAACGTGCATATATACATAAGTAGTTGCACTGAGTTTATAAGTAGTTGCACTGAGTTTTGGATTGACCTTATGTGCTTATCAGATTGCAGATGGAATGACTATAGAGATTTCTACTGTCAATCTTCTACTTGAAACTCGTGGAGGTGCTCGACAGCAAGGAGGGGCAACTTGGTATTTTCTGTACCCTTGGATGTGTAATTTTCTTTGAGTACCTTGTATTTTGAACTTGTTATAACTTAGCCAGAAAATATGTTGACTTGACAGGTCTTTGCACTCAGTTAAAAATTTAATGCTGGTCGTTAGAAATTAAGACCCATTTATGCATTATATGTTTCATTTTCTTCAAATTTCCTTTTGAAGTTGCAGTGATAACTAGCTTCGTGCACCTGTTTTTAATTTTTTTTCCCTTTATATGTTTTCTGCCACAGGGCGTCGCCTCTAGCATCTATCACCATGCGCAACCTTTTATTATATACCACAAATGAAGATTGGCAGGTAATGTATTGATTCTGCTCATAAGTGATGTATTGACCTCATTCTATAGTTTTGTCTTCTTATCTCAGTACATTTACTGTAACAGGTTGTAAATCTGAAGGAGGCACGAGATTTCTGCGCAAACAAAAAGTACATATATGTCTTCAAAGTAATATTCTACTCTGTATGCATTAGATGGATATTCCTTTTCTTTTTACCTATGTATTTAGTTCTCTATCTTTTGCACTAGGGGAGTCAGGGGAGTACTTCCCTATTCACTTTTCCTTAAGTCCAAGCATATGTTGCACGTGTCTTGATTTTTGACATTGCTTCTCCAGTGTTTATGCAAAATTGTTTGCTTGTACTGTGTTGTTATTCTCTTTTCTCTTATGTAAAAAATGATTGATACTCATGGTTGGGTTTGTAATAATGATGTGTACGCTTTTCTTACCAGAAACTTGTGTGGGAGTCACTGTCTATTGATCTCTTGCCTCATCCTGATATGTTCATGGATGCTAATGTAGCATGCTCCCGAGGAGGAAACCAGAGAGACGATGATGGTGCAAAGCGAGTTTTCTTTGGTGGGGAGCGTTTTCTAGAAGGAATATCAGGAGAAGCTTATGTAAGTCAAGTCTGGTACCAAGGTTGATTGTTGATGGATTTTGTTTTGTTCTCTGCATTATCTGATTCTATAGAATACTGTTTGGGTTCTTATGACATACTAAATTCATCGTTGCATCTTTGTAATCGTGACCAGATCACAGTGCAGAGGACTGAATTAAACTGTCCGCTTGGACTTGAGGTTCAGTTACATATTACAGAAGCCCTTTGTCCCGCACTAAGTGAACCAGGTAAGTTGTGTAATGTTTTGGGCCACATGTTTAATTGCTGGTCTTTAAAATATGAGACATCATACGTGGAGAACGGCACTGATGTGTCTTTATGTGGCAGGGTTACGTGCTCTTCTCCGCTTTTTGACAGGATTATATGTCTGTCTTAATAGAGGAGATGTTGATCCAAAGGCTCAGCAGGTTTTAGTTGCCTTTACTCTAAAAGTTAGTTATCTTGCTAAAACTTGTATGTGCATGATCAACTAAGTTATCTCTTCTTGTTTGCATTTTTGCAGAGATCAACTGAAGCAGCTGGACGTTCTCTCATCTCTGTTGTTGTTGATCACATATTTTTGTGTATTAAGGATGCAGGTTTGTGCTTTTCCTCTGGAATCGGATTTAGATTAGTTACCCAATAATTTTCACTGAGCAAGCATGCACAGAATGTACATCCACAGACACAAAACATACATGCGATGCACGTATACAGACCCACACACATGCACACTGGCTATTTACAGATGGAAAAATGGGTCTCTATGTTTAATGTTCTTTAACAATGTTTACATTATCTGTTAATCGGATTTTTTTTTTAAGATATCAGAAAAATTTATTTTTCAGCTAACATTCTACAACAATTTCAATTTTTGCAGAATTTCAGCTAGAACTTTTGATGCAGTCGCTTTTCTTTTCTCGGGTATATAGTCTGTGAAAACATCTATATTATTATTATTTTTTGTTTTTTTTTTTTTAAATATCGTAATTTCGTGTCAATTTTCATTCCCTGTTTGTGCTAGTCTATGGAGCTTGTATACTGGATTAGTGTAATCTACTTTGGTGCAGAAAATAGTGTCACTGTAGTGTCATGATTTCTGTTTTGAGATTTATTCTAGGACATACTTTGCTTTGTAGGCCAGTGTTTCTGATGGAGAAGAGGACAATAACTTGACTAAGGTCATGATTGCTGGACTGTTTTTAAGGTGAGTTTATTTTTCTTTCAATTCTTTCACAAGATTTGTTCTACAAAAAAAAAAAAAAAAGTCTTTCATGACATTTGTGTGCTGGAGTTCAGGGACACCTTTTTACGGCCTCCATGCACCTTAGTGCAACCATCAATGCACGGTGCTACGAAAGAACCTGTCCCTGTTCCCAACTTTGGTAAGATCTGAAATCTACCCATGTCGTAAGTTTAATCCTATGGCCAAACATATTGTCAGTTTCAATCTATAGTTTAAAATTGATCTCTATGATTCTGTGAACAGCTAAGAACTTCTGCCCTCCCATCTATCCTCTGGGAGACCAGCCGTGGCAGTTAATTGAAGGTGTCCCTTTACTATGTCTCCATTCTCTTCAAGTTAAACCCTCCCCTATTCCGCCATTTTTTGCTTCACAAACAGTTATCAACTGTCAACCTCTTACGGTATGTGTTGATTATTTCAATTGTTGCTCTCCCTATCTCTTTTATTTCTTTTTCTAACAAATTCACAAGTATAATCTTCACATTTTACTGACCAGATTGATCTTCAAGAAGAGTCCTGTCTGCGGATATGCTCATTCCTTGCTGATGGAGTTGTAGTCAACCCTGGTGCTGTTTTACCAGATTTCTCAATAAATTCATTTATTTTCAATCTCTGGGAGCTGGATGTTACTGTTCCTTTAGATCCAGCCAAATTGAGTCCTACTCCTAGCAACAAGGATACCATAGCCCAAAACTCCTTTGCCGGAGCAAGGCTCCATATTGAGAATTTGTACTTTTCCGAGTCACCTTCACTAAAACTGAAGCTACTGAACCTGGAGAAGGATCCTGCTTGCTTCTGTCTCTGGGAAGGGCAACCTGTTGATGCTAGTCAGAAGAAATGGACTACCGGAGCTTCAAACCTTAGTCTATCTCTTGAAACACCTACCGGATTAAGTGGACTACAGAGTTGTCATAACGGAACCTCTGGCCTGTGGAGATGCGTTGAGCTTAAAGATGCTCGCTTTGAGGTAGCTATGATAACCGCGGATGGAAACCCATTAACAGATATACCTCCTCCTGGTGGAATTGTCAGAGTCGGGATTGCTTGTGAACAGTATTTGTCCAATACTTCAGTTGAACAATTATTTTTTGTCCTGGATCTTTACGCATACTTTGGCAGAGTTAGTGAAAAGATTGTCCTCATTGGGAAAAATGCCAGGCAAAAGAAAAGTAGTAGTAGGTCTTCTTCGGGAAGGCTGATGGATAAGGTTCCTTGTGATACAGGAGTCAGTCTTGCCGTGAAAGACCTTCAATTTAGATTTTTGGAGTCTTCTTCCTTGAATATCCAGGGAATGCCTCTCGTACAGTTTCTTGGGAACAATCTGTTTGTGAAAGTCACTCACAGAACCCTTGGTGGTGCAATTGCTGTTTCGTCCACTTTACGCTGGGATAATGTTGAAATCGACTGTGTTGACACCGAGGGAAACTTCGCACATGAGAATGGTACAGCGTTAACTTCCAACGAAAATGGTCTTTCAGTCTGTGGGAATGGATACGCTCAGCTAAAAGCTGTTCTCTGGATACATAATCAAAGAAAGCGACAACCAAATGGCATTGCTGTCGTTGATCCATTTTTGGATATTACCATCGAACATGTGATTCCTTTGAATGAAGTAGACATAGAGTGTCATTCTCTCAATGTCGCAGCTTGTATTTCGGGTGTCCGCTTAGGTGGAGGAATGAATTATGCTGAAGCTCTGTTGCATCGCTTTGGAATACTTGGCCCTGATGGTGGCCCTGGAAAGGGCCTCTCTAAGGGACTGGATAACTTAAGGGCAGGACCGTTGTCAAAACTTTTCGAAACATCGTCACTTGTTGCTGAAAGTCTGGAAGAGGGTAGGTCACAAATTATTCTGGGTTAGTTTAAATTTGATCACACATAGGTGCATGCGCACTTGCACGTTAGTCAGCTGTATTGATCTTTCTAAATTTAGTTGTTTCATTTTATTGTCATTCATTATCTAAATTTCCGCACTGCTCTAGATGGAAGTTCAGGAGATGGCAAAGAAAGCAGTCCTTTGCACTTGGGAAAGCCAGATGACATAGACGTGTCTATAGAGTTGCGAAACTGGTTATTTGCTCTTGAAGGTGCACAGGAGATGGCAGAAATGTGGTGGTTTTCTGATAACGAACATGTGGGGAGAGAAGAAAGGTGTTGGCACACAACTTTCCAGAATCTGCGAGTAAAGGCGAAAAGTAGTCCAAAGAATTTGAGGAATGGCAAGTTACATGGGATAAAGAAATATCCTATTGAATTGGTTACGGTAAGATGTGCATTGGATAATAATGGTTTTGTTACTTCTGCAGATCGACATTAAATGCTTTTCCCCCTTTCTAAAATATGTGTTTTTCTGTTTTTTTCGTTTATACAGGTCGGTGTTGACGGCTTGCAGACCTTGAAGCCCCATGCCCAAAAGAGCATTCATACAGCTGTCCTGTCGTCAAATGGTTTTAAAGAAACTGCAGAGACATCTGGAGGCATAAATCTTGAAGCTCGCATTGTGACATCAGAGAACAATGTTGACGATGAAACTGTAAAATGGATTGTGGAGAATGTAAAGTTCTCTGTTAAGGAACCGGTAAGTAGATCCTTGACTTTCAAGCAAATAGATAAGTTACAGTCGCAATTTTTGGCCTTAAAATATTTATCAGCGTTATGACACGTTTAACGCTATACTCTATAGATTGAGGCCATAGTGACAAAGGAAGAGCTGCAACACCTTGCTCTTTTGTGCAAGTCTGAAGTCGACTCAATGGGTCGAATAACTGCTGGAATTATCCGGCTACTCAAGCTAGAGGGTTCTTTTGGCGAAGCAGCAATGGATCAACTAAACAACCTTGGTACGTTAAACTTTCGTGTTAACTGAATTAAAACTGCAATTCTAATCACAAACTAATTTTCTTTAGCTTCCAAGTCCGAAATTGTCCATTTATTGGTTTAATGAATTCGCAGGAACCGAGGGCATTGACAAGATTTTCTCCCCGGAAAGGCTTAGTACTTCATCACCAAATTGGATCGGTGAAAACTCGCGCTTAAATTTTGAATCAACGGTTGCATCACTCGAGGAGGCAGTTGCCGATTCACAAGCTAAATGTGCTACTCTTATTACCGATTTAGGCGGTTTGGATTCTTCCCTACATCTTGCTACCATCAACGAACTTACTCAGAAACTTGAAAGCATGCAGAGTTTATTGACGCGGTTACGAACTCAGATATAAGCTTTCCATCTTTTTTTTTTATAGCATTTTTCTATTGTTATAGTTTGGGGTTAAAAGATCCCAATTATATATATATATATATATATATATTTTATATTTTTACATTTATATAGTGCAACCATTCTTTTCGTATATAGCATATGTCAGTATGAATACGATTGCGAGTAAATGTACAAGTCAAGCCAAAAAGTTTTGTCTTCATTATAGTTGGAAATTTGTATCCTAATTCTGTATCAAACGGTTTTGGAAGAAATATATTGTGCTTCATTATCTGACTATTGTTTCAGTGACAGATTTATAGTTCTAGTAAAAATCTGTCAAGCGGGTTCTAAACGGGTGGTACCGTATTGATACCTTAATTATCTATACAATTGAACGGATTAAACGGGTCAAGCAGATTTGCACAAAACCAGCCCATTTATTTTACTGTTATACAAGCACCCGAATGACCAAATGATTAATCGTGCATGTGTCATTTTTGCGTCGTATCGTCGTCGTGCTAGAAATTACCGGCTCTAAACAGAGCCACCCGTAGATTCAATAACCACCTTTTTAGATTTTGTTTTCACACATAATTCTAAGGTGTGGATGTTCATAATCTCATTTAAAAACTAATTTAGAAAACTTTTCCATCTTTAAAACGAAGAACGAGGCTTGGAAAAACCCGAGGTTTTTGTGGAAAGCCAGTGAAAGAGGAATCGTGATGGAGTTGGCGTGAAGAACAGAACCTGAAAGGGATTTTTTTTTTTCGTCTCTAAGAAAGGAATTCTTTTCTTTGCTAAATCTATGGATCTCTGCGTTGATGGAATTAGCCTTTAGTCTTATGAATTAGCAGGATCCTTATTATTTGGACAAAAATGGTCTTCTCCCGATCTAATTTGTTCAAAGTATTAAGTTTTGAAGCCTGATTAATGCCCTACACAGAAACACGCTACGTAAAGATATTATGCGAATCGACCTTGAGGTGAGCCTGTATAAAAATTACATGTTGTAATTATTCATTTTCTTCTGCAAATTTTATTACTCTCGGGAATATAGAATTAGGATGCTAATTCTTAATACAAAGAACATGAGTGAAATTGAAACTAAATATGAAAAACGAAATTAAATATGAATAGAGTGTATGTAGTTTCTGAGGATGGGTCTTATAAATTATAAAACTGATTTTTTTTTTTTAAATAACTCTCACATATTTTGGACATATGTGGGAAAATGAAAATTTTCAAAAACATTGTTTTTAAAAACGTTATAAATTTTGTTAGATTATCAAAACAATCATTTTCTTAAAAATAATTCATCAACAAGTTAGCAATTGACCACTTAGTAGGCAATCATGTCAATGTCTAACTAATATCAATAAATAATTTATTAATAGTTATTGTCCATGTTAATTACCATTGAACAAATCTGATTGACCAATATATCAACTATTTTAAAAGTTAATGATATATATATTTTTTAAAAATAAAATCAAATATTTATTAAAAGACGGCGAAAACTGATCACCTCACCTAATTTCTCTTTATGCATCTTTTTTTTTTTTAATCCAACACTTTGACGATTACTATTGTTAGTATTTACATATTTATCTTTTTTTTTTTTTTAATTCAAAACTTGACCATTACTTTTATTAGTACATGTATGAGATTTTAAGACAATATGAGATAAAATAAAATTACTCATCTTTTCCTATCCCTAAGATAAGAACTTTAGATTTTTTTTTTCCTTCTCAACTCTAAATAACCTTATCCTCTTTTTCCTCTCACTTTGGTTTCTTAGCATCATCCTAATTCCAAAGCTTGCCTATTATGGCTTCCACTTCTTTTCTCCTCCAATCTCTCTTCCATGCAAACCCTCAAAAAACCTCAACAAACCCACCATATTTTCTCTTCCACCGCACAAAAAATCTCCACTTCTCCATCAAATGCACTTCTTTAGACTCCACCACCACCAACAACAACAACAACAATTCAGAGCCACCTCAAGACTCGTCATTTCCCACACCAACCACAGAGACCACCATCAGGCCGGAGAGCTTCCCGCTAGAAAGGCGAAGGAGGTCGGAGATCGTCCGAGACAGGAAGGCGCAGACCGGGCTTGCCAAGCCCGAGCCGCCAAACTTTGAGGTTGGTTGGAAGAGGACAAAGGAGATAAAGCTAGAGAAGCCAAAAGGGTTTGTGATAGCTGACTTCTTGGAGAAGTTGGAGAGCTTGATGGGCATGGAATATGGCTCGACGGCGCTGCTGGCAAAGACCGGGGAGATCGTGGCGGAGAGAGCGAGAGAGGAGGCTGAGGTGCTGAGAGAGGGTGGAGAAGTGGAGGACAGGCTCATCACTGAGTTGTTTAGAGTGTTGAGGCTGATGGAGATGGACTTGGCCATGGTTAAGGCTGCTGTCAAGGAAGACACTTTAAGTGAGAGGCTTGAGCAGGCCAAGGCTCGGTGTAGGCAAGCTATTCTTGTTGCTTTGTCCTTTTGAATCTCCAAAAATTGAATATAATTAAAAAATAATAAAGAAAAAGAAATGAGTATAAATCGTGTCAATATGCTTGGAACTTTTCAGTGCATATCTTGTTCTTTGGTTGCTTGCATTTTGCAGAACAAAAATAGAGAAGTAGACAACGGGATGTTTCATATGTTATTGTTTAGGCACTTTCTCCTCTTTTATGTTTTATCAAAATGCGGAGTTTAGTATGTGTTTTAGGAATGTCACAATGTTTTTAATTTAATATTGAACACGTCCTTTTAATAAAAGGTAGCCAAGGTTAAAGTGCGAAAAAAAAAAGAAAAAAAAAAAAAGAGTATATCTCATGTTAATATGCTTGAACTTTTCAGTACATATTTTGAAGGTTGGTTGTTTGCATTTTGCAGAACAAAACCAGAGAAACTAGACAATGGGACGTTTCATATGTTATGGCTTAGGCACTTTATCTTCTTTTATATATATCTTCTTTTATATATATTTTATCGAAATGATACATTTAGTATGTGTTTTAAGAATATTACGATCATCTCTTGTGTTTTCAATTTCATATTGAAAATGTCCCTTTTAACAAAAGTGCGAAAAAAAAAATAAAAATAAAAAATAATAAAGAAAAAGAAAAGAGTATATATCATGTTAATATGCTTGAACTTTTCAGTACATATCTTGTAGTTTGGTTGCTTGCATTTTGCATAATAAAACTAGAGAAGTTGACAATGGGACGTTTCATATGTTATAGTTTAGGCACTCTCTCTTCTTTTTTGTTTTATTGAAATGCAATGTTCAGTACATGTATGAGGAATGTCACGATCATCTTTTGCGTTTTTAAATTTATATTAAAAACGTCCCTTTTAATAAAAGGTAGCCAAAGTGTGAAAAAAAGAAGAATTTAAAACTAACAAAGATAATAAAGAAAAATAAAAGAGTATATATCATGTCAATATGCTTAAGCTGTTCGGTACATATTTTGTAGCTTGGTTGCTTGCATTTTTGCAGAACAAAACTAGAGAAGTAGACGATGGGACGTTTCAGATGTTATTATTTAGGCACTTTCTACTCTTTTATATTTTATTAAAATGTGACATTTTAATGTGTTACAAGAATGTTACGATCATTTCTTGTGTTTTTAATTTCATATTGAAAACATCCTTTTAACAAAAGGTAGCCAAGGTTAAAGTGTGAAAAAAAAAGAATAATAATAATAAAGAAAAAGGAAAGAGTACAAATCTTGGAATTTGGTTGTTTGCATTTTGCAGAACAAAACCACAGAAGTAGACAATGGGACGTTTCATATGTTATTGTTTAGGCACTTATATATGGTAGGGATAAGTACCTAAATCTCCTTTGTGTTTTATCGAGATATAACGTTTAGTATGTGGTTCAGAAATGTCACGATCATTTATTGTGTTTTTAATTTCATATTGAAAACAGCCCTTTCAACAAAGGGTAGCCAAAGTTGAAGTGTGAAATAAACATTTTAACAACATTAGAGTATTTTATATTTGATCTATTTGATTGACCTTGCGCTTAAAATGTTCTTTTCGAATATCAAAATTTAGTCAGATTTTGTCAAAATGGAAGTTTTTAACATGAAAGTAAAAACAAGAGAGATGATGGTGGTATTTTTGAAAACACATTATAAAACGTGGCAATTTAATAAATTGTATGACAGATTTAGATACTCATCCTCTTTTGGTGTTCCATATAGACCTATTTTAGTCGGAGAATTGGTTAGGATTTCTAGTGTATCAGCTTCATCCGGTTCTTAGCATTTTGCTTTACAAAGTCCCTACTTTTAATGAGCAAACTAGAGAATCCGTCCTTTAAACTCCGTTTGGTAGGAAGGAAAAAAAATAAGAGGGAGGGAAAAGCTTTAAAAACAATGAAAAATTCGAATGATTAAAAAGAAATTAGTTTTCTTTTATGTTGTTTGGTAGACGGAAAAGAAAGGAAAAAAATAAAAAAAGAAAGTGAAATATTTAAACAATTATTATTTTATCTATATGCTTATATTATCTTTGAAAATAGGGATAAAAAGTAATATTGGTCATGATAGGGTGAATTTTGGTTTTCCTCCCACATTTGAAATGATTAAAATGAGTAGGTCCCACTATAATTTCCACCCTATTTTATTTTTCTTCTTACCAAATAACCTACCACACTAATTTCTATCCAATTTTCCCTCATTCCACTTCCTCTTTTCCATCCTACCAAGCATAGAATGGAATTAGCATCTTGAAATTTGAAGAACTTTCATCCTAATCGCTTTCCCAACTTTTTTTTCCCCCCCTTCTCTTCTTCTTCTTCTTAATCTTAAGAAAAAGTCTTGAAGAGGACAATCGACATTAACCTACTCTCTTGACATGATTATCCAAGAAGCTATCTCAAACGCTGACATGAATGTTCCTGAAGACCCTATTGGCAGGCGACTAGGAGCACATCACTCCAACCCCATCAAATGTACCAGCAGTGATGATGCACAAGCATGACTCTAAACACATTAAATCAAGTACTAGATCGGCATGAAACAAATCTTCATATTTATGACCTCCCAAGACTCTCTAACATTACACCACCAAGCTAAAATACTATCTCTTCATTAGTTTTTCTCCAATATAATCTTGTGCTTTTATTTTTGAGTTAATACAAGTAAAGTTTTAAATCCGGTATCTGATAGTATTCGACACTGTGAACTTAAATTACTATAAATGTAAATTTCAGTTACTAGGAATGTAAATTCATGTATAAGAAAATGCAGTTAAAATGAATGTGAATTCCCCTTATTTTACATGTCTTTCCGTAGGAATTCACATTTCTAGTAACTGAAATTTACATTCACAGTAACTAAAGTTCACATTGCCAGATTCGATCTGATACAAGATATTCATTCATACATATATATATATATATATATTCAGCAATAATTATATCACACAGGAATTTTCACTGCTCATCATTTCAACAGAACATGAATTTTCTTTAATAAATTGAACTATTGCTTAACAAAGAGTTGACCCCATCGATATTAAAGTGGAAAATTGGTGGGGCTAACTAATAGCAACTACAACAACCAAGCATCCAAAATATGGAATCATAAATTTAAGAACCGATACTACTTTGGATCTTGTACACTAACTATTCCGATGAAAGGCTTGTTGATCTCTTTTCTGTTCTCAATTGTTTCGTCATAGTAACGGTTTTCGTATACTTTGTTTGACAAGCTTTGATAACCAATCGAACATCTGGATCGTCTTTCGGAATTTTCCTGAGCAACGTCGTTGCAGCCTTACAGTCCCCGGAAATCAAGAGAACTTGATACATCCTACAATAATTTGACAATAAAGGTCAAGACTTAAGAATAAACTTGGGAAATGGTGAGGAATCGAAAGATTGAAGCAAACCCATTAGTCACCTTAAGAAGTTTAAAATGTTGTAAGGAAGACCAGCAGCCTCGTACTCCCCCCAGATCAATCGGGCGTTGTCCAAATCTTTGGCATTAGCACAAGCATGGAGAAGAAAATCCAGACACTTTCGTGGCGGGGTGAGGCCAAGGTCGTCCTTAACAACCTTTAGCAAGTCGAGGCCTATCTGCAAATGCTCGTCTGAAGATCCAATTAGGCTAAATACCTGCACATTTGTGAAAGTGGTGCGCCTTTGTCGTCAGTTTGGCCATATAGTACAACGTGTTCCAAAGATTTCCATGAAAAAGATGTGATTTATTCTATCATGAGTGAGAAAGTAGAATGCAATTTCATGCTTTAACCATATTAAGACGGTCAAATGATTACAAGTACCACGTTAAACGACAATAAGAAGAAACAAAAACAAACCTCATCAAGAAGAGCTTCTATAACCAAGTCATCTTCAAAGCAAAATTTGTCCTGGAGTTGCTTGAGTAAATCAACAGCAGTACTGAAATGTAAGGATTAAAAAAAAAAAAATAAAGGTTAGAAGGAAAAATAATGACAAGAATAATAGAAATAAAAAGAAGAAAAAAAAAAAAAACGGCGTGAATGAACCTCAAATTCTTGTAACGAACACAATAAACGATGACTCGGCAGCAACCGTCAAGCCAATATCGAGGATCATCCAACTCCTCTAGTAACTGAAGCAATGTACTTGTCCCTCCATCAGAGTTATAGTGTTCCTAATAGATTGTTGATAGGATGCTATTGTTATTCCGTCGAAAAAGGCGACCAAAATTTGAGTGTCTCAGAACACCAAGACTTGTCAATATAATTGCTGTCCTTCAAATTTAGCATAATACTTCTTCAAAAGGTTTAAAAGACGATATTAAGCAAATTTTAGAAACTCACAATAAGACCTATAACAGCTTTGGGTTCTAGACTGAATCCAGACTGCTTGATCTCTTCGTACATACTAAAAGCGTCGGAAAACTGCCCGTGTGTTGCAAGAGCTTGGATAAGCACACTTTTGATTTCGTTCAAGTTTTTAGCAGGAATCAATTTATCCAAGACTACCTGCGAAATAAACAAGTACAAAAAGCAATTTACAGCTCTAGGAATTAACGTAGCTCAGAATTCATAAAGTAAAAACAAAACTAGGAATAGGTTCTTCAACCAAGCACAAACACATTTCAATATAATTAGTACACACACACACACACACACACACACACACACACACACATAAAATACCTGTTTTGCCTTCTCAATTTGTCCGCATCTTGCATATGCATTGATAAGTGCCATGAAAACATGCCTCGTAGCTTGAATTCCAGAAAGCTTTAGTTCTTCACAGTACTACAATCAGATATGTATATCAGAATCTCTTGATCTCAATTTCAAACCAAGGAAGATTATATCCAGAAGGAAAATGAAAAAAAAAAAAAAAAAAAAAAAGAAATTATATCCATAACATAGATAAACAGTAACTTCATTAACATTACAGAAAAGTACAAACAACGAGTTAAAATGAGAAAACGACATCAATGTCATTTTCTTTTCCAGTGTATTATGTGCGTCACGTTTCTTATGAGGGTAAAAGGGAGTTCTACAGAGATAGCGTGAAAAGTCATAAAGAAGCTAGACCATAGCCTGAATTCAATGTTTCAAGAAAGACGGAGAGAATTTTCACAGAAACATTAAAGTATTCATTTGGCATATCATAACAAAGTTTATAACGACTTGATTTATCTCATACTCCTGAATAGAAACATAAATTCTACCTTGTCAATTTCCTCTTCAGATTCACAATTGCCTATTAGATAGCTGAAAGTTTGCGAATCTGGTTTAACATTTGCTTTCTCCATATGCTTGAGAACCATTAACGCCCCAGAAGTGTTCTTCTGCAGATTACAGAGAAAAAAGTGTAAGATTCATGGAAAATTGGAACCCAAAAACCACTGTTAAATACAGTTAAAAAATTGTTAATGCATGCTCATTATGATCATCACCAATACAACTTAATCTTTACTTTAAGCAACCATGAAATTTAAATCATGTTCTTCCATGACTGCTTGGCGATAACTGGCCGTCAATCATGGAGGTCATGAATAAGCAGGATTAATAAATTGGGAAACAAGACACTCCCAAAGTGCCACAAAACAAAACCCGGATCTCAACAAATTGTATTCGTGGCACAACATATTAGCAGTGATCACAACATATTAAAACACTATTTATTACATAGGAGGAAATCAGAGCTCTCTTTTTGAGTTTCTACCATTAAAACTCCAACTATTCAGGATTATAGTAGAAAACAAACCCATTGATTCGATATTTAGAGCAACCGATATGTGTATCTTTTTTGTATAAACACTAATCTAAGGACACACAGAAAGACGAAGTTCCATTTGATGATTTTTCTTTATCAATTATTGTAATTGTTCTACCATTATTGATTGTGGTCCCAACGAAAATAGAGTAACATAGGCGCGGATGAGCAAATGTGCCACAACTGCAGGAGAATATCAATTGCATTTAGGCTCAAAAGACATCTTGACACAACCGTTGAGGCATAGTAAGGACATAAAAGATTAAATGGAATGGTATGTAGACAACTAAATTACTTTTTGCAAGCATGCACACACAAAAAATACAGTATAAGCATTTGATAAAACAAGTAAAACTACCTCACGGAAATATCCTGCCATTATAGCGTTGAACATGTGGGATGTGGGCGCCAAATTCATTTTCTCCAAATCATCTAGAAAGTTGTACGCAGCAGCAAGCTACAAACCCAAGTCACCTCAAAATTTAAACTTTTGTGTTAAAGCAATAATAGCCAATGAAAACTGAGGAATGTGCTTACATCTTTCATTCTCACACACAAACTTATCATCTTCCTGAAAGTTTCGGTGTTCGGCTTTAAGTTGTGGTCACAGATCAGGGAATATAGTCGGTGAACCTGGTAAGTAAAGCAGGCAGAAGAAATATAGAACGAGATAAGAAACCAGTAAGAGTTCAATTTGAAATTCATTCTCACGTAAGTGACGAATGATTAATCAAAATGGAGACGGAATATGTCAAAAGTAACATAAACGGAAAATCTTTAGGTTCTTTTGTTATTAAAACATCATTACTATTATTCTTTTTTCTTTTTTAAATTGAATAATTCTTTTTCTTTCCTTATCCACACACACACATGTTTTTACATATTCTATTAAGTTTGGAGATGGATGAGAATGGATAAGGGAGGAATTATCCTTTCACTAGATATAGATTGACGTTCCACTCAATCTCATACTGCCTGTACTAACTATGCATTTGCCTTCATTATTAAATCTCTGAAATAATCATAGCAACCTCGAATATCCCTCCTCGGCCCTCACTTATAAAAACTGGTCAGAATTCCGAAATTTGGTTTTTTAATTTCCAAAAGGAGAACATTAACTCCAATAGATAAAATAAAATGATGCATCTTACCAGATTATAGTTGCAACTTTCTTCACAAGCATGTAAAATGTGATTTATTAGCAACATGGACACCGTCAGACCCGCTTCTAACATTTCACCGACCACATCAAGAGCCACGTGGACCTATATAGATTGACATACAACCAATGTCACAGCATTCTTCAATTTGTCAAATGAATTAAGAAACGTCATAAGCCATAATTTCTACTTGTTCTTTGAATCAACAGATCAATCATACCTTATGTAAACTACAACAGTGTTTGATGAGGTTCTCATACGATGCAGACGAAGGTGTCACCTCATGTTTGGCATGCAAGTTTTTGAATGTTACGACAACATCTTCAACCTTCAACACCCCAAATTAAACATAAAACGCACAATTTTTGAAAAGTGAAACAAATAAAAATACAAGAGATTTCGCCTTCTTTTTATGTGAACAAAGATTGACTAATAAAAATTAAATCCAATTCATAGCAAATCTTAATCAAGCACTTAATATGGAAGGTGTGGTTAGCGTTGTGACAATCATGTCATCCATGGTTGACTTCCAAGTCCTGACCTACTCTTTTAAGCGATTTCCCCCAAAAACCTGGTATAGTCTTAACCCCAAGCCACAATTGAAGATCCTCATCTGACACATATGAAGTGTCAAAACCATTTTGATACATTATAAACATGATAATGCCTACTTTCACACAGAAGCAAACTGCAGTATAAGAAGAATTGCCCCTTCTAACAACGGCCTTAAGGAAATTACCAGCAGTATTCATGAGAAGTTCCTCACCGCTAAGTTTGGATTGCCAATAGCATAACAACAGAGGAAGTTTGAGAAATTTTGTGCTCCGAAATCTGTAACATGTCAAGCATAATTACAACTCTACATATAGGGAGAGAAAAAAAAAAAAAAAAAAAGGATCCAACTCAACTGATGACACAATATACCATAAAACAAAAAGTTACAAGTTATTCCCAAAAGAAAATTGCAATAAGATCCGATAAAAGTTGAGAGGAAAATTTCAGCTCATGAACTTACCATGAGCTTTGAAGAAAACAAGGAACTTCTCCACAAAAGCCTCCATTTGTAGTTTTCCTAGAGATTTAAACATAGCTGCCACAGTGTTCATTGAAGCAAACTTCGTGATATCCGTCATGTCAAAAAGCTGCGAAAGCTCCTTCTCCCTGCCACCTTCACAGAGCCCCAACAAATAATTTTCTGCAGCACAGCTAAAACCCATAAGGAATTCAACAATACAAATGGAAAGACCTAATCTTGCAATAAAGAAAAAGAACAATATCAAGAAAAGAAATAGCTACTCTTAAAAGAAAAAAAACAAACCTCGTAAACTAGAGTTGGGTTCCCCTTCCTCGGTTACAATATAATTAAAGAGCTCTTGGATCTTTTCCTCATCATCAACTTTGATCCACAGCAACATCTCGTAATATCCTAGCTTAGAAACAGCCTTGGGATTTGCATCTTTGATAATGTCACAGAAGAAATGAAATTCTTGTACCATATCCATGCCTATTAAATAAGTAAGAAGGGGACCATATGTTTCCGCTTCTAGCTGAAGACCGTTTTCCTTCATTGATTTGAAAAATACAAAAGCCCTGTGAATCTGTTGTAATGCAACCTCTTCATCGTCGGTGCTCCCAGCCTTCTCTATGCATAACCTTAGTAATGCATTGTACTCTTTCACACTAGTGTCCCGTCCCAGCTTACCAAAGATACCAAAAGCTGCACCTGTTCCTACTTTGCCTGCGCACATGCTAACTAATTGGTTGAAACGATTAACCTGGGTGCTTTTGAAAAACCATTTTTGTTTCCTTTCCCGTGTTACTTCCTTCCGTTGCAATGATATGCCACTTTCAGCAATAGATGGAAACCATGGTATGCCTAAGTCTGTCTCCCACAATGCCTCAACATGAAATTCTTCCTGATCAGATGAACTTTCCAAAGCATCGACTGCACAGGAAACAAACTAACGACATCACATTCCTTCGGAAAAGAGAATAGAAACTACCACAAAAGTAATTGATGATACTAAATACTAAATACTAAATGCTAAACAAGGTCGACAATGCTCATTCAAAGTTTCCTATTTCCATGAAATGTTGTAATCCATGTGACGGCATTTGCCGAAATGATTGAGAAAAAGTTCTATCTTCCTTATAATGCAAACAACACATCACAACAGCACACCAGCAAAGAAAAATGCTTTCGGGCATCAGTGGTGTTAAACACCACAACTAATAGGTAGTGAATCTCACATCATCGAGCCCACAGGTGGAACTCACTCTCCATTAGCGTGCCCATTGGCATTGTCCAAGAAAAAAAGGTACATTTCCCAAAATCTCTGGATTCCAAAAATAAGAAAAAGGCAGTATTATAAAATTCAAGGAAGCCAAAAAAAAAAAATGATAAGCTCTATTAGTGAAAAAGTTGCAATTTTGAAAACTTCCATGGATTCCATAATATGTACTCATAATATAACAAAAAGAGTAACCAAATAATATTCAATATAAACTTACCAATCAATATAGAAGCTATCCTATTCGTTAGCCAATCACTCTTATCCAAACTCGGAGAATTCTCTACATTCAAAAACAAATATATTAAAAAAAAAACCATTTCCATACCTTGGGCAGGTTGTTAATTACACATAAATCAAAACCCAAGTTTTCTTTTCTCTTCTCGAGCATTTTCTCATTAAAAAAAAATGAGAAAAGAAAATACCAGAATCGGAGGAGGACTCCGTCTGGGACCTGGAGAGAAGAAGCTCCGCGATGGATTCTTCAGGGGATTTCGAAGAAGAAGAAGAAGAAGAAGAAGAAGAGGAGGAGGAGGGAGGTTTTTGGGCGGAGGTGTCGAGAGCGGAGACGAAGCGCTTGAGAGTGGTGTCGTCGACGACTGTGGCAGTGGCAGTGGCAGTGACAGTGGCTGAGGTTGAGGAAGGTTCGGCAATGGCTTTGGATTTGGGTTTGAATTTGGATTTGGATTTGGGCTTTGGTTTCGGTTTGGCTTTGGAGATGATCTGGGTTTTCACGGCGGAGCGGAACAGAGAGCCCAGCTTCGTCGCCTCGGAGGCGGGCATTTGAGCTTAACACCCCCAGAACTTCTTCCCTTCTCTGGGTTTTTTTTTTTTTTTTTTTTTTTTTTTTTGGGTTTTTGCTTCCGTGGAGGTTTTGTGCATTTTATCTCTCTCTCTCTCTGCCTTTTTTTTTTTTTTTTTTTTTTGTTTTTCTAAATATTTTTTTAATTTTATAAAATTTGTGTGTTGGTCCAAAGTAATATTCAATTGTGTAATGAAGAAATTTTCCGGCCATTTGAGAATTTCTTTTATTCTATATATATTTTTTTTCATAGGACATACCAACCGTGTGATATATATATATATATATATATATTACGTATTTTCTTATTATATACCTCGATGCGATATGAATTACTTGAAAATACTTATCTATGTTTTCATGGAATTTTTATGAAAGATAAAAATCTTTATTTTTTATTATTTGTAATAATTTACTATTTTAATTACTAAATTTATTTTTTTATTAGTCTAATTTGTGATTAGGAGTAACTTTGTATTTTGCAACGTAATTTTTTAATATAAACGTTCATATATTAGAATATATTTAACAGTTAAAATACAATTCGATAGTGAAAAGACCATCTTTACTATTTAATTTTCATTAACTTTTATATCATCATTTATAAAAAATATTTATATATTATTTTTGCATATTTATTTTTTGTTTAGAAATTACATTTTTAATAGATTACTTTATCATAGAATATCCTTGTCCAATTTTCCGTTATATTTGGATAATGAGGGTCCAATTTAACATGAAAGTGAAAGCGTAAGAATGTTCGTCAAAGCCAACAATAAAAATAAAGGCTTGGGCTTGGGTTTTTTTATTTTTATTTTTTTTAGATAACTTTTTTTTATTTTTTATTTTTTTATTTTTTGGGATGAATGAAAAAAGCTTTTTGCATTTGAATGGCTTGTCTGAAGATTATCTCAAGCTATTTTAAGACTCGGACAATTATGGGGTCCACTACCACACCCACAAAAGGAGCTTAAAAAAATCTCAAATAATCTCTCTCAAATAAATTTATCTCGTCGTTTTCTAGTTTTTGTAGTTGTAGTTCTTTTTCCAATGGTTTTTCCAATTTTTCTATCATCCACTTTTGGGGATTCTGTCGTTTCTTGTTTTGTCGTCCTTTTATGGTTTCCAGACTTCTTTAAGTTTATGTTGTTTCTCGAGAAGTCATGTCGTTTTGAGCTTGTTCTCCATTTTTTCTGATTGTTGTCGTTTCAGAGGGTTGTTGTCGTATACATACTGCCATGAAATCCTCATGTGTGCTTTTGATTATTCCGGTGCACGAAAACACCCTCACTGTTTCCCTTAATGGTACGACACAAGGGAAGTGCAAAACAATATAAATTATAAACGATTTTTTGTTTTCATCTCTTTTCCAGGACCAGTCTCACAGACCCCAATACCAAACACAATTGTCTTAAAATTACGTAATTTATTGAACAAAAAATGGAGTAAAACCCTCGTAGTGGTTGCGATTGTCACGGTCACAATATATACCTAATGGCTTCATCACTTTCTCCTTTGCTATTAGTAGATGATCGAAAACAATAAAAATATATTATATATGCAGGAGGAATGACAAAGGAAAATAAAGTCCAGGCTAAAGGATCTTGTTCTACTATTGAAGAAGACGTTGGAGCTCTTGCAAATGATAAGCTCACTATTAAGGTTAGATTTCGTATTTCATTTCTCATCATATACTTGTTCTCGAACATGTCATTGGAGAGCATTAGGTGACTTACGAGTGAACAACGGAACCGAGTCTCGGTTGAAACAACAGAACAACTGGTGGGTGATTGACGAGTAAATAAGGAAAGTTGTCTCACATGTGATTAACAATAAGGAAACTGAATCAAGCATATCATACAGGAAATCAGCTAGCACGCACAAATCTCATTAGAAAAGAAAATTTCCCAATATCTTCCGGTCATTCCCTGATTGGAAAGTCAAAAAAAGCAAACTTCCCTTCAGCATTTAGGGAATATTCCAAGATCAAGTAACTCAAGACTGCCAATCATCCCCTATAAATAGAGCCTTACTCCACAAGCCTTGGGGACACCTTCGGACACATCTCCAGACCACAATTGACGCCTAGCTCAGTATATTTTACGTTATACACTTATTATTCCCCTATTCTCTTTGTATCATCGTTCTCCACCTCAATCTATCCCTTTCTTACTTAAAATCATCATGTAATGCTCATTCAAACATAATGGAAGCTCCCAGAAGCACTAAAGATGACGTAGTCTAGAGATTATAGGTGAATCCCTATAAAATCGGTTGTCTCTATTTCTATTTACTTTTCCTGCTATTTACTTCATTTGTCGCGACTCACTAACAACTCGGTGAGCGACTCATCTGTTGTCCTGTTTTAGTCGCTGTATGTGATTTTTCCCAGTAAATTATTGAAATGTTCATGACCCTAACGTGTTAAAGATTAATGTTATTGATGGATTATAGATGCTATAATGATCTAATCATTATAATTTTTGGAAACCTCTTGTGTCTGGCAATGAGAAATTGCCGGGCATGAGCGGCAGCCGGTATTTGGCCGTTGGATAAAAGTAGAGGGTGCTGATTTGCCGATGAGAGAGAGAGAGAGAGAGAGAGAGAGAGAGAGAGAGAGTTATAGAAGAGAGGAGAGAAAGAGTCGCCACTGTCACCCTCCCACAACTTCGGCATCCTGGACAACGGTCGCCTCGTGGAGTTGGGGGACTCGAACCAAGCATGCTCGTAGACACAGTCGACAGCGTCGAAGGATGCAAGGTTAGAGATGGGTTGAGGGGAAAAGGAGAGGTGATGGTTGCAGCGGGGAAGGAGTCATGGAACTCGGACAAGGCGAGGTCGTAGACGCCGTCGACGGTTGTTGAAGGAGACGAGATCGGAGATGGGTTGATGGAAATGAGATGAGTGTGTGGAGGCAGTCGTTGCATACAATGCTTCTGCCTCTCTCTATCTCTCTCTTGGGGTCTCAGATGTTAGAATAAGAAACCGAAATCTTTAATGGAAAGAATCCAATTCATCCAAGATCCACCATGTCAAATCATCAAGAGAATGAAAGCGGAAGCATACCTTGATCCATGGGAAGGAGACGATTATGGGTTATGGATCTTCCAATTCAATACGATTTTCTTTAGAGAGAAATCTATGTATTCTTCCTGATGATGGGACGTCAAAGAGAATAGAAAAAAATGTATCGTATGAATTGGGGACCATAACTGTTTAATATAACTGCAGTGGTTATATTTTTCATATTTATATTTTGGCCCATCATAAAATTAGAAATATGAAATTAGGCATCTACACATAATAAAACCATACTTTAATTAATGCCTAAAGCCCAATAAAATAAACCTTAGTTAGACCACTTTAAATGGGCTGTACTTTAAGATAGCCTATAATACACATTTAATTACATATGTAGGC